>CM040979.1:17934027-18044617 GCA_022985145.1 Pangasius djambal | reverse complement strand
AGACCTGAACACACAGGAATTTTAAATAGAATTGCATAAAGGTGTTCATGAAGAAAATTTTTGAACCCTAAAATAAAAAATGAGACAGCCTATGACCTTGCAGACCTACTGGGCACACTGAGGCACAATCAAGAACTGAGAGGCTTTAAGTGCATCATTTGGAGCAGGGTCATATTTTGCTCATACAGGGTACATTATCAAGCCTGTGGACTAGCATCTGCGAGCATCTGTGAGACAGTGACAGAAAATATAAAGCAGGCAGTTGTTAGGGACACTTTTCCTTGGAACTGTTTGTGTCCTTTGGACCTTTGAGAGTCCATGGAGCAAATACTGGCATGGCAAGGGTAAGAAGCTGATGCTGTCCAGGACTTTAAAAAATGGCCCAGCATACAAGTGCTCTTTTTTCCCAGTGTTTGGAACTCCACTTTTGTTTTATTGTGATGAACATAAGACATTTAATCTATTGGGATCAAACCCTTGTGTTCACAAATTCAGGCTCATTTATTTCACAGTAAACTGTTTGGCACTACAACTGTACAGCCTAGGTACCCATTTCGTGTTAGCAGTGGATTGTAGGTGGTTGTCAGTGATAAGTATCTGCAATACATGCTGCCTTGGAGATTAAGTCTGAAATAAACTGTTAGTTTTAAGGTTACTGTCAAGAATAAAATTGCCATAGTACATGATGACATCCTAGGCTCAGTGCAATACTACATAGAGTGCATACTACAAAGTTTTTTTGTGGGCTTAGTGAGGAACTCAATTGGTCATTTCACACATGAGCTCAAAAACTCAGATATCACTCTCAGAGAGACAGCCTCACAAACATACTGCCTGCCTTGTACAGTGACATTATCCCAAAACAGCAACAAATACCACATTTATTTTGATTACTGGGTAGCTTTGAGTTAGCCACAAACCAGTCAGTGTGCACATGCTGACCCCTGACCATCATGCTTTCTTTTACATCATGTAGACGGCCAGGTGCGTGTGCGTTGCTTCCCCGGGGAAGAGATGGCACCAGGATGCACTATGGGAAGAAGGCAAGCTGGCAGAGGCAATATGATGCTCTGGGCAATGTTCTACTGGGAAACCTTGGGTCCTGGCATTCATGTGGATGTTACTTTGATATATACTACCTACCTAAACCTTGTTGCAGACCAGGCACACCCCTTCATGGCAACAGTATTCCCTAATGGCAGTGGCCTCTTTCAGCAGGATAATGCACCCTGTCACACTGCAAAAATTGTTCAGGACTTGAACAAATTTGAGGAATATAACAAAGGAATATGATTGAAGAATATGGTTTGAGGAATATGACAAAGAGTTCACGGTGTTGAGTTGGCCTCCAAATTCCCCAGATCTCAATCCGATCGAGCATCTGTGGGATGTGCTCGACAAACAAGTCCAATCCATGGAGGCCCCACCTCGCAACCTACAGAACTTAAAGGATCTGCTGCTAACATCTTGGTGCCAGATACCAAAGCACACTTTCAGAGGTCTTGTCGAGTCCCTGCATCAATGGGTCAGAGCTGTTTTGTCAGCACAAGGGGGACCTACACAATATTAGGCAGGTGGTTTTAATGTTATGTCTGATCGGTGTCAACAGTTGATCATTCAGTAACATTCATTCTACATTCTGAAGTCTCCCTGTTCCAGAAACCATAAAAGAAAAAACATTACATATGACTGCTACAAAGCCTTGACACTGGTTTTCTTCAGTAAATATTACACTCTGTTCACATAAATCTTGACAACAGTAACTTGTCCAGGAACAAATTGTTAATATATACCTTTGATTTGCTTTGAAACTAGATCTTGGCAATGTACTATTATAGAAAATTAACACCTTCTGACGTCACATTTGAGAATTTGACAGCACTGTGGTATAAAGAGCTACCTATCCTGACTGTAACAGTATGCACTTATTTAGCTGAAAAACGGAATGTTACATTCATGTAGGAAAGGGTAAGTAAAAGGGTAAGGCACACTGTAAAAAATTTGTTCTGTTAACCCAGACATATTGTTAAAATGGCACAACTGTTGGATTTAAATACTTAATTCAATATGCTAGGTCAGAAGAACAGCATGGTCATTACTACCTGGCACTGCATTTTTCCCATCCTAAGCTAGCATTAGGCTGTGATAATGACCCAATTTATGTCAGTTTCAATTCAACACACTTTTCTGGTGTGGACTAAATACAGTTAATCAAAAAGTATCTTCCAATAGCCTTTCCATGCTCTGGGTAATTTTAATAAAAGGTTACAGTTTAAACTTTTTTAAGTGAGGCAGATTACTCTTAAAGACAGATGATAGCCCAATTTCCCCAGTTCCTCATAACTGACTTTATGGCTATGCAGGTCCTGAGAGGTGTTAATAACTCTGTTCAGGCACTTTTATACAGGAGCTGTGTGCAACACTGTATATGCGGCACAAAAACGACAACATGAACGAGAGATAGAGCACTATGTAATGCATGGCTGAGAGCTTCAATCAATAGCCCTTTCCTTCTGAATCACAGCAGTGTGTTCAATCAGTGGATTGTAAGTCACGGTTTAGTATCACAGGTAGATTGTAGCATTAACTCCTGCAGAGTGAGAAAAGTCATTCACAGGGCTCCTAAAGTACATGTCACTGCCTCAAAGTACTCATCTGGCCCTCTGAGCCATCCTGAGTGGACTGCTGCAGCGTCTCAATCCTGGGAGAGCTCCAGAGCTTTAGAAACATCAGCCACTGACCTTCACGCTGCCCCAACGGAACAGCCACAGAATGCCTCTAACACAAACACACATTTTTTTGGAACAGCCAGAAACAGTGTGAATGTAGCATTCTGTGTTATGTGAAGGGGCAGTAGTATCTGCACATAGAAATTAGGGCTGTACATTTTGGTTATTTTTGATAGCCTTAGGACTTAACAGAAAAAAATGTTCCACTGCTCAAATTTCCAGTCAAGGGGGGGGGGGTTTGATCTTGCAGTGACTTTGCCAACACTTTGTCTCTAAACAGTGCTACTCTCTCAGCTCGGGCAGCATCCCATGTACGCCTTACTGGGGAAAAATAAGAATTTAAGTCTAGCTAGCATCTTCACTTTCACTTGAGACTTTATTTTTAAATGCAAGGCAATATCACACAGAAGAATTCCATGGAAGCGCTGCACAATCTTCACTGTAATGTATTTGGCACATTTTTGTTTGTTTCCCCACACTTCTATTACTCGCAAAGGCATACTTAGATAGTTACTGATACAACTTTGGCTAGAATAAAGGGCTCAAGCACTCCAGTCTCAGACTCAAAAATGTTTTTTTGTCAACTGTGCAGTCTCTGTAAGCCATAAAAAATTCCCATACCAATGCCACTGCAACCGGTTGGACAGCAGTTTCTGTCCAAAACGCCACTGTAACCAGCGTGGGTTTTCCAAAAGCACTGCAGCATAAAAATCATCAAATGGTAAATTGACCATAATAGTGAACACTTTCTCTATCAGTTAAAATGATCTTAACTTTACAGTAGTTTGGGAAATTAAGCCTGCATGGCAGTTTCTGGCCAGGATGGCATTGTAATGATTTACATTATTCTAAAGATAACGTTTTGTTGGTACTGGATTGATGTAAATGGATGAAAAAATGTATGTGATGCTGTAACAACATTGGAATAAATGTTTATTTACTATCAATTTCTAGTCCTTCAGTACTCGTGATTTTACAAAGAATGTCAATACTTACATGGCAGTCTTGCAAAGGTCACAGACAATGGGATTATTAAGCGATAAGGGTGCTATAGGAGTACTGTTGAGGCATGGTTTAGCTACAGTAGTACTTCAGCAGTGATGCTAGGAGCATCTCAAAAGGGAACAACTGCTGCATGGTTCCTCTAATCTTCTCTCACAGGACTGATGAGATGAGATTGATGAGATGAGACTCCACAGACTTGGTCTTCCTCCCTTCTCTTCCACTCTCATTCTAGTTTCATCACTTTCTAGCTTACACTTCACCTTCGTTTCTACATTCTCTTTCTCCCCCCATTACTCTCTCCGCCATGGGTACATTACCAGATTTATGCAAGTATGTTGTGATGGAAACATGTATCCAGTTAGAATAATGATGATTGGTAGTTATGTAAAATACAGTGTGCTGTACACTGTGAGCACTAAGAGGATATTAGAGAGAAACCAGCTTCATTATAATGCTTCAGTCAAGCAAAAACAGGCATGAAGAGCCCCTTGTGTTGCACCCTCACTACAAAAGCTATACAGACAGCTGTGAAGTTACTCCCTTGTCAGGATTATTCAGCATTAATAGGATTAGCAGGGCTCTCTGATATCATTTGAATATTTCTGATAGGTTAGAACGTTGAAAACATCTGTGCCCGAGGCTCAGCGGTTGAAGCTCCATCGTTTCGCTATGCACTTTTACTGTTACCCTTCAGCTCTGTTGCCGTATGCACAGAAGCTCCTGACCTTTCAGATCCCATCTGTCTGAGGGCAGATCATATCTAAAGCCTGTACATGGGGCAATTAAAGGAGTCCAATCTGAGCCAAGCAAATGCGCTGACAAAGAGAGAGAGAGAGAGAGAGAGAGAGAGAGAGAGAGAGAGAGGATTGCTTAAATCCATTAAATACAGCAAACTTTAGCTCAGTGTTCACATGGGAGGCAGTTCTCCTCCAGCATGCCATAAAAATGGTCAAGTGTGTATGTGTGTGTGAGAAAGAGAAAGAAGATTGGCAAGGACAGCACACAGTGGTCAATCTGATAAGGTCAAATCTCAAAGCTTCAGATCACTGTTAACTCAAATCAGCAAAGCCTTTAAAGCATGACCTGTAATAAAACATTGATACGATCAGCGCTATGGACCTTAAATAGTCCATATTATTCCTTCCTTTCCACTTGGGCCACTTAATGCTTTCAAAAACCCAGTTAATTTACCGCAAGACTTCACTAATGGCAAGGCCAGTTCATATGGGATCTGCTGCTTCTAAACTCCCACCAGCTCAATCATACATCTCTCCCATGCTGAAACCATGCCCGCTCAAGCTTTTCATTTTATGACTGAGAGCATGAGAGAAAGGATGAGAGGGTTTATATTGTTTGCTTTAATTTTGTCTTTTTAAAACCGCACAACTGTGCTTGCTCCTGGAAATTGATATACTCTGAGAAAAAATACTCAATCTCTCAAAGCACAGAAATACAAAAAGGGAACAAAAACAGTTATGAGGCAAGTCCTTGAGAGTAAATACAGAATGAAAGATTTATCATGTGAAACAGTACAATGTCATTACTGCATTTTAATGTAGTCAGAGTCGAATGTACCCTGCAGTATATCAACTTTAGCAGCAAAGGCCTTTCTGTTCCGCTTTAAAAACCATCTAATGGGGAGGAAAGACATGGAGAGTGGAGGCAAAGAAGAATTAAAGAATGAGGGAATGAAGAGGGGATTGAATGCCAAGCCAATGTTAAAATATTACAGCAATTTAAAATTGAAACTAGCACGTTTCATTAAACACGCAATTAGCAGCATGTGTGCAGCTCCATGATCCTGTCAAACCACAGCAGAGGATGTGCTGGTATTCATATGTCTGGCTGAACAAGCTGGTCATTGTGTGTATGATAGACAAGTGTGTGTGTCTGTATGATAGACGAGCAGATGAAGGCTACTTCATTAAAATGGCAGTTGGGGTATTGACGAGACAGCTGATTCACAGGGTCAGTTGGCAAGCCAGGCATGATATAAATGAGCATCTGGACACTTCAAAGTCAAAGCCTGTCATTTCTGTACAGCCCCTGAACAAACACACACACACATGCACACACTTCTTTGGCTGCTAATCCATCATCTGGCTCAGATCTCTCCTGCAGACTAATCGTTTTTTCTCCATGTTTGACGGGTGTGCACAGCATCACAGGGCACTAATTTTAAATGATGGGTATTTATGCAAGTTCAGATACTGAAATAGAGAAACATAACAACAACTGACTTTGTACCAAGGATACGGATGAAAGCAGTAAGAGAAAGTGCGTGTTGGATCCGATGTCACATAAAGCTGCAGCATTAACATCAGGCAGCGTTTGCTATATTCACTCCAAAAGGAAGTGTCAGAACACACCTTTTGAAGAAACACTGCATAACTCTAAGAAATTTAATTCCATCTGAAATACGTATTATCCAATATAAAGGTGCTTGCGAACACTGTAACTTGAGAGCTGCCTATGCATTCCCCCTTTCATTTGCATACATTACCTCAGCCTTTTACAGTTCTTTTCTCAAGGAAGATTTTAGCCCTAGTGTTCAAGGACATGGTAAGATCAAGTTGATTCATTAACATTTTCTTGCTGGTTTCTATAATCACAGGCCACATATATCTGCCTTAAGGTTCTTTCCACTCTTCAAGCAGCTTTAACAGTGGAAATCACTAGATAATACAATTTGGGTTGTATGATAATTGAATCTGAACAGATTAAGGTGCTACAAGGTCCATCTCAGTGAAAGAAGTATAACAGTGGTTAAGAGAACAGGTTCACATGGATAGCACTTGTGGGCATTTCATCAAATAAAACATGGCAGGAATTATTTACAGGCATCATGCATCATTTGCAAATATTGGGTTTCTGTTAAAGAAAGGAAAAAAGGGCCAACATCTGGGTTTCCCTCGAGATGTTGTAAGATTTAGTCCTATTTAATGGGTAAATGTTAAAACCTTGCTGAGTTAAACCCTGCTCTACACTAATCAGCTGTAATCCTCACTTACTCTTAAAATAATATTGGGCTCCGACACATCTTATGCCATACATGAAATATAAAGCTTTATTAAATATTTAAAAACTGCTTTTTGAAAGCATTCAGGCTAAGGCTTTATATAGAACCTCCACTGTAAGATGTTTTTAACTAGTGTAACTTTCAGAATCTTGGCATTTATTCATCTCTTTCTCAGTCTCTTCATTTGGATTTTACACACAAGCTGTCAACAACGGCATTCACGCACCCCCACAAACCAAAATACACACACAGGCACACAATTTTTATGCACTGCACGCAACAACTTCACAAGTCCTGATTTAAATCCTCCAAAAGCAAAAACATCGGCCTTGGTGTTGAATTTGCATTTCAAATTTGTCAGAACAAAATATTAAATTAATTTCCTTTCAAATGCTGTGCAATAACATCATTCTCATTATTATATTTTACAACTCATTAACTTTTAGTAGTGCCAGCTGTGGCTCAAATACAGCACAGTGTCTACTGCATGTTCATTTCATTCATACTGACAAGTCATTTTTTTTTCAATAAATTATTCATACCAATGATTTATAAATGATTGTTTTCTTTCTATATAGTTTAATAGCAATTAACTAAAGGTGCATTAGGCAGAATTTGGGCTAATGGTTACAGTACTTTACTAGAAAAACATAAGAATGAGTTGTTTACTCTTTGACTACATCTCCATCAATATCCATGCACACAAAGCCCGCCTCCCAAATCTACATTTCAATCTACCTGAACAGTTATAACATCACACACAAAATACTTACATGAAGTAACTGGTTTGTTGCTACAGTCATTGATCCAATCATTTTATATACCAATTTATAAGATTAACTTATTCATATCACCTGTCCTGGAGAAATTAGGCTAATTTGGCATCCACTTCAGTTTCTTGTGGTTTCTCCATCTAGAAAAAGTAACTCCCAGATTTACCCTAGCTTTATTTTTATTTGTATTTACACAGTTACCCTTTTTTAAATGTGTTTTTCCTCCTACAGCAATAGCATCAGTATTTAGCACTGACATCTGCCATGTTTGTATTCCTGAACTGCAAAGATGGCAGCATGTACAAGATGAGAGATATAACAGGATATGACACAGCCGCACAGATGTATTTATCAGCTGTTTTTTTTCTATGCCGTGTGATGCGCTTGTGTTCAACACATTTAGCCAAGGCCTTAGGAGTGCAAGCAACAAAAAAGTAAAATACAATTAGGTCAAGAGTCTTAGTGACTTGCACCTTAGATACTATGAGTTTTTCACTCCACACCTCTTTTCCGCACAAGCCTTAACCTTCCTCTAAGAAACCGCCTCTTAATGTCTACAGCAGGTGATTTACCCTTGTGTGTCTCTCAAAGTGGTAGCAAGCTGTCGATCCAACTGAAGAGAAACAGACACATAAACAAAGAGTCTGCTGCTTTGTGGACTATCAGAGCAGCAGGTCACTGAAAGACAGAGATGAGATAGAGAGCTCTTACGAGAGCTATAGAAAGAGAGAATGCGTGAGAGACACATGGGATGTGATGCTGAGACACTCTTATTAACTTAATTGACCCACACAAGCTGCTGGTTAAATTAAAGGAAAAATGTATTATAAATTATTTTCATAAACGTGTCTTTGCACATCCTGGTATACATAACAAAACCCAAAAGAAAAAAAAAAATCTAATTTATTGCTGTTCTTTCTTAGAAAGCTATTGTTAATAATGACTTTCCACAAAAGCTCTTACCAGTATTGTCAGTATTTATCACATTGTTGTTATAAGCTGAAAGCGAGAGTGGCTGTGAAGAAAGGTGATGCTCTAAACCAAAACAAACAAACAAACAAACAAACAAACAAACAAACAAACAAACAAACAGACAATCTAACTAGCTTACTCAATACTAGATAGTTGTTTCATTTAGTCATGGTCAGCAATGCCATGTTCTTCTGTGTGTTTGATATTGATATTGAGGTTGCTGTAGTCATTGAGGTTGTTGCTGTGGGAGTCCAGAGAGAAGGGGTTACAAATGTTTTGGGGAGTCACAGCCGGACACAAAAGGGATGAGAACCACCAGAGTAAGGAACATGATTAAGTAAAAGAACACTGAAGTAACCATCTGATAATACACTGTGACCCCAACCCTGACACCATAAAAACGCTACTTAGTTTCTAAATATCTCTAAACATTTAATTATTAATTTAATTATATACATTAAAAATGAGTGAATGACTTGCAAAATGCTGTAAAACCCAACACTGAGCTTTTCCAGAAAAAAGTTTTCAAACTTCTTTAAAACTGAAAAAAAAAAAAAGGAAAACAAATGCCTAAGCCCAACATATAGATATGAGGATATTCCATATATCATGTGATGGTAATGTCTTTTTATTAGAAGTCTTAAAATACCTGTAAACAGTCACTTTATTCTATTTGAAGTGAAATCCATGCTCTACAGAAACTGCATGCCGAAAATTATTTGAATAGTTTTGTTTGTGCAACTTGAGGCAATAAATGCTCGTCTACAAAATGACAAAAGGCATGCATAGTTTGGTAGGCCCATAATGCACCAGTAATGTGATTCTCTTCAACTTCAAAGAGATCAACCGATGATTTTAGCGACAAGAATTGTCATAAAATGATGAAAAATAACTGCGGCAAGGAACCACATCCTGCTTATGGTTTAAAGCTATTTCTTTTCCCAGTTTTATTGAAAATCATTTATAACCCTGGGACTGTCACTAAATCGTATGCTAATTCCAAATGTAATATTCATACTGTGAAGTCAGAATACTGAAGCAATATTCAGTGTAAGGCCACTCAGAGTTGGCTATGATAAATTAACTTCAGCAGTATTTAAAATTGAATTGCTAGAAGGAGACTCAGTGAGCCCAAATGATTTTATTCTGATCTCATATCAGATGGCACACAAAAACACACACTGCAACAAGAAGGATGTTATCTGCTAACTGACAGAGACTGGACAGAAAGAGACAGCAGCAGTTAGTTGTAATGTTCTGTTTGGTTTTAGTGACAGCGAAGGGCTACATCAATGTGACTTTTTGGGGAAAAATTGTAGGCTTTGCTGTGTTATGCAAATGAAGTTCTGCCTCTGCTTACCTACACTAACAATGGAAATAAAAAGGTGTAGGCAAAGGTTAAATGTATGTATATTACTTATTACATAGATTACTTAGACTTGAAACGTAACAGATTATAAAGAATGAAATGTAGTTAAAACATTGGAAACACTAACTCAGTGTTAAATTACAAATAAGTGCCTAAGTGTACATGAGGATGAGTCAAATGAAGACCTTAGAAGTGTGACATAAATTAGAGAAGCAGAACATTAAATTTGTAGTTTCAAAAGTAAACATGTACTACTGGTCCATTGTTCTCAATAGCCCCATCTACAGCCAATTTAAACCCAATAAACCTTTGCAACATTTATTTGCAATAAAGAATAATTAAGGTTTTCATTTGACTTTTTCATTTTATTTCTCATTATGTAATATATGAGGGTTTTTACTAAAATGGGATGTTATAGTCTCACTGCTTTAACCGAGAGGTTAAATTTGTACTATACATCATATCTTTTATAGTCTCTGCGGTTTAACACAGAGGTACTGTATCTGGGCTTAACTTTCTACTTTCTTGAAGGAAAGCCAGTTGAGGGTAGAAAGACCTGTCAGATTAAACAATTAACTCTACAACTCAAAAAATAATTAAAGAACACAAACACAGGCAATATATAGAAAAGAATAAATTAGAATTTCAAATGACAGATGGAATTACTGTCTCCACTGAGATTGAATGGTAGAGACTCTACCACACAATAAAGAGTGAGAATCGTCTCTCCCCTGACATAAGGTCTATCACCTCTTCTACCCAAGAGTGCAGTTTGAAGTTCAGATTTTGTTATTAACCAGAATTTAAAAAAACGTTGCTGATAATATTAGCTAGGAATTTTAAACATCGGGAAATTGGGAGACATACAGTGTGTGCATCACATACAGCAGCAGAAGTCACATTCTGTAAATGCCATTTCCTAATCCTGAATTTTCAAGCATCTTCTGAAACAAGCAGCAGTTTGAAAAGATGCAGTGGCTGGCTTCATATGTCTCAGAAAAAGCATGTGCTAGTCTTCACTCTCCTCTCTTGATAGCTGTTGCATGATAGGGGAGAGCTGCCAGCAACACAAACTGTGTGAAACAGACATCACTCTGAATACTTCTAGACACTAAAAAGAGAGAAAAAAATGATACAAATTTGTCTAATAAGCTCACAATTTGTTCACTTAAAGTAGCTGAGGAGTGTCAAGCTACAGAACGAAAATAGTAGGAGCTACAGAATGTCACGTTTTTATGTGTTATCATTAAAACACAAGCCTCGTTGTGTTTCAAGTCTCTTTAAAGACTGATTGCTCCCCTCCTGTTGCTTCATGCACGGAAAAGTAGATCACCAGTTAAGGTTGGCTATTACAACAAGAATGGTTGGCTCACTTCACCATTACATCACATTCCCAAGTCCTATATGCTGGATGGCCACTGCACAATAGAGATAACAATACATATAAGAGAAACAACCTTTGTAACAAAAAGCTAGTCGAGAATAAATTGCTGTGATGTGCTGAGCGAAAATGTGTGTGGGAGAGAACAATATGCTAGGTATTTTCAGGTGTATTGGATCCACATTTTTTTCCCTTTGGTTGAATCTACATCAATAACAGAGAAAGTGCTTATTGTACTTGTATTTGGTTGAGTACAGAATACTTAACATAAATATGGAAATTATTTGCATTTGGATTCACTAGACATTATTAGAGATAAAAATGAGTTTAGCCTTAATAAAATGCCAAACAAAGGCTCAACACAAACACTCAAGCTCCCCTGTCAAAGCCTTGTGCTCATTACCTTTGGGGATAGCAAAGCTATGTGACTCATACAGATGCACTTCAGCCATTAATTTTTTTGCAAGGTGAATCATTAGAGTAAATTGCTTTTGACAGAGCCTATTAAATTAATGCTCTCATTTTCTCCGTGTGCGTGGCGTCTGTTCCCATGTGTGTGACTCTGCTTTGCCACTTTGCAGGTGCAATGAAGTTCTGAGTTAACACACATTGCCTCCAACCTGACATAGAGGGCTCAATCAGCAGTGGAACATTTAGGCAATCTGACAGTGCCGAGAACTTGAGATGCACAGTCAATACTAGAGCTGGGCTGACGTGTCCAGTATGTTTAACACACTCAGGCATTTGAAAAAAAAGAGTATAAAACTTATGCATTTCAGTTTATATAGTCAGTAGTAAGTATGTACTGTAGAGAGAGTCACTAATTTATCATTTTATTTATTTATTCATCTTCAGTAACTGCTTCATCCTGAGCTTATTCCGGGAATACTATGCACCAGGGCTGGGCATTATGAGAATGTAATATTAATATTGTGCTAAATTATGTTACATTCCCTGTTTAGAGACATTAGTGGATATCGTGATTTCTTTTTATAACTAGGCTTGACAATAGTATCGCTCGTGGAGGGTAGGCTGTAGGCTGTATGCGTGTAGGCTGCAGCCACACTGAGTCTGTTAAAAAGAAGGTTAAGTGGCCAGAAATACATAATGTGTGTCGTGTAAACATTACATCACTATAGCAACAGATACTGAAAGCTGGTTACAAGTCACTAGCATTTAATCAGTTTTTTTTATATTATTATTAATTACCTGCTAAGAAGGTCAGTAATGCTTAGAAAACTGAAGTCAGGATTGCACATAAATGTAATACGTTATTAGCTGTAACTAAGCTCATTATAAAATGATGCAAAAACGTAGCCCACCTACCAGCATGTTTTCAAAAGACACATTCGCTTCCAGGGGAAATGAGTTGATGCTGAAGATGATCTTAGAGCCACTTAAACTTTTAATGGAATCATATGTGGGTATCTGTAAAGGACAGCTTATTGGTTCCTCATCTCATTTTCACATTACCAAAGTGTGACATAAAAAAAAAAACTTAAAATATTGGTCCTTTTTTAATGCATGTTTTATGTTTGAGGCAGTCAATGTAGTTAAAGGAAGAAAAGAAGTTAGAGGTCTCTATCCAGTAGTATCACTTGTCTAGTGAAGCAGAGCCACTACAGTCTGGAAGTACATCTGGAAAGTAAATTGGCAAGCCAAGTAACTACATGACAAACTGAGACACGGCACTCATCCTCTGCACATAAGGAATGTCACCAATCAAGCTTGCTCCACTCACTTCCACAGATATTTTGCAGAACTAATTATTGCTAGAACCGATGCAGCTGGTGACTGACTTGTGAAACCATTGTATCAGATGGTAAAGAATTATGCAAACCTTTAAACCTCTGTAACATTATTCACACCATATGTAAATTAATCCATTAATAATGTGCATGAATTTTAAACATGCATGTGGTGTAAGGGTCTTTAATTTAGTCTTTCTTTGTCACTATGGAGAAAACTGCTTTAGAATACAGAACAACAAATATATGTCATCCTGGGCTCCTGAGATTTGCTTGTCCTCCCCTTGTCTGCACAAGTTTGCTCCAGGGACATACAAAATTCTCTTTATATGCATTTCTAGTGTCTAAAGTCTGAAAGGAAGCTAAGTGACGCCACTTATCTCATGCCTGATTAAGGTTCATCTTAGATACATCTGTTTTTTTTTTTTTTTGTTAGCATCCATCTCATCTTTGATACACGTGAGTCATACAAATGAAGATGATAAAGATGCAAAGGACCAAAATACTTGCATAAAATGGACAACTGGCATACAATCTCAAAATCATGCAAAGAGACTGGGAAAAGACTCTTGTTTTCTCTAAGAGCTAGTCTTGCAGTGAAGAGTGTTTTGCAAGTGGAAAAAAAGTACCTAAGAGTGAGAAAAATACACACCCACTCAAAAGGCTAAAATATGGCATCGGTATGGAAAGAGCTACGCACGAGCCATTCTGTTCTGCTCTCTCCAGACACCGCGAAAAGAGTCATGTTAATCCCCTACCCCCCACCCTCAGATTTAAGGACATATAACCTCAATCCAGTGCAAAGACAAAGCCTGCTATCTTTCACAGAGCTTGTTATCGTACAGTATCAGGGGAGCTAGACCAATTTCTCCAACACATCATGAGAAAAGAACAGGATGCCATTCGGTTCAACAAACATCATTTGGAATATGACTCCAGATCACTTTAACAGTTCAGGGGCATCCAATATATAATCTTTAAGTCAAGAGCCAAAGGCCACAACAGGAAACTCATATTTGGCCATGAAAGTTTTGGAATGCCATGTTAGCAAATACTCATAATAGCTATTGTCTAATTTCAGGTAAAGTGTGCTGCCACCATGTCTGCAGATATTCTTACTGTTGCATATTTTTGAACATCAACAGTCCCTTAAAAATTAGGCTATGAGCAAAAATAAGGGTAGGATTATTTGATTTTAAGGCTTCTTTGAGACATTGTGGCTTCTCCCAAGAGAAATGATTTGATGCTGAAGATTAGACCTACACTTAGAGCCACTTAAACCCTTAGTGGAATCAGGATATCTGTAACGAACAGATTGGTGGTTGCTCAAATCTCATCTTCACATCACTAATATGTGAAGCCATACATGAATACATGAAGTGTGGTTTATTTTTATTTTCGCTAGCTGTTAATGTGAAAATAAGTTAATGTGGTTAAAGAAATGCACTGGTGTTTCAAAAAAAAATTGGTAATTATAGCTTGTTGTTGTTACCTAAAGGCACTAAATTTGATGACAGTGTCTGTACTCAGACAAGCACAGATTTTCTGTTGAGGCTACAGTGAAAGTTAACAGTGCAGGTGGTACACAATAACAAAGCTTTAAAAGGCGCCATATACGGACATTTTACGACTAACAGCAATTACTGCAACAGCAGGAGCCAAAGACATCCCATTTGTCCACGAACTTATTGGATGGGATGTATGCGTTCATTCCTTTGTGCTTGTAAATCAGACCAGTATTAGATAATATTCAACATTACTTATTAAATTACTCATCACTTAAAATAATTTATTGAAATAGTAATTTATTGCAAGGATAATTGTCCAAGTATTATATTATCTGAACAACCCCAAAGCCAAAACACCCCAGTCCTTCTACCAACACTGCAACACCACCTGCACTCCCCTCATCAATGACCAGGTTTGAAAAATCAGCAAAAAGCAAAATCTTTGAAAAGCTACAGGACTGGACAAGGTCTCACAGGTACATTTGAACACTGTGCCAGCCAACTGGCCCAAGCATATTCAACCATTTGTACCAGCATACTTAATGATTCCTTAGACAATTGTACAGCAACTCCCTGCTTTAAGCCTTTGACAATTGTCCAAGTCCCAAATATCATAACATAATAATTATATTTCCAGTCTAATTAATTACTGTCCTGATGGGTTTGAGCATCTGCTGTTAATATTTTTTTTTAAAAATGCAACACAACTTTGCTTTTGGATTCACTGAGTTTGCTAAGATGTTATGTTAACTTTAGCTCCATCATCCATACACTTCCAAACTGCACCTTACCTTTCCACTGGCAATCTGTCAGTAGGTTACAAACTTCCCAAGAGACAGGAGGCACTATGTCCTGACTGGACACATCCTGCCAGAGCCATACTCCATCAGCACTGGTGCACCACATGGGCATGTCCTCTCCACTCTCCTCAACTTGCATCTCCATTAAACTCATCATTTCTAGATGACACAACCATAGTTGGTCTCGAAGACAATAATGGAGTATGAGTACCCTGAGAAAGTACCATGTCCTGTAGCATGGTGTGAGAAACCCCTTGAGAATTGCATTGACTTCTGCAAAGGCCAATCACCCCATCAACCTTTAGCAATCATTGATGAGTGCTGTTGAGTCATGCAGATTCTTTGGCTCACTATTGCCAATTGGGAATTGGTAATTGTGTCTAGAAGGCACAACAGTAGATGTTCTTCTTGCTACAACTGAGGAAACTTAATGTATCTCGCCCTTTGCTGGTTCAACTTTGTTCTCACATCCTTCATTACAGATTGTTTCCCCTCCTCCTCTTCTCATTAAAAGAAAAACCACAGCGAGGACACATGGTCTGAAAATTACTAGGAACCCCACTAATCTGTTTTGGAAGCCACCATCAGGCTGATGATTCACACCAAGACAGTACATCACAACAACAGCTTTTTCCAACATGCTATTAACCTGATCAATAAAGACAGATGATCCTGACCTCCACCTCATCCACCCTCATCCCTATCCCACTACTATGTCTTTTCTTTACTTCTTTACTCTATCAATGCTTTTATCATTACACTGTGCAAATCACTGATAAATAATTTATTATAAGCATTTCATAACACAGCACTATTGATTGGTGTTCTGATTGGTCAGGTGTTGATTAATTTTCTATAACAGCAGCTCTAACAGTAGTCTCAGCCATAATTCAAATCAAAGATGTATATTAATGTGCACTTTCTAATATGTTATCGTATCCATAGTAACTGATTCGCAGGTACCTCTATGGCAGACACTCCACATAATCTAAGCCTAATAATAAATGGATTAAAAAAATTACTATTATTCAACTAAAATGTATAATCACTGATAGGGTGAAGCTTTCTGTAAGAAGACATTTAACGTTTTCTGGTTTCTCAGTAACACAAGAAGCTGCATTTTATTGTCCTATTAACTCAGGTAGAGGGAGGGAGAGAGACAGAGAGAGAGATAGAGAAAAGAGAGACTGGTAGGAGATTGTTTATAGCTGTTTATTGTTGTGGACAGTCCACAAAATGAAATGTAACTATAAACAGTTAAAAGTACCACGTTGTTCATTAATGAATTAACAATAATTTTAAAAACTGCAATCTTTGGCAGATTGCCGTATAATGTAACAAATAAATTAATTATGTAAGGAATAAAACACTTCAGGATGTGCTGTTTTTGGAAAATAATCAACTTTGCATTGGGTCGTATCAACTCACCCACGTATCAACCCCGTGCACAACCCCATAAATGAATGCACCTTGTGTGTCCTTCATAGAGCTTAATTGTTTGTGCTGTGCTCCTTCAATCATATTGTTGATCTATGCACTAGTAATATCTAATTTGTCTTTGTGACTTGGATGTAAACCTCTGCCACAGTGTGAACAAACATAAAAGTCTGATACATGCCT
This sequence comes from Pangasius djambal, assembly GCA_022985145.1. Taxonomy (NCBI): domain Eukaryota; kingdom Metazoa; phylum Chordata; class Actinopteri; order Siluriformes; family Pangasiidae; genus Pangasius; species Pangasius djambal. The sequence goes on along the minus strand of CM040979.1, from coordinate 18,027,693 downwards.
GTACATCCTCACATATGGTACCATAGTGGGGACTGAAGTGCTTACACTTTTCTTCTGATATTTGATAGTATTTCATTATTAAAACAAAATTAAAAAAAAAAAAAAAAAAAAAAAAATTAAGCCAAGCCAAAAAGCCATAAAAAGCCATAGATTACTGTTAATCAAATTTCACAATATTTATTCCAACAATTGCACTATTATGCTTACTGTGACACCAAGCCATGGAAAGCAAAAAAAGGAAGAAAGTCCTTGATAAAAAAACAAAAGCTATTAATTTATCTATATCTACAAAACAAAAGTCTTTAATTAATGGAATACAAGTGCAGTGGCTTGTGTGTTTTCTAAACAACAGCATGTAATCACCTGTCATCAGCCAAATAGTTACCGTCAAACAGAGCTGGCATCAGACACAACCCAGAGTCATATATTGGAAATTTAAAATTAATTTAGACATGGACTCAGTGACTGTATAATGGTTTAACTATATAATTGACACATGCATCACACTGTCATCCAATGTACAAAAATGAAACAAACAGTCAACTAATCAACCTCACATAGAGCTCTTTCTGGCTGATCCAATAACCCAGCTGCCTACAGTTTGTACAAGTGAGCCTTTACAGCCAAGTACAAGACACACATACAACATTCAGCCTTGGTTACTATACTTCCAGTTTAGGAGGTTACTTTATTTTACTTTATTTTATTTATTTTATTAAAGCCTATTATGAAAGAAAATTGAAAAATTGTTATCTTTTGTCACCATACAACATAAACACAGGAAGTTTCAAAATACGACATTCCTTCCGGTCCTTTTTAATTCGTTATGGTTGCGATGTGAGTCCCATGAGTACATTCAAATCTGCAGTATGAACCTGTTACCTCCAGAATAGCTTTAATCCTGGAATGCAACTCCTGAATGGTGTGTGGTGGGCTGTTAGATCATTTCTCAGGAAGAAAAACTTTGAGGGATAAAGGAGATGGTTATTTACTTTGCAGTCTGCACTCCAGAACATCCCATATAGATTCACTGATGTTTAAATCTGATGATTGGAGAGGCTATGGAAGGCTCTTGACTTCACCCTAGTGTGCATTAAACCACTCTTGAATAGATCTTTTAGCTGTATGTATAGGGGTAATATCATCCTGGAACATAGGAACATCTTCCGAAAAGACCACGCACCATAGGGTACACATTGTCTTATAAAATTGACTCATATTTTTGACTACTATACAATCCTGCAAAGCCTATTGACTTCCACAAGATGGCTGCCAATACCATTATGAGTCATCCGTCATATCTAACAGATGGCAGCAGATGGGTTGAAGTCATCCTCAGCGAGCTTCAACTTGCGACCATTGTTCCTTTTTGCTGTTTATCCATGTTTGACGTTCACTGCCATGACTTTTGAGAATGTTCACCTTGAAACATTAAATAATTTTCCCGTTTTTGTCACTGCTGCACCCACTACTTGGCCTCTTTGGAACTCTGCTTTAAAATCTCAAAGCTAATTTTCAGTCCTCTTTCATACATCCTGTTAGTTGGAAAACAATCCAATACAATGTCCCTGTGCAGCTGTGTTTATAATTTTGATTTAGTGACTTGAAAGTCAAGGTCCTTTTTCATGTCTCTGTTATTTTGTCCAGTCCTATATAGGGTTGTTATGGTGTCATGGTTGGTCATGGTGTATGAATAGACAGTTACATTTCAGTTGACTTCTTCATAATACTGATGATAATGCATTTCCATTTATTTATTTATTGACTGATTTATTGATTGATTGCTCAGTACACTGGCTTTCTCTCTGCTTCTCTCTCTTTCAGTTTATAGCAACAACATGATCATTGTCAAAAAATCTTTCTTTTCTAGTTTTCCATTCAATTCATATTAAATTTGCGTAAAAAATTAGTTGCCTAAAGAGAGATTTATGCTTGCATTGCCATACAGTTAAATCACATAGTACAAGCTAACGCTGTCATAATAGCATAATTATGCAATATCACACGAGTAAGACTGCAGTTATACTGAATATCGGTATGACTGTGATTCAGCCGTAGGCACGAGCCCACAGGACTAGTGTTGTAGCTAATCTCAGCCGTGCTGATATTCAGTATAACCACATGACTGTGAGTGCAATATTGTTTTTCTACAACAGTTCTATAAACAAGGAATTAATATTGAGTAACTGACACTGCAGACACAATATGGCCAAATGTTCTGTTTACTTTTGCTCCGCTAGCAGAAACAGATCCTGAAAAGTCACACTCACTTTATAGTGCGTCGGCTAGCTAGTTCACAATGATTTCCCGTTAAAGGTGCTTCAGGCAAAACTGGCGTCCCTTCTTCCTTTTCATCTTCATCTGACAAGCTCTCATATTTTAAGTCGAAAGTTATATTCCTAAAAACTATTGTTTGCCATGTCTGCTGATGATGTCACTAACACTACTGTAATAACAGTTTTGAACTAGGAAGTGGAGTTTTACATGGCAAACACAGATGGGCAGAGTGATACAGTGAAACATCCCAGTGCGGTTATAGTAAATGTGAGCACTCTTTGAATGCTGCTCGACCAATTAAATTAGTGGACCAGAACTAACTGCTGTAAAAGAACATTTAATGCAAAAAAAAAAAAATAATTATACAGAGGGCATGTTTTGGTGTACAAGCTTAAATCAACACATTACACTGTGCACTGTTTCCTCATGCAAATTCAGTGTGAACCAGCATATGGATCTGTGACAAATGTAGTGCAAGTCACATTGATGTTAACGTATTGAAAATATTTACTCTCGCTCATGTACATAAATATATGTCTCAATCTGAAGATTATCTACAAGCATAATCGATATCAAACTTTAAATAATTCCTTTCTTTGAAATGGTTCCATTACCTTGTGCTTGGCCTGGTGCCTGTAAATGATCCCTTCTTTAAACTAGAGTCTGACCTCCTTTTAGACTCCACTGCAAATAAAGCCTGCTCCCCACAAGTACAGCCTATCAGCACACAATGACAAGAAAACTGGCTCTTGGGGTGTATTCTCTAGGGTTTGGTGTAATTGCTAATGTCTCCTTAAGAACATTCCCTGGATGGTTTCAGGACTCTGTAAGTTATTGCATTTATACTAAGAGTGCTCTGGCTCTTTCCTCTAATAAATTGCAGTGCTCAATATCAGAGCGGCAAAGTGTCAGTTATGAAGACCGAACCTGGCACAGAATTTGTTTTCCATCTCGTAACCAGCCTGCCTTCTGCATCTCCAAGAACATTGATTGTGCCTTTCCCCTCTGATGAGATATTGGAGCAAGGGAAACAGCCAATAAGTGAATAAAATAAAACCAGCGCTCGAGAGGCAGGCAGCGTTCGGATCACTTTAGGGTCATTTCATTTGCCGCCCTCCCGCTGGTATGCCGCACGGCACTACAATGCTATTTTGACCTTAATCAATGCCAGTAAATGTCTATTATTTCACTCAGTGTATTTATAGTGAATGATTAGGGGAAAAAAAAGAAAAAAAACAAAGCTGAATGGGGTCCATTTGACTACAGCACACAAAACAATCCTTTTAAATAATATTATAAGCCATATCAATACTGATAAAAAGTACATAGTTATTAACTGTGCCAACATCTGGGTATTACAGACACACATGCCAGGTTTACTAATACTATTAGAAATAAGCTACATTTTTGTTACATGTATGTCACATCTCACGGGTGATTAATCACCAAATCTAAGCAAATATATTTTATTTAAAAGTTAACAACCGCCACTCATTTTTTTGTGTTCATATCTATGGGGGAAATAAACCATGCAAAAACATATCTCAAGAACTCTCCCCACCATCCAAGCTGACAGACTGCCAGAAAGCTTGCACATCCTTAATATGTGGAGAAGGGTAAGCTGGAAGCTGGAAAGGGCACTGTGCTGGCCAATGAAATGACAGAATGGTGCATAGAATGGTGTGCAGAAACACTAGAATATGACTCACAACTTGACATGGACTTCAGTGATATCAACTGTACATTTATTTTTATCTGTTCATTCATATCATTCAAGGCTGTATAGAACAAGTAAAAGTTCAACAATCAGGTAAGTACAGTTTTGTTGTGTTGTGTACAATCAAGCATATTAATAATATAGGCTTGTAATGATCACATACTGTATGTCTAATTGCTGTTACTGATTTGGCTTGAGCTTATATGAGAAATATAGTTATTACCATAAAAAAGGCACTTTACCTTTGAGCAAGTCCGCATGATTCAAAGTTATATGATTTGAATTGCTGATGTAACATAACAAATTGTGTTTTTTGGTAGCATTTTTTGTTTAGCTACAGTACATTCCTACAAATAGGTGATAATTTGAAGATGTGCCCGGGTATATTGATTATTGTGCATGCATGTTTCTTCCCTTAAAATCACATTTTATTTATTAATCTGATTAGAGAAAACAGCATGCTTTTTTTCTTCTTCCAATTTTGCAGTCACATGAAAGCTGCTCTGTTTTTTTTTTCACAGTAAATGGAGAAAGAACAACCCAATGGAGCTGGTGAAACATTCTCTTTTCTACTTGTGCTTAATAATCACCCTATGAGTTTGGATGCTAGCTAACTTCCAATTGTAAAGAAGTTGACATTTGTAGTCAGGTCATGACAGTACAGCCAGTCTGTCAGAGAAGGTGCTAATATTAGCGTGATCCTACCTTCTGTGCAAATTATCTGTACAGCAGAGCAGATGACCATGACCAACCATCACCCATCAAAATGGCAGTCTCCTAGAATACAGTAATGCTGCTTATAAAACAGTAAAATGTACTGATCTACCAATCACTGATTGTTAAATCACTATTTTCCTCTGTTTGCATTTTGCAGGTGTATAACGGGTTCACATTTAGGTACTCATAGTAAACCACTAGCAGCACATTATCAAGCAGCCTAATGCACCCAATGGATATTCAAATCAATATCAATTTTGGTTGCTAAGGGTAACACAATGGACATGTTTTTCAGCTATCCCACACTATTTATAACTGACATTGTGATTGAATGATTAGTGAGTAGCTACACATACAGTCACGTGAAAAAATAAAAACACCCCATGAAAGCCTGTGGGTTTTTTTTAAACATAGTTACACATATGGACATTTGATCTTCATTGGGAGATTCAAGTAATACAACTAAACAAATAAAACCAAGAAAAGTCTTTTTAAAATTAAATGTAAAATGTAATTTTTTAAAAAAAATCCAATTTCTTGTGAGGAAAAAGTAAGGACACCCCCAAATTTATTTGTACTTAAAATGGCTAAAATTACCTACAGGTGTATCACATCAGGTGCAAATTATTAGAACATCATTACAGAGCATTTGAAGGAGGCTTGCCTTATTTAAACCCCAGACATTTAGTTTGGCTTGCTCTTAATTGTTGAAGTGAGAGGTATCACCATGGTGAGATCCAAAGAGCTCTCTGAGGCCTTCAGAAAGAAGATTGTTGATGTTTATGAGTCTGGTAAGGGATGTAAAAAGATCTCAAAAGAATTTGTAATCAGCCATTCCACTGTCCGGAAAATCATTTACAAGTGGAGAACATTTAAAACAACTGCCAACATGGCCAGGTCAGGCCGTCCAAGCAAATTCTCCCCAAGAGCAGACCGCAAGATGCTTAAAGAAGTCTCCAAAAACCCTAAAATATCATCACGGGACCTACAGCAAGCTCTTGCTACAGTTGATGTCAAAGTGCATGAATCTACAATCAGAAAGAGACTGCACAACTTTAATTATCATGGGAGGTGTGCAAGGAGGAAACCTTTGCTGTCTAAAAAAAACATGAGGGCAAGACTGAAATTTGCCAAAGAACACACAGACAAAGGCCAGGACTTCTGGAATAATGTGCTTTGGACAGATGAGTCTAAAATTGAATTATTTGGACACCATAACAGAGGGCATGTTTGGCATAAACCAAATACAGCATTTCAGCAAAAGAACCTCTTACCAGCTGTGAAACATGGAGGTGGAAGTGTTATGGTTTGGGGATGCTTTGCTGCAGCAGGACCTGGCCAGCTCACCATCATAGAATCCACTATGAATTCTACACTGTATCAGAAAGTGCTTGAGGAACATATGAGACCATCTCTCAAAAAGCTGAAGCTGAAGCGGAACTGGACTTTGCAACATGACAATAACCCAAAACATACCAGTAAATCCACCAAGGACTGGCTGAAAAGTGAAAAATGGAGAGTTCTGGAATGGCCAAGTCAAAGCCCAGATCTAAATCCTATTGAGATCCTGTGGGGTGATTTGAAATGCACTGTGCATGCAGGAAACCCCTCAAACATCACACAGCTGAAAGAATTCTGCATTGAGGAGTAGGGGAAACTTTCTTCCAGTCGATGTCAGAAACTGGTAGATGGCTACAAGAAACGTCTCACTGATATTATTTCAGCCAAAGGGGGAAACACTAGCTATTAGGGCATAGGGTGTCCTAACTTTTTCCTCAGTTGAAATACTCATTTTTGTTGATTTCTTTTGTTTAATAAGTGAAACAAAGTGATTTTTTGTTGTTTACATGCAATTACATCACTTTCATCTACAGGTACAAATTAAAACAAGATCAGAAATTGACATGTTGACATTTCTTATTAAACAACTGAATATTTAATGGGGTATCCTAATTTTTTCACATGACTGTAGCTCAATTTCCTCTTTAACAGGAGCTGAAAACATTGATCTAAATAGCTACATTTTCAGTTTTGCTTTCAGTGTTTCTTTTTCTTCTGCATGAGAGCTAAGACTTCATGTTGTAGAACGGGTATATTTAGAATTTCACCCAAATCATATCACAGTTGGGAGGCCCATAAGATTTCAGTTTGCATTCATACGCTAGAAAAACCGTTCTGCCTCTGCTCTGCGGTCAGCGTGCTTAATAAAAATTACAGCCAGAATACATGAGTATTTAATAGTAGGGAAGACTCTGATTTTACATATTAATTTGCAGTCAAATCAATCATAAGTCACACATTTTGAAAAACACAAAATCCTTGCAGGAGCATCTGTAAAAAGTACAATGCATGTATCTGGATATTTGAGGTGTGTGCATACATCTAAGACCAGATGCACATTTATGCTACCATAAAATGTCTTGGCTGTGTGAGTGCTGACGGTAAATTATGTGGGATCACAGCTTGATCCTGTTTGAATAACAGATTTCCGGCTGACTGCACACTAAATAGTGAAACTTACAAAACCAGAACAAAGGCTATAATTTACTGAACTGCCCTTCCCCTGTATTCATTTCTCATGCCTTTTCGTGTGATAAACTGTTGCATTACAGAAAATGTTTTTTATGTATCTATCTGATCACCATGTCTGAGGTTTGGGCTCAAACTAAAGGATGAGATACTTGCTATCAGAAATACAGTTATTACTCCTGCTTTCCAAACACACATACACACACACACACACACACACACACACACACTCACGCAAGCACATACAGAGTTTTAAACCTCTAGCAAAACAACATTATTACCAACATAATACAAAATTAATTCAGAAAACTATCATAAGAAAAGGACTAACAATATGTTAGGATTCAAGCCCATGAGCACTGTACCAATGTAAGAACAGGGATAATATAATTTAATCTGTTTTCTTTGATTATATAACAATAACCTATTCTGTTATGACAGGATTATGAGATCAGTGCTTCAGTGTTATTTATCTGATTTACATTTTTAAGCACAACTGCATTTCTACTATGCCGTCGATGCATCAAAGGCAACGTGCTTGGCCGTATTTCAACCATTCGTGTCACCGATGGGGAAAATAAGTCCCTCACCACACGTAATGTATCAAGCCACTAAATCACTGACAGAAGAAAGACTTTGCTTTGGCAGCCTGCTTTCACCTGCAGCAATATTCAGGTTTTGATCAGAGGCAGAATTTTTCCCTGATGCACTACAGTGACACAGAGCCACAGCTTTGTTCTTGGCTCTCTGAAGAATGGTTTTAGATAAACTCCTTCCATAAGCTCTAAGGGATCCATGCCACACAGTTGTAATATTTAACAGCATGTCCACATGAACAGGCAGGATGCCCAACTTTCTCAACACTGCTGAGCCTTGGGCTCTGCAGGCTGCTTCTCTGTGGATTTGTTTCATGCAGGAATAATCACTGTATGGTTGATTCCATCTGGGTGCAAGTCTCTCTCTCTCTCTCTCTCTCTCTATCTCACACACACACTCACAAATCTGTTAATGTAGCTAATTAATACTATGCCTACACCTAAATCTAACCCTGACCTTAACAACAGTATCCAAAAGGAAACCTATTAGTTATTTGTAGTTAGTTTTTTTTTTTCTTTAATAAAAGCCAACATTTTCCCTTGTGTGGACCAGTCATAAGTCAAAACTGTCAGATATTCCTTTCCTTCCCCCACCAAGATATAAAAACCTGCCCACAAACATGCGCGCACACACACACACACACACACACACACACTCACACACCTCCAGCATCAGTTTTATGACAGGCAACCAGAAGCCATACTATCACTGAGCTGATGGCACCAGAAGATGAAGATGAAAACTGCAACCAAGCACATAAAAAGCATCTGTATCGAAGTTTAAGTTGCTTCTACAGCAACTTAAAGAAGATTTTATCACCAGAAAGGTGGCCGATGGCAGATATGTAATACAGACTGAGGAGCTTTCATACACATAAGCTCAGACACATCATGTAGAATGTATACCTTCTCCACTCCATAAAACATAGACTAACATCTTGAAACTCTAGGCTGCTTGTTATCCATGTTAACCATGAAATTGAAGCTTCAATATTAGGCAAACCTCATGATGTTGCATCTAAGGCATCCTGTATTCCTGTTGACACGTTCAGCAAGGTAAGAGCACATGCCGGTTATCACAGCTGTGCAATTGACATGGCTTTCAGCAATCTACGCACTTAATCTGAATTGCTCGACTCAATAGTTTACATAAATGGCCATGTAATCCTTTGCAATGGATAAGCTTAGTGAGAGCAGAAAGAGAAGAAAAAACATGATTTGAGTGTGGTACTGGAATAGTAACAAGACTTTCACACATTCAGATCCACTGTGGATTTTAGTGTGGGTTAGTGAAAGCTAAGGGCAGCTGAATTGCTCAGATGCAATTACACTAGTCACCATTCTCTGAATCACTTCACTAGGAGGTGCAGAACACTGAACTCCACAATGGTCATGCCAGTGAGCTCAGTGAATGAAAAAAAAAAGCCTTTCAATAAAACATAATTATTACCCTCAATCCAATAATACACCTGTCTCCCCAGAGCGGAGCATAAAAAGCTTGCAAAGCTTAGCTAGAAGATTATCTGTGCGCCTCAAAAAAAAAAAACATTCATTTTATGATATAAAATAAATGTAAAATATAGTCTTCCACTCCCAACTCAGAAAACTGTAGTTCAATATGTCAACAGCTCACAACACGTTAACAGGTACAAGATGGAGCTGGGGCACCAACAGTCGCTGTAGCTTCTGCTCTATTTACACATAATTAGGACCAGATTTTAAATATTAGAAAGATGATCATTATCTCCTGCCCTTGGTTTAACACCTGCCAGAAGTTCTCCCACGTGAATACCTTGTAGCGGAGACAACAATAACCTAACACTCAACACATTAACAAATGCTGTACTAACAACTCTAATGAGCACATTTAACCTGGACGAAGACTTCAAAACCCAGTAGTCTAACAGAAAGTGGCTTGAGTATTTGGCTATGAAATGGCTATAATGTCCTAAAAGTAGCTATATCAATTCTGTACTGCTACGACATCTATACAATAGATGCTAGGACTCCTGTGTGATTGTTTAAATGGATCAGCAAATAGAAAATATAGAAACTAGCGCAGAAAGTGCCACTTGAGCTGTGGTACAGTGAGATTTAATTTTCAAAATCCTTCCTTGCTCAATGTTGGAATTAATTTCACATGTCGATACTGCCAGCATGCTCTTAGTGACCTCATGGTGTGGCAGAATGTCACTGCATGTCAATGCAGAAGAATCAATTACCACTGGCTTTTATTAAAATCCCCCCAAGACTAAGCTTTTCCAAATAAATGAGTCAATAACAAGAAGCCAGGCTCAGAAGTATAATTAAAACAACGATATTTACCCCCTCCTACCTGCATACAAGTGTGGATAGGTTCACGCATCTGTGTGACTGAAAAACACATGCACATCCTTCCATGGCTAAGAGTGATTACATAAAGAATTCAAACAGCAATGACAGATTACTTCCTCTCGGGAATAAGAAATGTAGAACTGCATTTGGTAACTTAAAAACAAATGAATCCCCTGAGGTATCACACTCTACTAAATACCAAGGTGACAATGCTGTCCAGAACAGCCAAGCTCTATAAAACACCTGAGACCTGCAGAGATAACTCAAGGGGCCCCCTCTGGGATCAGTCTTACTCAACTCCCTAGAAAAAAAAACATCCCACCTTTGCCAAGAAAGGGCTTTTAAATTGCCTGGGTCACAAAAGCAGATTCAAACGCATCAGCAAAATTTGTAACACATTTCAAAGATGCCTGTGCAAAAGTGAGAGAAAGCATGCCCTCACTTCTCACAACTACACAAAAAACATCCTGCTTTGTGAAAGGGAAAGGAGATTAAAAAAAAAAACTCTAAAAAGCATTCTGTATCAAACCTTAAGAACACTTTTTTTTTTTTTTTTTTTTTTTTTTTTTTTGCAAACTCAGCAAGGAGGCAGCTGTAAGCTAACTCACAGAGATGGCAAGGAAAGTTTAAATCACTGTCCAGTTCTCTCTCTCCCTCGTGACCAATGCTTGAAGGCTGGTTTATGGTTTTTTATGTTTCCTTTTATGTTAGTGTGTCCACAACCACAGCCCTTCAGGTTTTTACAGCTGAGTGATATGACGATATAATGTCAATATTGTGATAAATTATGTCATGTCATATTATGTCATTTTCTAAAATATCGTGTAAGATAAAAAAATAATCCCGAACATAAATAAATATGCTTTACATTTTTTACATATTAATTTGAGAAATTGAGCCATGGACAAAGTTTTATGCTGAAAATTTATTTAAAATTTTACAATCACAAAAATATATGCTAGGTCATTTTGAGTCAAACAGAACAGTTAAGAGACTGGCACTGTGACAGCAGCTGGTGGTTGAGTACCCAGCTGAAAGTGTAATTGAAACCAACATGTGGCAGGATCAGAGCGAGAGATGGATTACAGATTTTTTTTTTTTCTGATGGATAATGAACTGAAATGCTTTCGGAAAGAGAGGGACATAGAAGGAGTGTTTGCACATCTTCCATGTACCAACCTAACCAACTCAACACACAGGAAGTAACATTTGTAATATGTTACTTGGAATGAAAGTGAATACAGCATAAATAACTATGAAACATGCAAATTAATATATGTGCATTATATAAGCATTATCACATATGACTATACGAACTCTCAAATATTCCTCTTTGTTACTCTACAAGACAAATGCAGTGATCAGTGTTGTGTTTGCTTTAGTAATGTTTGCCTGTCCTAGTACATTTATTCTTTGAAAAATTAAACAAATCAATCTGCAGGGCTAAATATTTAATCAACCATTACATAAGTGATGTTTGAGAAATCAATACTATCAATTTACTTTTTTAAATAAATTAACACGCATTTTAAAATAATAGTGGAATAAGTTAATCTTCAGGGGAAAAAAATCAGAATGACCTAAATAGCCAATTTTAGAAATAGAAAATATCACTTCTCTATAAACCCAGTGCCAACAGCATCAGAGCATCTGCCAGACAATTTAGGAAAAAAGTCTTTTTGTGTGTAAAATGGTGAGAAAGTGATAAAGTCGGTGTGAAATGAACCAGAGCACCAATATAAGGAATCAGAATAGTCTCTTTACACATAAAGGCATAAAACACAATTCACAAATATATTTCTTGATGTATAAATATACAGTATGCCTTCACAAACATTCAAACATAGTGGCCATGAAAACCCATAAAAGTATTTTTAATATTACCCTCCAAATGTATTGGAATGGCAAGGCCAATTCTTTTGTTTTTTGCTATACACTGAAGACATTTGGGTTTGAGATCAAAATATGAATAGGGTCACTCCATGAAAACTGCAGCCATATAAATGTATATAAATCATTGGCAATAAAATTTAACATTGCAGTGAATATTGTTAAATATCATGATTAATGTAAGGTGTTACACCTTGAGATATACATAAGATAATTTCAATGTCATCCTGTTCCTAACTACTGCAAAAACATAATGTCTTTCAAAATTCTCCCCATTAATTAGTGTCGGAAATTGTGACATTCCTTACTTTACCTAATAAAGTGATCATTTTTTGCTTTAATTCCTACCCTTTCCTGTGATAAAAGTATTCCTATTTTAATACAGAGGCCACTTAATAGTTATCTGTCTGCATTGGTTACGTTCAAACTGTTTTAATAAAAACAACAATATTTCTCTGTCAGTCAGTCAAGCACAATTTATAGCATGTTGCATTTGAAATAGCCTCAGCCTTATTCCCAAGCTTCGAATTTCCCACATTCATGCGTGATGTGTATCACCCGAGAGTACTTACTGATCTCCTGCGATAATCATTCAACATGGCAGATCGCAAGCATTTTGACAATCTGTGATCAAACAGAAACAAAAACCACCCTCCATTTTATACGAGTGGAATACTATCGTCATCATGATGATAATAAAATTTGAATCAATGCAGAACTTCCTGATAGGTGACCGATTGATTCCCGACCTGTCAGCAGAGCTCGCCGTTGATTTTGCATGTTGGGAGACATGAACTTGGGTCGTGTCCACCGTTATGTTCAGCTCTCGATAACAGCAAATTCACATGAAACGAATTTTGCAGGGCAGATTTTGTGGTCTGTCTAGGCTACTTATGTATTTAACAGAATCATATATTCCATAAATTAATTTTATTTTGAGTTTGCATGGTGTATAGCAGGGTCATTTTCGTAGGAGTGTTGAACGCAACAAGACACTATGTGCGAGTCTGTGTTACATTCATCACATAGATTTAAAAGAAATATCCGTATTTTAAAGCCACCATGGAATATCAGTTCTTTTAGGATAAGGTATGGAGGTCATTATATGTCAGGTACTGGATGACGATATGCCACCTGGAATCCTTCTTAATTATCAATAGGATAAATTTAACAGTTTTTTGAAATGTTATCAATTAGAAGTGTTCTGTGTTTATTACAAGTTCCATGTTTGCCATCCAGTGTTCGACTGCCAAATAGAAAGGATAGCTGGGTTACATCCATCTACAATATACCTTACCAGCGGTCTGCTCTTAAAGTTTGTTGACCCCCTGACTATTGTTACACACTCAATCTGCAAGTATAGATCCTTTGAGTCTTGTTACACACAATGAAACAGAAAATAGGTTGGTGTTTAGCAACTCATTCAAAATGTTTTTTCTTTATACCCAAAAAAGTAGTTAAAATGAATTGGCCCATTGTGTTCTTTTGCAATGATCGGATAATGTGCCAAAATACATTGTAATATGGGGAAATTAAAAAATTTACCGTCCATGTTACACTCGTGATGTTTCGAGCATAATATACATTGCAACTACATTATCATAAAAACTAAAATAACTGATATGGTCTTGCCTTAACTTCCCAGTGATGCACTAAGTACCCAAGAAAATCTCAACTGAATCCTTCTTTTTGAACAAAAATAGACTAAAGGGTTATCTTGAAATATTCAAGTTAACAGATCTTCAGATTGGTCCAAATTGTTGATTATTTTGAAACTTCTGTTAATGCCATTTATTGACTTGTCAAATGTTTTCCAATTTTTAATAACATTTTTAATGATAAATCCATTGTTATTTTCATGTCCTTGTGACATGAGCAACACAGTAAATGTGATGCCTCATAACTCACATTTGAGTGGAGTTTTTGACCCATATGCCATTATGTCTGATGTTAATATCAGTGTAAGGGTGGGAGTGTTCTTTAAAAAATTCATTTTTCTGGAATTGTACCCTTATGTCACAGTTTGGCTGCAGGTTTCATGGAGTGACCCAATATGAAAAGATAGATCAGAATTTCTAGATGTGTTAAACAACTTAGAACATGGCACCCTTTGTTTGAACCAACTCATATTACAAGTGATCAAAAATATTGGAACTGGGTGCTGTGCTAGATTGATTGTTTAAACAATTAATAGCTCTCAATGTCTTCTCTTGGTTTGAGTCCTGGGTTTCACCTGTGAAGACTACATTTGTTGTTAAAAAGGATAAACCAACATGAAGACCAGAGTGGACAAAGAAAGGATCTACTCATGATCCAAAACATACGAGCACATTGGTCAAGCAGTGGAGGTAGTGTCATGGCTTGGGCTTGCATAGCTTCTTCTGGAACAGGCCCACTAATCTAATTTTTATTGATGATGTAACGCATAATGGTAGCAGCAGAATGAATTCAGAAGTCTACAGAAACATTCTGTCTGCCAACTTATAGAGAAATGCATCCAATCTAATTGGGAGGAACCTCATCACGCAGCAAGACAATGGCCCAAAATAAACTGCCAACACAACAAAGGACTTCACAAGGGGAAAAGTGGAAGCTTTCAGACCGGCCAAGTAAATCACCAGACCTTAACCCAACTGAGCATGCATTTCACCTCCTGAAGAGGAGACTGAAGGGAGAAACCCCCCCAAAACAAACAAAAACAAAACAACTGAAAGAAGGTATCAGCCTGGAAAAGCATCACAAAAGAAGAATGCAACAAAGGTGATGCAGTTATGGCAAGCAAGGGATATGCAACCAAATATTAAGTGTTGTTTACTTTAATTTACTTTAGGACTATCTGTTCTAATACTTTTGTTCACCTAAAAATTGGCTGGTCTGCCACCAAAGGTGCTGAAATTCTGATCCATCGTCTCATATTCATATTTCAATTTCAAACCCAAATGTCTTCACTTTATAGCAAGAACAACAGAATTGGCCTTGTCGTTCCAATACTTTCGGAGGGGACTGTATTTGCCAATGTACATCTAAAACACTTGTGAATGTTAAGTTCATTTTAAGGATGTTCAGTCTGGTTTCATAAATATAAGAGTGGACTTCACTGTATTTTTCAGATGTCCTGTCAAGCTCAGGTTCCCATATTTATTCACCTATACACCCTCACCCCATGAGCAAACCCCATCCTGAGTACATCAGTCCCAAATCAGATACTGTTTGACCACAGGGGAAAATTCAGTGAAATGCAGTGTACTATTACTAGCCAGATGAACCACTGAACAGTGATCTTGGAATACTGGACTTAGCCTGTTTTACGCAGCAAGTGAAGGCCGATGTGGTTGATTTTCTATTTGGCCGATGCACAAATGGAGAACCAAGCCAGACATCTTTAATCTTTAGTTATTAGATGTGTTTTAGATGTGTATTAGACCTCCCACTCCCAAACACCATGTTTCCTTCACCACTTTAATTTGTGCCCTTTTTAGCCTGAGCTTATATTTGACATGCATTTGGCAATGCAAGCATTGTTCAGATATCTGTCTGCATACCTGTACATCTAGAAGAATAAAAGTGATATCCACTAGCTGGCACATCAGAGACCAAACATCTGTCTGGCATATTTCCATGTCGAACCTTAAAATATTTAGGGAGTTCATGTCAGATATTCCAGGACACACATTTGTCTCTGTGCAGCTGCATGGAGATGTTAAACACAAGGACACGCTCTGTTAGTTTATCTTTCCACCACCACCATGATTGCTGATGACCTGCATCTCAAATCAAAAACTATCACATTACTTTGAAAGGTATTTACTAATCTAGAAGATCCTGACAACTGGGTGCAAAATATACTTTTCAGTAAGTTTGAAGGCTATATTAGAGGTTTTTGAAATTCAAGCACTAATCTGAAAAGGGAGATCTATAAATGTTAATACTCAAAAATATGCACACTTCATGTAATCTGCAATGTGAAATTTAAGTGCATATAAAGAACAACACTTAGTGGTATCCCAGTCCTGTCAGTACATAACAAGTTGCTAACAGTGGTTCAGCACTTTAGCCGAGTTTTCAATCACTGTTATTGTGTTCCTAACAAGCCTTGATTTTTGTCAGTCTCTGAAAAGTGACCGTCAAAAGTACTTATTAAACAGATAGTGAAAAGAATTTGTGTCCCACATTATTCTACAACACCATTATTCTGCTGCTACCATAAATTATCAAATATTATTTGGATACCCATCCAATATCACAATGTAATTTAAAAAAAAAAAATTAAACAGGGTCTCACATGGAGGGATGGGAGTTGTTGTTTTTTTTTTTTTTTGAACGAGCATTCATTACAGTCCAAATACAAAGACTTTAATAGTGTATTCAAATGCTCATGTGTTAATTGTTATTCTATTTAGAGGTTATCCACCTTGTTCAATCTGATAGCAATGGCATTTGTATTGCCCTTTGGTTTACTCTATTCCAATTAAAGTGAAGGTTTTTCATTCTGACTGAGCTATTAGTCAAATTAGATAATTAGACTGCACGCAAACATAGTTAACAACCAGGCAAATAGACTACACATTGACAGCTGATTTATCAATTTTTTAATCTAGAACAAGCTAACTTCTTTCCATCAACTTCTTACGATGGAAACTCAAGCTATACACCGATCAGCCATAACATTAAAACCACCTACCTAATATTGTGTACGTCCCCCTTGTGCCACCAAAACTGCTCTGAACCATCGAGGCATGGACTCCACAAGGCCTCTGAAGTTGTGCTGTGGTATCTGGCACCAATACGTTTGCAGCAGATCCTTTATGTCCTGTAGGTTGCGAGGTGGGGCCTCTATGGATCTGGCTTGTTTGTCCAGCACATCCCACAGATGCGCGATTGGATTGAGATCTGGGGAATTTGTCATGTTCCTCAAACCAGTGTGACAGGGCACATTATCCTGCTGAAAGAGGCCACTGCCATTAGGGAATACCGCTGCCATGAAGGGGTGTACTTGATCTGCACCAGTGTTTAGGTAGGTGGTAAATGTTGAAGTAACATCCACATAAATGCCAGGACCCAGGATTTCCCAGCAGAACACTGCCCAGTGCATGACACTGCCTACACTGGCTTCTCGTCTTCCCGTAGTGCATCCTGGTGCCATCTCTTCCATAGGTAAGTGACACACACTCACCAACCGTCCACATGATGTAAAAGAAAACGTGATTCATCAGACCAGGCACATTCTTCCTTTGATCCATGGTCCAGTTCTGATGCTCACAAGCCCATTGTAGGCACTTTCGGCGGTGGACAGGGGTCAGCACTGGCACGCTGACCAGTCTGCAGCTACGCAGTCCCATACACAACAAGCTGTGATGCACTGTGCGTTCTGACACCTTTCTGTCATAGCCAGCATTAACTTTTTCAGCAATTTGTGATATAGTAGCTCTTCTGTGGAATCAGACCAGATGGGCTAGCCTTCACTCTCCATGTGCATCAATGAGACATCATATTGTCACTGGTTCACCGGTTGTCTTTCCTTGGACCACTTTTGGTAGGTACTAACCACTGCATACTGGGAACGCCCCACAAGACCTGCCGTTTTGGAGATGCTCTAACTCAGTTGTCTAGCCATCACAATTTGGCCCTTGTTAAAGTCGCTCAGAGCCTTACGCTTGCCCATTTTTCCTGCTTCCAACACATCAACTTCGAGACCTGACTCTTCACTTGCTGCCTAATATATACCGGGTGCCATTGTGACGAGATAATCAATGTTATTCACTTCACCTGTCAGTGATTTTAATGTTATGGCTGATCGGTGTAGACATATTGATCAAAGCCATTCAGTCTGCAGTGAAATGGCACTGTGTGATGCCCTTCATTCATGTCATGAAGGTAGATGTGATGCAACTGACTGAAGTGGAAAACTCACTGGATGGTTAAAGTCTGTATTCAGTAACCTGGCAGGACAATCTCAAAATTCACACACAAATGCAATCAAGTCTACACATACATAAACGCAGGTCATATTTATAAACGTGTACACAACAGGAAAAACTATATGCAAACCCATTTGTTTGCTTAGAAATAAAGAAATTTTGATGAATGAGATTCTTCTTATTCCAGTCTGGCTCAAGGTGACTTGTGAACCTTACAAGACGAATCTGAAAGTCTGATTTTCTGCTTCCATTATATCATGCGTGAGTGAGCAAATCTTTCGCCTTTATTTCTAACGCAGCACCTTTCCTACCTTATTCCTTATTCTTACATAGCGCTAGTGCACGAATAAATACTGTGCCTATGGCTACACGAGTGACCCTCAGATTTATGCACTTTAAATGAGCCATGAAATCAAGCATATGTTACTGTCAAATTCAATCTACAAAGTTGATAAGAGAGAAATAATGTCCGAGCCAAAATGTGTCCAGTATCCTGAGCAACTCCGTTTTAACTGAAACCCGTCAAAGTCCTTTTAAAGCAAAGTACTACAAAATAAACATCTGAACAAACGCCTGTCACTCCATTTACGCTCGTTTCATCATCAAAGCAAAGCAAAGCAAAGCAAAGCAAAGATATGAACATGACCCGACCGAGTGACCGAGTCTTTCTCTCTACAGGTATTCAGCTTTAGGTCTAAGCTTATTTTACAATGGGTCATTACAAGATCCGAAGAAGCCCAACTACACAACATGCATTCATCTGCAGAAAGTGTGTTTAAGTCATCACAGTAGTAGAAAATAGAGAATAAATTTTACCAGATATATCGGTGCGCGTGCTGCCGCTCTCTATGGCGCCCTGCGCTCCGTTCGGCATCTCGGAATGACAGACCGCTGCGCGCGAGGAATGCTGATAGCGCGGCGCGCGCGCCTCGCCCCCTGACAAGAACCTCAGCCAATCAGAATCGCCTCTCAAGATATTACGGCCAATCCGCTGTTTTGAAATGTTGGCTATTTTGCATAGCAAGGTTGATTAGCGATGTGAAGTAATTCAAAGAAATTTAGAAGGTACTGGTTTAATTCCTAAAGTGCGCAATTATACAAAAATGAGAATGGGCTTGTAACCAAAGAACTAAGAAAATAACGACGGAATTGATCACATGTCAAATTCTAGTTTATTTCACTACAGTGTTAATTGCTATGGTGTGCTATTAATTCAGTAATAGATGTACCTGAGTGTACCAGTGTCTGTTTATATGTAGGTGAGGTGAAGAGTTCAGCAGAGTTCTTCAGATTAAACCACACTAATCTAATTAGGAGAGACAGACAAACCTAACAGTGAGGGCATCAGTGCTGTCAGCAAAGTTACCACCTTAAAGGAATAGCTCAGCCAAACATTACATTAAGATTGAAATTTTCAGTCTTCCATTATTTGTTTAGCACCTCTAGGGTTCGAACCCTGTCTCCGCCCCCTGTGTGTGTGTGTGGAGTTTGCATGTTCTCCCCATGCTTCGCTGGTTTCCTCTGGGAACTCTGTTTCGTCCATAGTGTGTGAATGTGTGTGTGATTGTGCCGTGCGATGGGTTGGCGCCCCTTTCAGGGTGTCCACCGCCTGGTGCCCCGAGTCCCCTGAATAGGCTCCAGACTCCCCTGCAACCCTGTGTAGGATAAGCGGTACAGAGAATGGATGGATGGATTACTTGTTTAGCCTCATAACACCAGCACAAAATGAAGAAGTAAAATATATTGGACATAATATTTTAGTAAAATGGATAGCATTGGGGCTCCAAAAGTCCAACCCCACACCCTCTTCATGAAGCCAGGTAACGACATTTTGTCAGCTAACAGGGAAATGGTGAAGCTGGAGGACCAACCACCCATCAGTGGATTAACGTTAGCTACAAAAACAACCATAGAAGCTGTGAGTCTTACTCATCTTAGACTAGCCAAAGACAGAAAGAAATGGAAGTCTTCTGTGGTCATCCTATGCCCCCCAACCCCACCCTCCAGGGACGTGGTGGATTAAGTCAAGTTAGTCAGGATGGCCTGGCCACCTCACAGCTCCAGAGTCCCAGGTTCGATCCTGAGCTCAGGTTACTGTCTGTATGCAGTTTCTGTACATGTTCTCCCCATGTCCATGTAGGTTTCTTCCTCTGTGAATGTGTGTGAGCATGGTGCCCTGCACTTATGGAAGATGAACGAATGATTATAAATGAAAACAAAGGACCTAGAGAACAAAATTTGTTTGTGTTGGAGCACCCAGCAGCACCAAAGGAATGGCATTTAGACTGTTCAGTCATGTTTAATATAAAGTGAAACAAGGGGACATTTTGAGGATAATTCTATAATGAAATTAAGCTGCCTGATTGCGTTTTTAACAGCTTCAATTCATTTACCTCTGAGCGGAATTAACACTCTTGTTAGTCCTGTTCCTTATTCATTCAAGGTAGAATGAACAAGTGAATTACAAGAGTGTTGTGGTGATGAATTATCTGTGATAATCCTGCACAAGTCTGCACGTCTAGAGGAGAAATTGTATTGTACTGTACCTACTGTCAAAATTACAGATTTATGAAACTTTATCCTGATTTTCTCATCATTTCCTACAATTAATTCATGTGGTTTAATTGGAGCTCTGAATAGAACTAATTAAGCTAAATTAAAAATTTCCCCCAAAGGCGACAGCGAGAAGTGTTGTCGCAATCTAACAAAGATATGTTTTCATACAATCCCTGTCTATGTGATAACTGACTCTATGTACTACAGCCTGACAGCCACTTAATGGAAGATTGTGCTCTTGGAGAGCTTATGAAAGAGACAGTTCATATGGTCTTGAAATGGAGGATTATTGAACATCAACTGCACTCAAAGAGAAACCATTGAATTGTAAGGGAGAAGTCAGCAAATGGATAGCATTCTTTTACACCTGCTCTTTATTCCCCAAATCCAGATGAACTCAGCCCCTATGGAGACACAGCAATGAGGATTACAACATACAGCTACAATTTCTATTTGAACACAATATGCAAGATATGCTGAAAGAACGATTATGGTAGGTATAAAAGAAATGTCTAACCAGGACCAACAATGAGATAAAATTCTTAGTTTAATATTATATAAAAATGCAAATACTTGAAAACTAGTGGACCACTTGCTGAAAAAAAATGTGGTGAGTTATCATTTAATATAGAATATAATGAATAACAAGGATGTTTTTGATTGATGCTGTTATCTGTATTTAGTCATTGTGTATTGCAGGGATTAAAATACTTCGCAGGCCAGCCGTGTGATATGTAATATGTATACGTAAATCGTGTAGTTCTGCCATTCTGTAAGTTCTCCATATATATTTAGCCCAGAAACATGTACAGTATATCTTCTGACTCCTAATAAATCATACCTATATACACTCCACTCTTAGGGGAAAAAAAAACCTAGAACAGTTAAGGGTCCTTATTAGAAAAGGTCCCATGTAGAAAGCTTTTATTAAGCTAAGAACCCTTAACTATTCAAATATCACTTGATGAGTTCTTTTTTCTAAGTGTGTGTATATAATATTCAATACATTATGCATTCTTCTTGTTGGGCTTTAGTCGTGGGGCATGGAGTCTGTACCATAAGATTGAGATACACTTGATGGACATGTATATTAATAGCTGGAAGGGAATTCACGTATTCAATAACACACATCCAATTCTCAACTCACCACTTCCCTAAGGTCAGTCTTTAGTAAGAGATATGCATTTAAGTCAATGCCGGTTGCTTACTTAATGAACTTCAACTTGAAAAATCAATTTGGTTTAATACAGAATATGTTTCTGTTGTTGCACATCCGTAACTGCTATAGTAGTGGAAAAAATAAAGTTGCAGTAAATGCAAAAATATGCATCAAACTATAGCATTTGCTCTTTATATAATTCTCTGTATTATAAGCAAAATATATTGAGGATAAGCATTAAACAGGTTTATGCAAATAGAAGAGACAGTGATTTTACTGCAATGGGTAATGGCTAAACAGTATTTACAATAATACAAATAATATACACCTGGGATGTTTTAAGACCCTAAGATGTCTGCTTTGTTCATCCTGTATTTTAATGTATTTAATGTAATAAAGGTCTTGGAGGATGGCATGAAGGCACAGAGTGTGTTGTTGCCCCTCACAGCTCCATGGTCCCTGGTTCAATCCTGAGCTTGGGATACTATGTGTGCAGAGGTTCGCATGTTCTCCTTGTGTCTGCATGGGCTTCCTCCAGGTTCTCCGGTTTCCTTCCTACGTGGATTGGCTATGCCAAATTTCCCGTAGGTCTGAATGAGTTTGTAAATGTGTGCGCATGGTGCCTTGAGATGGACTGGCATCCCATCCATGATGTATTAGAACCGCGCACCTAGTGTTCCCAGAATAGGCTCAGAATCCACCATGACCCTGACCAGGATAAAGCTCTTACTGAAGATGAATGAATTAATGAATGAATGAAAATGCCTTGATAATGAATACACCATAGACATTGAACATAAGAGCTGTTTATTTTTCTCAGATCAATAAATTTGCAAGATGCACCAATGAACCAGCCTGACCTGATTAAACGATCAGGAATGCTCTTGTACAAACAAAAACTATTCTAAAATTAATGTCCATTTAAAAATATTTTCTGTTTAGAGTAGGACACCAGTGACCAAAATAAACAAATACCAATTAGATATGACATTTACATAAGAAAAAGTATTTACTCAGTTTAATCATTTGTTATACTGCACCCCAGGTGCTTCCAAAGGCATGATCATGTGGAGAAACTGGCATGATAAAACCTAACCATAGACAGAATACAAAAATAGTAGGGGCAAATTGGAAAAGCTAAAATTCGTTTGATAACTGTACTCTCTCCATGAACACTGTGAAAGGTAAAAGGTTCTACAGAATATTTTTGCCAAGCAAAAACAGTCACGATGTGCTATAATTCTCGTATAAGACTAAAGTGTTTAGTGCATTAGCGGCACTTACTGAGATCTTTACATATGGCACCTTGTTATTCATTTCGTTTCCCTCTAATTCTCTATCTGATTAAGTAATCTTTTAATTTACTATTCATTTAAATTGCAGTGTGAATTATGAATTTGTATGCTATTACTTTCTTGTTGTCTCCATCCAAATTGTCTTTCACATTATTTCACATCCTTCTACATTTAATTTCTTTCTAACCACAAACCCTCAGTACCTGCATCGATGTCATTCTTCTTCCTCATCACATCCTCATCAATATTTACCACTTTCCTTCGATGTCCACATCATCCATTTTTCTTCTATTACTTTCTCAGAATCATCAGAGATTATTCTCTTGCTCTCAGTGCTCATTCCTTATTATTTATTCACCTGTTTTTAGACATTCTGTAATTCCTTGAACATTCTTGTAATTCTTGTGTAGCTTTCAACATATATAAGGTGCCTCTGCCTCAAGCACCCAGGCAGACTTAATGTCTTATGGATGAAGTGTAATAATCTGTGATGCTTTCCGTCGCTGGTGTTTTGGAGACTTTGAAGACTCACTCTTGGGAGGCCACACCGGTTTTCCTAACTGTATATCTTGGTCCATAGTAAAGGTCTTCTTTGGCAGTTCAGTGTGAGGGGGCCACACTAAACAATGCTTATTTAATTTTTGGGGGGTTTGATCAGATTTTTCTTGTACCTTAGATACTTTTTCGTAGATGTCTGACACAGAACTGAAGCTGCTTTGTGAAAGGGAATATCTCCAATCATGTTCTTCAGAAACGGTATTCATTAAATTTCCTCCACTCAGCAATTCTTTCTGAGACCTTTGTCCAAATCCTTCATCAAAATGTCCTTTAGATTTGAAGAGCTGCTTATAATGCGGTGGGCAGTATAAATGTCCATGGAGAGAGACATAGTTTCCAAGGCTGTTGATTATTATAAAGAAAGAAAATGTTCACAGATCTCACGTCATCTCATATCACCTTCAGTCATGTACACTGTAGTTATTCTAGCACTTAGATGCACTTAGTACTTAGAGACTTAGTTAGTCAAACCTTTAAAGATTTTAAAAGCATGCTACAGTGTGTAAACAGGAATATGGCATACCTTAATTTATTTTTGCAGTGTTCACAGAAGAAACAGGATTTATGAAACTTCCTTTTGTCTGCTATCAGACCCTCCATGGGATACACTCTCTTCCGGCAAACTGTGCACAGCTCCGACTTTGGAACTCGAATCTGAAAAGAGATCAACAAAACAAACCGAGTTAACCCTTAAACAAGTTAGTTTATGTTTTGAGACTGAGATATCCACAGTGCTAGATGGTAAGCCGAACTAAAGAAATACTAGCTTATTATAAATCAAAATATTTACAGGAATACACGTACAATTTGAATATTCTGTAAATATTAAGCACTGCCTGGAAGACCTGAGTTCATTGAGGCATACCCTACAGACTAGCACTTTCTAAGCATAAGCATGAAATGTGTATGTTGTGAGATAGAAATATAGTATTTGATTGAATGTCTGCAGTAATAGTTTGTAATGTTTACTTTAATATTTAAAAAAGTCCTAAATTGTTCTTGCTGGAGATTATTCAGGTACATGTCTGACTTCCTCCGTAAATTAGAATAAGATTTAAAAGTTATTTACAGGGAAAAATATAAAAAAAATCAAAAACCCAAAAAACCCTCACATTTAACATCATAGTGAGTGTTTGGAGGCCTGCTCTTTTTGCTCTCCCTGTTCTCTTATATCTCTACACTGGTTATTTTTCTTTTGGATTTGCTGAATGCAATTATTTAGAAATGTTTTTTGTTCATCTTTTTCCCAAACCGATCGTATCAATCTGTCCCCATTAAAATGAGGCGGAGATGAAGGAGGTCGTTAAAAATGGCACTTCCAGCTAAGCGGCAAACAAAATGCTAAACTAATAAGTGTACTCCTTTGCAGCAAGGGAAGATTATGTAATGCAATTTAAGTACTGAATGTCACTAATTATCTTCCTCTGAGAGCATGGTGAAATAGTAATGCTATATCTGAGATAAAGCTTGAAAACAGATACAGTAAATCAACTCTAGGCATGCAGGAACCCACTTAGTTGTCAACCATAAATACAATGGGAAATACATAGTCAGACAGTATTGTTTTTGTTATTTAATATACCTCCATATTTACACAGATAATGTCTTTTGACTTTGTCTTGTAAATATGAACAAAAAAGTAGGTATTCATAAGTATAAGCAAAGATATAGTATGTTTAAAAAACAAAGCTGATAGGGGAAAAACTATTCAGGTACTGTATTATAAAACACATATGTAAAGGTTACATAAATAGAAATCAACTCTAGATAAAAATGCTGCAGTTTTTTTGCAAATTGCACCTGGTGTCTTTATAAAAGATGTTGCCATGGTTGGTAAGATTTCACGCACCAAGCAGCAATTATAGTGAAGGTGAAGGAGCTTACTAAAATTCTCAGGGACAACATTATTAAACAAGACTTGAAAGGAAAAAGCCGAAAAGCCATAACAAAGATCTTAAACATCCCTGTCAGTACAACTGGTTCGATAATATGCAGGTGGAAAGTTCATGGAACTACAAATAATCGTCTCCGGACAGGTGTGCCATGCAAGATTTCACAGCATGCTCTAAGACTGATGATAAGGAAGATAAGAGAAAGCCAGCAGTCACTCGAAAAGAGTTGTACAACAACCAGAAAGCAGGTACACAGAGAACAAAAGGCTTCGCCACAATCATCTCCGTTCCTACAAACCATACAAAACTCCTCTGCTACAAAGAAGCAGCATATAATATACTCTGGTCAGACAAAACTGAAATAGAAATATTTTGCAGTAATTCAGCTCATCATGTTTGGTGAAAAGAGGGTTGTGCGGATGATCCCAAGAACACCGTACACACAGTGAAGTATGGAGGAAGGAGCATCATGATATAGAGCTGCCTCTCTGCAATTGGGCCATTACACATCATCGGAGAAAGCATGAATGGAGCAATGTAGCAGGACATACTGTATTAGAGGAGAATTTTATCTCATCGGCCAAGTAACTTCATCTGCTTAGAATATGGATGGTTCAACAACCCCAACCAGCCAAAATAACTCAAGAAGGCCTTGCCGTGAATTCTACTGAATATTAATGGAGGACTTTGAAATTGTGAGTCCATCAGTGGGACCCTCATAACCTTGAGGAAATGAAGACACTTTGCCAAGAAGAATCGGCCGCAATTAAACCACAATGCTGCAAAAAAGCTAATATTTCGAAGATGTAACTGCAAACAACAGCTTTGCAGCAAAGTACTAATGTTTTAAATTTGTGCTGTCCGAATACATTTTTCCCTATCAGTTTTTTTTTGTAAACATATCTTTAATGTCTGTTGACATGTCTTTGACAAAGTCAACAGACATTATGTGTGTGAATTTGAAGTGACAAAAGTGTCTGAATACTTATTTTCCCTCACTGTATATGTATTCTGAGAACTGTATACACATGCAGCATGGATGGGTTTAACTATAGTCTGTTTTGCAGGCACTGATTCTGCTTCAGCTTGCAGTTAGTTTCCAATACTATCATGCAATTTTAGCGTGTTTGTCAGTCACTGCAATCTCTCTTTAATCTGATAGCCAGTTAGGTTCCCTCACCTGAGACACTGTAGCCTAGGCTTTTAAACACACTCTCACTCTCAGTCCACATCTCATGGAATTTTTTCAATAATTCTTCAGCAGAGGCCTCAGGGGATACCTTCACCTCTGGGGCCTTTTTCTTCACAGCATCAGCATAAGAGAATGGCACATGCTGTGAGACAACACTCTCAGAATGTTTAGATATGGTTGCGGTGCTTCTTGTCCCAGTTATCTTTGTGCCAGCTTCATCAACAGTGGAGTAATGCTCTGAAATGTTTTTTGTCTCTGAAAAGCCATATGGATCAACTGACTTCTCCAATATTATATCTTTCAGCAGAGGCAGAGGTGAGGTCTGTTGGGAGATCTGCTGCAATGTCTGTTGAAGCTCATGCTTTGAATCTTGAGGTGTGATTCCACTCACTCTTGACACCTGCTCCTCCTGTTTGTTTTTCTGTTTCACAGAGGAACTTTGCTCAGGCATTTCAAAAATGTCTTTTAGAGCCTTGATGTTATAGCCTTGTCTATCTAGGGCTTCATTTTCAATGCCAGACTGTTCTAGGATGTCAGTGGGTTCTTTACTGTACTGATTCTGTGCATCTGGGCTCTCAAATTTGCTGACCAGTCCAGACATGTCAATCTCTAGAAAACCTTCTTTCTCTGGTACTTTAGTTTCACCTTCTTCTGTATCCAGCCCTGAATGCTCCGGAATATAATTGGTGTTTTTTTGTATTTCCTGAGTCTTCTGTTGAATTGATGTCACCTTTTCTGAGACAGCTTCTTCTGAACATTCTTCCTCTGAGTCTTTACGCTCTTTCAGAATCCTTCCATCCTCAGCAGGCTTAGAATCAATTTTGACTTGACAGTGAAATGTGGATGGAATTGTCACAATCTCAGACCTCTTCCCAGTAACTGACACAGGATGATGCACAGGATCAGGTGAGGGTCCATGAGAACGTTTAGCTGCTTCCTCTGAACATTCAGAGTCTTTACGCTTTTTCAGAATCTGTCCATCTTCAGCAGGCTTAGAATCTATTTTAATTTGACGATGAAATGTGGATGGAATTTCCACAATTTCAGACCTCATCCCAGTAGCTGACACAGAATGATGCACAGGATCAGGTGAGGGTCCACGAGAAAGTTTAGCCATTGCTTCTCTGAGCCTTGTTAGACTGCTGGCTCTCCCTAGAGTGGGTGATGGAGAAGCTCTGCTTAAACGTGCTGTAGGTGTTTCAGACCTGCGTGGTGGAGGAGTAGGTGGCATTGGTGGAGGTGATGGCACTACTTTCTGAGGTGAATCAGTTCTTCTTGTGGATTCAATGGTGATAAATGTGGGTGAAGGTGAGCGCATTTTTAATGAAGGTGATGGTGATCTGGGGTCAGGAGGATTTTTGCTCTTGCCTTGCTGCTTGCGACTTTCACGAGTGATTTTTTTCTCCTCTACTTTCTTTTGAGTTTCAACTTTTTTGGAGTCTATAGTGATTTTTGAGATCCTTTGAGCAGCTTTGCCTGAAACCATTTTTTCAGATGGAGTTTCACATTCATGTTTTTCAGTAGCTGCAACATTTCTTTCAACATCCATTAGTTTTACTTGAACGAGATTTTGTACATGAGCTACAATTTCTTTGAGTTTTTCCAAATTATGCTCATCTACCGCTTTCACCATGCTATTCTTTTCCTCTCGTCCAATAAGCCACTCTGGGATTTCATTGAGTAATGTCTTCACACTCTTGAAGTCCATTTTTTCTGTAATTTCCATAACTTCTGAGATATAAGACAGCAACTTCTGAGCTTCTGCACATCTTTGTAATGCCTCTGTGCTCTCTGTCAAAGTCATGGAAGGCCTCCTTTGTGTCAGCTCCCCTGTCACGTTTATGCTTTCATCTTTAGATTTCTGTTGGCTGTCAACTTGTTCTTTCTTTTTCAGAGAAGTCTTGGCCTGTTTCTGAGACTTTACCATAGTGCCCTGGTGCTGCAAACTTTGCTGATCTTTACTCTCTGTAATGGTGATCTCTTTCTGGACTGCAATGTGTTCTCCTTGAATGGTTTTGTGGGTCTGCACCACCGCAAATTCCTCTTGTTTCTGATTAGATGTCAGAACTGAAGATTTTACCTCCGAGGGAGAGGCAGGCAAAGGAAGAGTGGCATTACTTTGTGTTTGCCCCTGGGCTTGTTGAGCTGTGTCCTTATCTTTCTTGGATTTAGCTCTCTTCTTTTTCTTTGGAGAGGCAAGACCATCCTCAACCTGCTTTTGTGTGGCCTGTTTTTCCACTTTAATTTCTGTCTCCGTAACTTTCCTTTCTCTGTTCTCTCTCACCTGGACATTTTCTGGTGCCACCTTTACCACTTGCGTTTGAGCTGCTGGCTTTTTTTCTGTGCCCTCATCTTTCTTGTGGCCTTTCTTAGCTTTTTGAACCTTTTGCTCAGTTTCTTTAATTGCAGTGGCTATATTTACCTTTGTAGGGTTGCTTTGATCAGGGGACATCTTTCTGTGGCCTGTTTTTGCAGAAATGTTAATTTTCTTACTTTCCTCAACTGCAGATTTTTTAGCCAAACTATTATTTACAATATCTTTCTTGACACCTTCTGTTTCAATTGCACCGCTGACAGAGTCATCTGTAGAGACAGTTGGATGATCTTTTTCTTCACCTAGTGCCAGTACATTTGTGATTACCTGTGCAGTATTGCTAATAACCATCTCTGACTGTTTAACAGAAGTAGAGGTTACTTGCTGAACACTAGTTCTCAAGGACTGGTATTTTTTCTTCTTTTTAGATGCGGTGGAGGTGGTCTGCTGCTGAACCGAAGTGTTTTGAGATGTCTGATTAGAGATAACAGACTGCTTAGCTGAGGAAATAATGGCAGATTCAGAAGGAGATTTTTTATTTGTGGTAGAGATTAAAGGCTTGTTTGGTGGAGCTTCTGAATGTGAAGCATTCTTGGATGAATCATACACCTCTGAGTCTGGTGTCATTTTGGTCACATTATTTTCTGTTTTCTCTTGAGGGAAATCAAATGGTACACCCTGTTCAGATTGTGCAGTGCTCTTGCCTCCTGAGGAAAGCATTTCAAGGGCTGTACTGACGGATTCACACATGTCAATTTCAAAGGCTGGTGAGCTGGATGATGTGTGGCTCTCCTTTTGCTGCTGTCTGTATTTTTGCTCAGCTTTAATTAATGGAGTTTTGAAGTTACTTATCAGAGATTTGCTTGGTGGCGGTGGTGAATCTGGTGGAATAAGACCCAAGGGAGGATGTGGGGACTCAGGTGGCTCCACTGAAATGGATGATTGGATCTCAGATGATACCAGAGTGGATGAAACTGATGAAACCATACATTCTGTCTCTGATACGCTGATTTTTTTCACTGTTTCAGTGTTTGTAGGCACTTGCAAAGCTGATCTGGAATGTATATCCATTCTGTCAAGATGTATGACTGGTTCCAACTTTGGCACTTTACATAGGACTGGAGCTTTTACTGGCTTTACTGTCAGTTTGCTAGGCTTGGTTGGTGTTATACTGGG
The DNA here is from genome assembly GCA_022985145.1 of Pangasius djambal. NCBI lineage: Eukaryota > Metazoa > Chordata > Actinopteri > Siluriformes > Pangasiidae > Pangasius > Pangasius djambal. The sequence continues at coordinate 17,997,573 of CM040979.1, read as the reverse complement.
AATGAGGTCTAGCTCAGTCTGAGTTGGAGGAGGGGGAAGGAACTCTTGTTCAATTGCAGGAGGAGGCGATGGAGTAGGAGGGGGAGGTAAATGGTCAAGATCTGATTTTATCAAGTCAATAGGAGGAGGACTGGGTGGTGGAGGAAGGTCATTATCAACCTGGATAACGGGAGGAGGGGTAGGAAAGGAAAAGCTATCATAATCTGGAGGAGGAGTTGGAGGAGCAGGGAATTCAGGCTCAGGCAGTGAAGACGGGCTAGATGGTACAGGAACCTCTTGCTCCCTGTCTTTGGTTTTATCTAATCTTATTATACCTTTAAGGTTTGTTTTGAGGTTGCGGAATTCAGTCTTTAAGGTTTTAACCTCATGAGTCTGTAATATTGTTTTGTGTTCTAGCACAGTGGTTTTCGATGCCTGTGTATTGGCTGTCTTTTGAGAGTTGAGTGTGTTTTTCTCTTGAGATGTGGATTCACTCTGCACTGATTTGGCGGATACAAGCTCTTGTACATTCATTGTCTGACTGTTTTTGGTTAAATTCTTCACTGTACTGGCAGGTGACTGGATCTCTTGTTGAGAAGGAGACTGGATTTTTGCTTTGGGAACTTTCACTTTTCTTATTGGTTCTCTTCTGGGAATTTTTGGGCTTGCTCGTTGTGCTGTTTCTAGCAAGCATTTTATTGTACCCTTAACATCCCCTTTTATCACCTCCTCTTTCTCTGATTGCACCTGCTCTTGTGTTTCATATAGTGATTTTATTGACAGCTTCACATCACCCTCTGTGCTGGCTCTGCGTTGCATTCTGGGAGTTGAAGGAGGTTCTAATAAGAGCTGAATTGTCCCTTTCACATTTCCCTGGACTTCTATCTCTTGCTGGTAAACCTTACGCTCATTAGAAGCCTCTTGTAGGCTCTGCAAGGCTGAATTAATGTCACCCTTTACAATTTCATCTTTCTCCACCTCCCTCACTGCTTGTTTGGCTTCCTCCAGAGATTTTAATGCACCTTTGATATCACCTGGAACTAAATCTTCAATAACAATTCCAACTTTAGCAGTAGCCAAGTCTTTCAGTGATTTCAATGCTCCTTTGATGTTGCCAGGGATGATTTCAGGCTTTTCAACCTCTTTAGGATGCATTTGGGCATCTTGAAGGGACTTGAGGGCAGTGGATATGTCACCTTTTACAATCTCCTCTTTCTCCAGAACAACTGACTGATTTATAGACTGTGTCAGTGAGTTCAGAGTGGCTCTTAAATCACCTCCTACTATTTCTTCTTTCTGGAGATGTTCAGTTGAATGCTCTGTCATGAAAACCTTGACTGCGTTATGGACATCACCAGGCACAATATCTTCCCTATCCACAAGGCGACAGATTTTAGCCTGATTATGCATAAGGCTTTGTTTTGTCCCTCTAATATCACCACCAACAATTTCTTCCTTTTCTTGCTTACATATTTCTATCTCATCATGCTCTGATTGGAGCTTTTTCAGGTAGTCCAGAGCCCCTGACTCAATGCACGTTGAATAAAAGCTCACATTTCCCTTTTCTGTGTCATCTACCTTAATTTTAACAATCTGTTCTGTGTCTGGATTATAAAGTTTTTCTAGACAGCCTTTTACATTGCCTTTGATCACATCCTCTTTTTCAATATTGGTATCGTCTTGTTTATTAAAAAGAGAATATATAGTCATGCAAACATCTCCTTTTTCATTCTCCTGAATAAGAATGCCATGCTTGCTCATGCTCTCCTCCTTCAGTAGGTTGTTTATGGCTTCTTGAATGTCACCCCGAATAATTTCCTCTTTTTCTACATTAATGCCAGATTCCTGGTTGAACAGCTGTTCCACAGTGCTACTGATATTTCCTCTTTCCTGTGCACTTATAACAATTCCTTTTTCCTTTGTCTCTTGCCTGTAGAGGAGATTCATCATGATGTTCTTCAAGTCTCCTTTGATGATTTCTTCCTTCTGAATCTCAGGGGGCTCTTTATTCATTAGATTATACTTAGCCATGCGCACATCCCCAATCTCATCAGTTTCTATTATAATTCCTTTGGATTCCACCATTCTGTGACTGTATAGCTCATTAAGAGTTTCTTTTATACTTTTACCAACGATTTCAGTTTTCACTGCACTGTTCACATTGAAGTCAGGAAATGGAGTAGTTTCAAAAAGCCAAGTTGTTGCTTTCACATCTCCCTTGGGTATTTCTTCACAGATGAGCTGCTTAGTCTCCCCCTTTTCATTGATGCTATTGAATGGATTTTTCTCAAACAACCACACAGATTGTTTTACATCTCCTTTGACCTGTTCTTCCACAACAACTGTCTCCATCAGGTTTTCTGTGTTTTCCCCATGGATCTGATCAATGGCGTGAGTCTCAAACATCCACTTAGCTGCCCTAACATCGCCTTTATGAATCTCACTCATGCTAACAGTGCGGACTAACTTCTGTGACATCAAGTCAGATTCAAAGCGCTCTTTGTTTGCCTTGACATTACCCCCTCTAATGTCCTCTGTTTTAACAGAGCTTTGGCTGTGGTCAGTAATCTTGTCAAGAGGTTGGGTTTCAAATTTCCATCTAGCAGAACTGACATCACCTTTTAGAACATCCTCTTCAGTAACAGCTTTGATTAGGTAGACTTCATCAGTATCTCTAATGGAATCAAGGGGCTTTGTTTCAAATAACCAACGGGCACCCACTACATCCCCTTTCAGTATCTCTTCTTTTGTAAGTGTGGTCACTTCATGGTAATTTCCTTCTTTGTCCTGGATGGCATAAAGTGGCTGAGTTTCAAACATCATTGCATAATTTTTAACGTCTCCTTTCTCTTCATCCTCACAGGTTATTCTATGCAGTTTTTTCATCTCTGACTCAGAAGAGATCTCTTGGATTTTATCTAAGGAACAGGTCTCAAAAACGAATCGGCCCTTATCGACATTGCCTCCCTGGATGTCAGTCACAGTGCGTGTCTCCTTTACTTCATTTGGGCTCTCATGGATTGTATCTATTGAATGGTTTTCAAAGAGCCATTTGCAGTTTCCTACATTTCCTTTCTTAATGTCCTCAGCCTGGTCTGACCTCAGCTGGCGCATGAATTCCTCCGAGGTTGAGGTCATGACATCAGAGGACTGGTTCTCAAATATGTATTTCATTCGTGATACATCTCCAGACTGGATATCAATCTCAGTCATCCGCTTAAAATTGCATCCGTCTTCTCCAGTGATGTTTTCAATGTTCTCGGTCTCGAAGAGGAAGCAAGCTGTACGTACATCTTTTCCCTGAATGTCCTCTTGTTTTACAGTGCATTCTTTCAATACTGTCTCAGACTCATCTCGGATGGTATCAAGCGCTTGAGTTTCAAAGAGCCAGGTGCAGGTTTTAACATCACCTTTATGAATCTCGTTATTTCCATTTTCACTCTTGAGCTCAACCTTTTCATACAGCACATCCATCGGTTTGGTCTCAAATAGCCACTTACAGGTCTTTACATCACCTGTCACTATATCAGTTGTCTCTTTAATAGCACACTCTTCATCTTCAATATTGCTGAAGTATTTGATGGCATCAAGAGGCTGTGTTTCAAAAAGCCATTTAGCTGTCTTGACTGTACCTGTTTCGATCTCTTGCTGAGTAATCCCTTTAATGACTTGGTACTTGCTTATACTTTCATCAAACTGGTCAATAGGGCAGGTTTCAAACATCCACTTACAGGTTTTCACATCTCCTTTCACAATTTCTTCACGCCTCACAGTTTTCACTTCATGATAGTGGCCTGAGCTATCCTGCATGGCATAAATTGGTGTAGATTCAAAAAACTCTTTGTTGGATTGTACAGAGCCTTTGGTCACACCTTCAATTTGAATCCTTTGCTTTTCATCATATCTGCTCATATCATATGTTTCAAAGATTTGCATGTAATTTGTTACATCCACTTTTTCAATGTCCTCTACATTCACTGTTCTAGTTATTTCCCTTTTTCCATCCCTAATTTGTTCTAGTGGTTGGCTTTCAAATACCAGTTTCTGGTGTTGAACATCACCCTTCTCTTCATCAACTGTCACCCCTTTTTTGAGTTTCCCCACTTCTGCAAGTTCCTTCAACTCATCTTTTGGAACAGTTTCAAAAAATTGTCTGGCACTTTGAACATCCCCTCCGATAATTTCTTCAGTGTTCACAGGTCTGGCATTCGAATCATCCTTTAATGTGTCCATAGGCTGAGTCTCAAATACCCAGCAATTCCTGTGCACATCACCTTTGTAGCTTTCTTCATCTATCTGTTCAATGTTAATCATTTTTATCACTTCCTTCTTTTCCTCTCTGATATCTTCGAGTCTCTGGTTTTCAAATAGCCATTTCTGATGTTTTACATCACCTTTCTCTTCTTCTGAGGCAGCTATTTTCTTTAGCTTTCCCAGTTCATCATCCTCATTTTGTATGTCCTCTAGAGGCAGATTCTTCAACATCCATATTTGGTGTCGTAGGTCCCCTCTGTCTTTATCAGTTGCCACCCTTTTCTTCAGCTTTCCCACCTCTGGCAGTTCCTTCAATTCTTCTAATGGTGCTGTTTCAAATAAATGTCTTACTGTTTGTACATCACCACCAAGGATTTCAGTGGTGATACTGGAGATGGAATCATCTTTTAGAGTATCCATGGGCTGAGTCTCAAACACCATGCATTGTTTGCGAACATCAGCCCCAAGAATCTCCTCTTTCTGTTTTCTAAGTATCCTTTCCCACTCTTCATTTGAAGAGTTCAGCTTTTTTGTTTCAAATAACCATCTTCCTCTTTTCACATCACCTTTAATATTGTCTTCTAATGAAATACTGGAGATAAGCCTAACTTCAGAAAGGTCTTTGTTGATTTTGTCAAGAGGCTGTGTCTCAAAAAGCCACCGTGATGTTTTGACATCACCTTTCTCTGTCTCTTCACGGCGAACACAGGTAATTTCTACTATTTGACCCGAGTGCTCCCTTAAAACACACATACACTGGGTCTCAAAGTGCCAGACAGTTTCCTTCACATCAGCTTTAATCTCTTCCATGACAGATTTCACACTTAGAAGGTGCTTTTCATCCATGGTTTCAGTATCAACCAGAGAATCCATTCCCTGATTTTCAAACATGCACTGCATAGATTTTACATTACCATGGGTTGCTTCTTGTGTGAAGACAACTTCTTTGGTTTCCTCATCATCACCATGCATCTTATTCAGTGAGTCCATTGACTTTGTTTCAAACAACCAGGCTGCGGCACGAACATCTTTTTTATCTATTTCATTGTAAGAAGCTTTCTTTGCAGAGTAACCAGTGTCTAGCTCTAACAGGGGTTGAGTCTCAAACAACAAAGCAGTGTTTTTTACATCACCTCCAGCTATGACTTCTTGCAGAACTACACTTCTGCTGTCCTCATCATCATCTGAACAATTCTTAATGCAGTCGAGAGGTTTATTCTCAAACATCCAGCGCATAGACTGTACCTCCCCTCTCAGGATTTCATCCCATTCCAGATATTCTCTCTCTGGGCTCCTGTTAGGGCTTCTACCGCTGTGTTCAAACTGGTGTATGGTATCCTGTATATCACCTACCCTCTCCTCATCCATGTCCATCTCATTTACCTCATTATATAAATCTCGCTCCAGGTCTTTCCTAACATCAGGGTGAATGTGCTTGCACAGGCGCTTCACTTCCAGTAGTTCTCTCTGTTTATGATATTGATCTTTGTGAATGATGTGCTTCTTTGGGGGTGTTAGTGAAGGGGGCTCTGGGAAACCTGTGTCTTCAGAGAGATCCTCCAGTAAGTCTGGTGGTGGAGGAGGTAAGTAATCCAAGTCTTCATCGTCATTAGAAGGCACAAATCCTAAATGCCCTGAATCTGTTCCTGAAGCTTCTACTGTGTCATTTGATAGGACAGGCATGTCACCCATGTAGACATGATGGGATACGTTTACATCCGAGGCCTGCTGAGAATGGTTGACTTTATGTTCAGTCTTTTTTAGGGAAAAAAATTTGATTGTATTATTCAGCATAGGTATCTCAGCCCATTTTTATCAAAGCTAAAATGTCTGATATGATTGGGCAATCAAGTTTTAAAAAATCAAAGATTTTTCTTTTTTTCCCCCTTTTTTCCAAAGTTCAAAGTTTTTTCACAGTAGATGGACATAGAAGAAAATAAATTATTGTTAGCAGTACTATGATGGTTGGTAATTGTTGTGTACATACTGTATATGATATCCCCAAACAGAGTGGACTGAGGAAAATAATTATAATAATGGGTACCTTAATTTTCTTATTTGGAGCAGCTTCCTCAATGGTTTTCTCAAATTGCCGTGCCAGTTCTTTGGCTGAGAGTTTTGGATAATACTCCTCTTCTTCTGCAATCATATACATAATACATTTTAAATTAGTCCTGATTGCAGAAATTTAACAATAATCATTAATTAAAAATATCAGTGAAATAATACATTGTTTCATTACAATTTTGCCAGAGACACTATTAAAATGGGCACAGCAGCTGTACACCTTTACCCTCATAATAAGCATTCAAAGGATCTATGAATATGCATGAATATGTAAATTTGAAATGCTCTTTCCCCAAAACTTAGGTTACACAGTGCTAATTTTTATAGCATACTTCACTATTACAAAAAGGTAAGTGGCCACATTGGGAAACATCCTTTAGATTCAAGCAGGTCAGCCTATTACATGGGATTCAAAATGAAATTTAAGGATTTTGGGCCCCAAATGATTTATTTTTAAAGACGTACTGGGAAAGTCTCTGTCCTAAATAGAAAAATGTGATTCTAGCACTGGTGGGTGCCACAGGTCCCTGGTGTTGATACTAATCTCACGTTACTGTCTGTGTAGTGCTTTGCATGTCCTCCCTCTGCATGCGTGGGCTTCCTCTATGTGCTCCGGTTTCCTCCTACCTCCCAAAAATGTGCTGGTAGGTGGATTGGATATGCTAAAATTGCCCCAGGTGAGTGCATGTTTGGTGCTCTGCAATGGACTGGCATCCCATCCAAGGTGCCTTGTGCCCAGTGTTCCTGGGATAGGTGTGTCCACTACAACCCTCACCAGGATAAAGCACTGTGGTAACATATTTAACCCAAATACCAATTTATATATGTGTATATACAAACACACACACACACACACATACATATATGCCACTGATCAGCCATAACATTAAAACCATCTGCCTAATATTGTGTAGGTCCCCCTAATGCAAACAGCTCTGACTCGTCGAGGCATGGACTCCACAAGACCTCTGAAGTTGTGCTGTGGTATTTGGCACCAAGACATTAACAGCAAATCCTTTAAATCCTATAAGTTGTGAGGTGAGGCCTCCATGGATCGGACTTGATTGTCCAGCACATCCCACAGATGCTCAATCGGATTGAGATCTGGAGAATTTGGAGGCCAGGTCAACACCTTGAACTGTTTATTATATTCCTCAAACCATTCCTGGACAATTTTAGCAGTGTGGCAGGGGGCATTATCCTGCTGAAAGAGGCCACTGCCATTAGGGGTGTACTTGGTCTGCAACAATGTTTAGGTAAATCCAAGTAACATCCACATGAATGCCAGGACCCAAGGTTTCCCAGCAAAATATTGCCCAGAGTATCATAGTGCATCCTAGTGCCATCTCTTCCCCAGGTAAGCACCCACCATCCAGGTGATGTAAAAGAAAACAATTCATAATACCAGGCAACCTTCTTCCATTGCTCCATGGACCAGTTCTGATGCTCACGTGCCCATTGTAGGAGCTTTCGGCTATGAACAGGGGTCAGCATGGGCACTTTGACCAGTCTGCAGCTACGCAGCCCCATATGCAGCAAGCTGTAATGCATTATGTGTTCTGACATCTTTCTATCATAGCCAGCATTAACATTTTCAGCAGTTTGCACTACAGTAGTTTGCGTTCTTCTGTGGGATCGGTCCAGGTGGTCTAGCCTTCGCTCCCCACGCGCATCAATGAGCCTTGGGCACTCATGGCCCTGTCACTGTTTCACCAGTTGTGCTTCCTTGGACCACTTTTGGTAGGTACTAACCAGTGCATACCAGGAACACACCACAAGACCTGCTGTTTTGGAGATGCTCTGACCCACTCGTCTAGCCATCACAATGTTTGGCCCTTGTCAATGTTGCTCAGATCCTTAAGCTTGCCCATTTTTCCTTTTTCCAACACATCAACTTCGAGAACTGGCTGTTCCTTTACAGTTCCATTGTAATGAGATAATCAATGTTATTCACTTCACCTGTCACCTTGTTTTAATGTTATCTGATCGGTTTGTGTGTAGGTATACATGTGTATATATATATATATATATATATGAGGATCAATGTAATAAATTCTCACCATTCTCACCATGATGGTTTTCAACACTGGAGGCCACTTCCTGGTGAACAGTCTGATGTGCAACCTGTTCAAGAATGTGTAATAATTATAACCTAGATTAAGTGCAAAAATATAAAACACATTCAGCCCCAAAACCCACAATCAGTGTTTCATGGACTGTACTACTGCAGTTTATGTACTTATTAAAGTATTGGCTTTATTACTGCCATTACAAATGACATCTTTTTACTAGAAAATCACAAAATATATTGTGGCTTGGAGTTTGAGAGGGAAAATCCAAATCATGTTTCATTTAAATGACAGGAGCCATGGGCAATAAAGTTGTGTTTACGCTCATGTAGCTCTAAAGGTTCATTAGAAGTTTAGAGTAGGACCATCTCCAACATTTGATGGAGTAACAAATAGGCAAAACGTAAATTATATTACAGTTCTTTAGAGGTCCTCAGAGATGTAAATTAGAGTGCTGTGATTGCGTAGCTTCATTATACTGCCAGTGTGGAATAGTCATTAGAGGTACTGCTTGAGGAGCATCTGTACCCTTTCTTCCTGTTGGGATTCTACTCCTTTAATTCCTTGTCTCACTGATAGCTCAGATGAGTTTGACACTTCCTGGGTGTGATGGAAGACAGTGTGTCAGGTGAGGTCAAGATGTATGCAAGGACATTGTGCACACACACACACACACACACACACACACACACACACACACAGAAATACTGTTTATCATTAAGTCTCAGTGTAGATATAAGCTATTAATTAACATAAAGTTCTAGGCAATTCATAGGTAGCTTTAAGGAGAACACAACGGCTTCGCCAAACAAAGAGGGTGCCAATAATCGCACATATTGAGCAATATTTTGCCAGTCTCTTTGTATTTTTTGTGTTCAGCCCTGCCAGCTGCAATCCACACAGCACCAGCTTATGGACGTGCCCTAAACTCCCAAACGCTATACCAATCAGTTGGAATTAGTAACCTATATGGTTAATAGTATCCACTTGGGGGTGATATTTAAGTTTAAGTTTGGCAAAAAAACAAAAAAAAGCACATGCTAAGTAAAACGCATGTGCATTTACAAATCAAATGAACACGCACAGCTCTGTTTGTTCTGACATCAACAACAAATCTCTCTATTTTATAGGAAGTCTTAATCTTTTAAGTCTTGATCAATTAATATAATCTGTACATCTCAAAACATTATTCTTCTCTCCCATGAATCCAGACAAACTCTCTCTCTTTTAAACAGCCCACAGAAAAAATCTCCTCCATTAATCCACAGATAATTAGAAGCAACTCCTATTCTGTCAATGACCAATTCAAGCAAGACTAATTAATGTTCTAATAGTGTGCGTCATCAAGAACAATTGAGATGGCCCTTTATTAATGAGAGGCATGCTGCAGTGACATTGTGCAAATCTGAATGAAATCTCCATTCCAGGAGTGTCACCATCAACCTACAGATCTGGCTTGGGAATAAATAAACAGCATAATTTGTTTTCAGGCTCATATTAATTCACCCAGAGTGAGACAAAACAGGACAAGCTGGCAGAAATGCATATATCAACGTAAACTCCCAGAGCACTTTAGCTCCTGTTGTTGCATTTGTAAAAAAAAAAATAATAGAAGTGAAAGCAGCTTTTAAAACCTCCATTCTTGTTCAGTATTCAGACGTATCTTTTCTCTAGAGTGGCATGTCAAATGCTGCAGGGAGTGGAGCATGCAGGAAGAAAGCACTGGTGTGGATGGATGGCTTGGATAGGCAGGCTAGGATTTTACAGGATTTGGGTCTCTTGAGTCTGCTTTTACATTACATCTCTTACTGCTAGTCATTCACACAGGTGCTGCATGCATGCAATTAGCATTTGTGAATACTAAAAAGCTGTGTGTGGAATGCATCTTCAGCACTTTATTCCACATACATTTTTGTTTGATTATTTTTTTTTTTTCGGGGTTGGGTTTTGTTTTATTATTAGAATTTTATTATTAGAATTAGGGAATAAAATCAATAAACTTTTATGCCATTGCTGACATCCTCTCTAATCCATGCTGTGGCTGTGTGCAAACTATTAGGAAATTATTCTGAAATTACCTGCATAGACCTGTTTGTGTGGTGAAACTGTGAAACCGTGCGAGTGGAAGGTTTCTCGTCACTCTCAAACTGTCTGCGAATGCTGGCTAGTCCTCCAGGCACGGAGCAGACATCAGCTTCCTTCATCACCTAGTGATGTGAACATAGGCAGAGAGAAAGAGAGATACAAAAAGAAAATCACACTAAATTTTTTTTGATAGTGAGTCACACCATTCTTTCTTTTCTGTCACAAACCGCTAACCTGCACAGTATAACTGCACTCACAGACATACACATTGACTGATTGGTTATAAAGGTGAGAAGTGAACAGAGTAACCTGTAGGAGGCAAAGGTGGCCTATAGGGGCAGAGGTGGTCTGTATGGGACAGGGAGAGACTATAGTGGGCAAAGGTGGCCTATAGGGGGCAGGGATGCCCCAAAGTGGGCATCTGTAGTGTGACCTGTAGAGATGACATTTAATGGGCAAAGCTGGCCTGTAGGGGGCAGAGATGGCATTTAGTGGGCAGAAGTGGCCTGTAGGAGGCAGAGATCACTTATAGGGGAAGCAATGGCCTAGAGTTGGCAGAGAGTTGGCCTGTATAGGGCAGAGAGAGCCTGTAGGGGGGCAGAGGTGCTCTGTATGGGGTAGACATGGCCTATAGGGTGCAGACATGGCCTATAGTGGGCAGAGGGAGTCTGTAGGGGGCAGAGGTGGCCTGTAGTGGGCAGAGGTGGCCTACAGGGGCAGAGGTTCTGTATAGGGGCAGAGGTGGCCTATAGAGGGCAGAAGTTGTCTAGAGGAGGCAGAGGTGACCTGTAGTGCTGTATTGTAATACTATTTTAAAAGCCCTGCAGAAAGATAAAGGAAGGAAAGTGAGAGAGAGAGTGCCAGGTTTCTATAGAGGTGTGTAATACCCACACTGATCAGTTGTCAACACATTCCACTCTCAAAACAATTCAAACTACAAAACACATTTAGATGCCCTGTATCAGGACTGAAGTCTTTAGTTTAAGACCCACTGTGGCACGTCACAGGCAAATTGTGGAAAGGCCAATGAATTTGTCCAAAAGGGCAAAATATTCAAGAGCAAAAACAGCAGGCCTGTCAAAAATCACTCATAAACAAGGTTGTAGGGATTTGGGCTATGAACAGAGATCCAAAAAGAAATCTTTATGACAGTAAAAAAGTGATATATTTATAATGAACTGCTTATCCAAATTCATCTTCTCCATTTCTTTTCTCTCTCTCTTGCATATCTTGCCATCGCTTTAATACCTTGCTGGTATTCATGCACACTCCTTGTCTTATGTACACATAGGTTTGCAGGATTTGAATCACAGTTCAACCTGTAGAGCGGTCTTTGAGTGTGTTTGCATATGTGTGAGCTTGTGTACCCCGTTGGAGAAGCCTGGTGTGTCCTGCTTTGAGACTGCAGATTGGTACATGGCCATGCGGTTCTTTAGAGGGATGGGTTCAGAGTGAGACCTGCTCCTCTGCTGCTCTGGCCCCACAGGATGACCAGTCCTGGGTACCAACACGCTGCCTGCAGCTGCACACACACACACACGCACACACACACATCAAATAAACAACAGAACTTACTGGAAAGAGACCACTTGGAGACACCCAATACACAATTATATACAACGGATCTCAACTTTCTACAGTGGAATATATTTAGTGGTGAGACTTTCCATGATAACTAAAAATATAAAATGAGGAATACAAAAAAAAAAAAGAAACATATAAAATAAGTGGAATATTAATTCCATAACATATAACACTATGTTACATCTTGCTCTGAGCAAGCTGAAAAATCCACTCGTTCAAAATTAAATATAGCCTCACACCATACAAGGAGTTCATATTCTAAGGGCAGAGGATCCTTATATCATTGCACTAAGCATTTATCAGAGGTTGTTGCAGTGTGAGGCACGTGAATGTTTACCTGAGCAATATCTCATTTTGACATAGCACCACAGTGTGCAGAAGTTAAATCTAGACAAGAAAACAGACTGCCTGTCAGCCATGTCTTAAAGCAATTAACTCTATGTTGTTGGCATATGAAGTCACTTTGTTACTATATCCAGCTTATACTTGCATCATGCAGGAGGTTGCCAGGTTGAAATGGTACTCCAAAGGATCAAGAATGTCTTCCTTCTTAATGAATTATTCAAATCAAATATATTCAAATCAATTGCACAATGTCCCACTGACAATCCAATTAAACATGTGAGATTATAGATTTGTGTCTCACTGCCTGTTGTAAAACATCTTTACAATAATGAGCTGCTGGCAGCCCAAACATTTCCATACCTTTGGGGCACGCGCACGCACGCACAAATGCGCACATGCACACACACACACACACACACACACACTGGATTATTCTCATTACCTGATGAGAGTAAAAGCTAGATGTAAACCCAGACAGACAACCTGTTTATGCATACCTCTTTCACAGATGTACAGCATGAGAGAAAAATGTCTCCTTTGTCCTAAAGCAAGCCAACTGCCCTGACTTACTCAGTAATTAAGCTGCGACATTGCTTCTGATCTGAAATGGCTCTTAAAAAAGAGTGCAGTTCAACAGCTTGTGCAGGTCTGTTTTAATAGATCAAAGCACTGACATTGTTTACTCCTGTAAAGAAACTGTGAAACACAATTCTGTGTGGTCATATTCCAGTCGTTTGACATTTTCCCCTTCAAATAACAGTATAAACAAACATGTCAATGCTTTACAAAACATCTAAAATAGGAATACAGTGCTGAAAAATGCAGTTTTGCCAACATGATTTGCGTATAAACTCTTTGATATTTCGGTCATCCTCAAATGAAAAATTCAATAGCTGGGGTATAATTTCAGAAGGTGAGTAGACCAGTAATATGCTGTAAATATTAAATTTTCATGAGGAGAATGGTCCAGATTCCTTTTTCGTAATAACATGTGGGTATTTTCTTCTCATGTTTTTGTGCCCTTCATCCAACACAAACATGTTATTAATTTTTTTTTATCAATTTGATTCGTGTGTAGACCATTCTCCTCATAAAAATTTGGCTAATTCTGATACTGCATGCAGTAGAAAAGGTCCAGTTGTAATAAATTGTTAATAGTGGCATGTTGAAAGCAATGCATAATTATGTTGCTGCAATATAAATAACTATGATGCAACCATTTCTCTTCATTTCTTAAAAAGCTGCTTTAAATACATATTTCCTTTGCTCAAGCAAATGATGGTTACCTTCCTATACAGTTATATTATATTTTACATCTAGTTACGTTATAATAAAATAATAATGTTAAATATACATATTGTGCTGACTGGGCACTCTTAGAAAAAGAGGTCAAATCTACATACAAACCTGAAGGAATCCATACTCCTATGCATTTGCTACGGTAGCACACAGAGGCGAACACGGAAGGTTTATATCTCTCAGACAGGCAGTTACACAGCAGGATTTACATGTCTAGCCCAGTCAGATCCACTATATTCTTCCTCATAACTCTCCATAAATTATAAAAGCCAATATACTATATGTTACTGGACTCTACACAAGGCCTGGATTGAAGGGGGTGTAAATTAGAACTTGAAGGACCCTTAAAAATAGTTTGCATGCCAAAATGTGCACATAGTTCTTATAAACAGCCTGCACAGTGCTTGAAACACATGACATTCGCTTTGCTAGTCTTGAAACATTATGGCCTCCCTGGGTCTAGACCAGTCTCTGACCCTAAATTAGACCCAGTGGCACTGAAGGCATGTTAGAGAAAAGCAATCAAACTGTCAAGAGAAATGAGTCCAATACATTGCGTGGCAGGAAATAAGTGTGATTGCTGTTACTTAAATAAAAGAAAAGCTTTAGATGCTACTATGTGAAACATTTTTGCAATGTATATAGAAGAACATGGTGGTCCAGGGTCATCGACATGTGACCTGAAAAGATCTGTTGTGTCAAAATGTGTCAACAGTTCTTGGCTATCTTGTGACAAGTAATGTTGAGAGCTCACATAACAGAAATGTGAAGTAATCTAGGCGCCAAGTAGCTGCAAAAATAAATCTACCTTATTTTAAACCAGTGCAACAAGGAGGCTCAGGTTTCCTGTAGGGGAGTAGACATGAGAGAGCCTGTGAGAGGTTAAAACTGAAAGTCTGCTTAAATGAGCTGTGGGTGATTCCAGTTTCTTTAAATGGTTAAATACTGCATACGTAAGTGAAAAGAGGAGGCATTAAAATCATAGAGAAAATAACAATGCTTGCAGTGTAAGGATCTAAATATTGTGACAAGATTGTATTACAGTGGTTACGACACTGAGAATAAGCAATTCATATGATGATCTGTTTAGAATGGCCATATTGCACAATGACCAATTTAGAACTACAGTATTACTAATAGATACCAGACAAGAATGAATAAAGTGAAACAACTATTGAGTATCAATATCGATATCATATTGTATTCATTTCTCATCTGCTGATGTATTGTATGTTGTGAATTGTATATGTTATGTTGTCGGCCAGAACATAGGTCATGCACATACACATTGGACCCAAACTGTCTTAAAGCATGTGCCTTTGATGTTTTGCATAATATGGCGATCAAAGCTTTCAGAGTGTCAGCTTGGTTACTAAGAGAGTCAGTATAGATTCAGTATTGGGTAACAGCAAACACTCAAAGTTGCTATCAGTATAGTATCAAAAATGGAAAAAGTAGCATTGGTGTGTGTACAGTGCTCTCCAATAATAGTGTATCTAGGTTGTGAGTCACCTTAAAGCCATTTCAAACTACAAGATAGTTCCTATGTTTACTTTTACTACACTTAAACTTGCTAGTTTGTTCTGGAAGGTCATAAGCTAGTTTTTGTATAACCAATATACAATAATATGATAATGATGAATGATAATTCAGTCACAATTCTACCAGTGTCGATATAGAGACTGTCTAGAGACTACCTAGAGATTGTAAATCACACCCAGATTTACAGTTAGACTAAAAAGGCTTTTCAATAGGAGAAAAAAGGAGGATCCCTTCTGATACTTTTTTTCAATTTTATCAAAGACAAGACGTATTCTGACAATCCTGCAGTGCTTAAATAGAATTGATCTTGTGTATATGTACGATCCAGTAAACAGCTCAGTATGAGCCATCTCAGAGAGACAAGACAGTTGGTCTTCAATCAAACTAGTTGTTAAAATGCCAGTGTAGCACAAACCACGACGCAAAGGAATATGCATCATATTGACAAATTTGTGAACTTTCAATGGTTATGTTGTACCTTATCTACTGAAAACACCTGCATAGCTTTCCACTCTCCTAGTGTACTAGGGAATCGATTAATGCATAAGCTACCTCTGGGTCTTTCAGACCAGAAAAACCTGCACTTCAATCAATAAACGCACCACATATTTACACCAGTTCTATTCCAAAACAGCTACAAAAGTGTTGCCTGTCTTTGTCACCCTGAAAATAAGAACAATGTTTTCATAATTACTTATTGCACAATTCAGCATCGAACACAAACAGATTAGTTGTTGATACTGACTCACCAACTGCGTGTAGCTCTAGCTGTAATGGACAAGTGTGACGTGTGACAGAAATCCACAGAGCGGGTCAGTTGTGTTCAGCCTGGCCTGCAGGTTGCCTAATGTGCCAGCAGTCTTGCCAATCCTGCCGTGGTGGTGGAGACCAGCTCCTCCAGCAGCCTCACTATGTTAACTCTGTGCAACAGGCACTGAGGGACAGCTGATTTTATTTCTGAGACCTCTTTTCCCCTGACTGAGCAATCCCACATACTATCACTGAGGCTTTTTTTAGAGCTTTTTTTCCCCCAATGCCTTCCATGTTCAGGCCCTGAAATTCACTTCCATAGACTTCCTGCCCCCTCCTTATCTCTAATAAATCACCACATGTTTTTGATCAAAAGAGATGACGTTATGCTAAGAATGGGGTGTGTGTAAAACACAATAATGTTGTTCTACTGAGGTCCCTGCCCAAATCACTTCTCTCTGTTACAGAGGTGTCCTAAGTTATCCACAAGAGGTTGGAGGTTTTCATTCCAACAAAGCATGAGCCATCACCTGATAGTCAATTGAAGGCCAAGATCAACTAATTAAACATGTAGAACTTATTAACTTATATTTGATCAAACCATGCCTTGTCTATCATTGCAGTCTTTTTTCATGGACAGCCTACTACAAATGACTGGTTATTGTTTCGCTCATTACTTTAACTCAGTAGAGTGTCAAACTCCATGTGAAGTGTTTTTTTTATATCTGCTTTCAACGGTGTCTGTGTCCAGCATTTGAAATAGCATAAAGCCCTGTTCAAACAATGTCTCAAAGCCCACACAGATCCCAGTGGAGCAGGCCCAATAGAGGAAGGTGTTTCAGGTTTTTAAATTGGGCCACTTCTATAATAAAGGCTCTGAGTGGGTTCAAACCATGCAGCTGAGACCCCTGAGGCCCAGAGAGAGGAAATAGTTTGTCCTTTTAGTCTCAGTTGGATATTCGGTGACCTGGACTACCTTCTTTAGGCCCCGAAAGGAAAGGAATTAGTTAGTAATGTCATAAGATCTGACTGTCTACAGTGGAGACATACTGTAGTCTTCATCCCTTGTTCCTATAAGCAAAACTGGACCTATGCTAAAAAAATAGTCTCATAACAAGACACAAAACTCTCTGAATAACTCCTAGTATTCAGAGGGAGAAAGCATGAAAAGAATGTATGATCTCTGGATCATGGGTTTGAGCCCCATGCTGAGCACCAACCTCAGCCACAGGGGGTGCACAGGCTAGTGCACTTTCAGTGCTGGTCCCAAGCCCGGATAAATGGGGAGGGTTGCACCAGGAAGGGCATCCTGCGTAAAGCCTGTGCCAAATCAATATGCGGACAATGGAAGGTATACTGCCCAAAGTTCGGGCATACTTTCCTACTTATTAAAAGAAATCCTAACCAATGTTTGATTTTCAGTTACCTGAAGCAATCCATAAGGCAGTGCACAAAAAACAGGAAAGGAAGGAGGCAGTGCTGACTGTAATGGAATGGCCCTTTCAGTCACCTGAGCATAACCCAATCGCTCCAAATCCTCCTGCTCTGGGAGGAATTGGGTTGAAAGGTTTGAGAGAGGGATCCAACCAGCTCCACGAATCTGTGAGAACTCCTTTGAGGAATGTCTGGGGAAAAAAGGCTGTAGAATTTACAGCTGCTAATGGAGGTTTTTTTTTTTTTTAATAATGTTTAATTGTCATAAATATTTACACATCTGATGTTAGTATGCCCTGTGATGAACTGGCATCCTATCCAGGGTGTATTCCAGGCTACAGTCCTTGATTTTTTTCCTATGTTATAATAAAAATAAATTAATTTCTATTGATATCTAACAGTTATATCATAATCCCTTAATTTTAGAAGACATTAAGTAATTGGATAAATTTTACAATAAAAAGGTCTTGTTTATTTTGTGGTCGCAAATGCTTAGTAGTCTGTGACTGCTTAAATTGTGCAACCCATAGAGTCTGTGATGCAGCTATTTTTAGTTTCTCCTGTTCCTGTCCTGGGGGTTTCTGCCTTCAGTAAATGAAATGCAGCTATTACAACAGATATTTTTAATTAAGTATAAACCCAAAGTCTGTCTTCAAATAGTTTCTGATTAAATCATGATAAATCATCTGAAATAATGTGAGTCATACTCATTGGTTATGGTATTCATGCTTTATTCAAGAGGAATCCCCCCCCCCCCCTTTTCCCCCAAAATTATTCACCTGCCAAATGCCACCCAACATCCAGTTCACCCCTAGCATAAGACAGCTACCAACTGGAAAGGGAGAAGGCTAATGTGCTTCTTCTGAGACTTGTGAAGCCAGCCATCCGCATCTTTTTTAACTGCTGCTCATGCTGCATCACAGGCAGCGTAACAGCACTGTCTGCCCTTATCCACCTACATGAGCTCACAGATGCCCAAGATTGGCTAGGGTTTCTGTAATTGACAAGAGAGAGAGTATGCCATCCCTCGCTCCCAGAGAACACAGCCAATTTTGCTCCCTTGGCTCCAAGCCATTGATGGCTGTGGCTGTAGATTGGGATTAAAACTCACAATAGGGTGAACATTTTTCTGTTGTGCCACTTGGGAGCCCTTCTAAAGTTTTTTTGTTTAATTAAAAAGTACTTTTTGGGACTGTGTTTTTTGTAGCCATACCTTCAGTTAATTCTCCTAGTCATTGTTTCATTTCTAATTCAATTTCTTGGAATCTCGTAAACCCTCTGGAATAATATGGGTAACACTCTTATTGGCTATAGTTTTCATGATTTTTTTTCAACAGTTCTTTTATGATTAAAAAGTACTTTTCAGTTCCTCACTGTGGTCTTTTCTGGAATTCTCATTGTGTATTTGCTGCTGTGCCGACACTTCATTCTCCTTGTCATGCTTTCATTTCTAATCTTGGAATAAACAACTAATACAACAAGATTGTTCCTTTATCTACACAATATGGACTGCACTCTAAAATGTGAGAACTTCCACAAAACAAAGGTTGAATTGGGCCACATTTCGATTTACTTATGTCACAAAAGGATCATCATTCATCATGTCACCTTCAGACATCTAAAACAGAAGCTATATTTATAGAGTTACGCCACTCCTAACAACAAGAAGCAATTTTTCACATACTTCAAGCAGTCATCTCTTAGTCATCTCTTGGCCCTCTTTTTCCTGTCAGCATCCTTTGATGGTTACCAGTGTAGTGATGTCATGCAGAGATTCCAGCCGAGTGTATTACTTTACCTTCCCTCCGTCACTCGTGCCCTCTTTCCTTGCCTCCAAACAGCTGTCTGTCTTTAACACATATGCTGTCTTCTTCCCTCCTGGACCCCTCTCTTTTTTCATCACTCTCAGTATCCTTCACAGAAGCTCAGTGGTGACTTCCATTACACCCTCTCTGAGCTGTTACATATGACTGGTGACATGGAGGAGAATGAGAGAGACAGACAGTGAGACGGAAAATGAGAAGGAACACAGTCATCACAACAGAGAATAATGAGCTACCTGCTCTCCACTACATTGCAGTTAGCTTGGAGAATGTTTGACACCTCTTTGTGTCTCTGTCACAGATACTCTAACACAAAGGGCCTTCAGGAGGTCAAGGTTGACACAACTTTTATAGCAGATTGAATAGGTAGTGACAAGGGTTGGACTTTGCATGGAATCCTGTCACTACAGCACTATCCATCTCCTAATTTACTGCCCTAAAGCTCCATAGTCGCGTGGGCCGCATACAGTACATGTTTGTGTTTAGTATTTCTCACCAGCAGCACCAGCAGCTTCACACACAGTGATTGGCATATGCAGCAAGGTGTTACAAACATTATCTCCTGGCTGATTTTCAAAGGAGTATAGTTTATAACTGTCATAATAAATATAGATATATTCTATCCCTTATACATTAGAAGCTGCAGTGGACCATATGTCTGAAAGCAGATTTGGTCTGTTTAGGGTTTTATTGGATCCTGATTGAGGTCTTAACTTTATACCATACCAAGGATGCACAAACACTAGACAGTAGTAGCATTAGTGATCATAGATCAGATCTTTGTTGCACAGGGTGACATCTTTGTTCACCCACTCAGTAACATGATCCAACACAAATAGGAATTACTACTTCTCTAATTTTGTCACAAAGTGATGCACTTATTGTCTGTCTATCTCACTGTTAAATATATACTTCAAGGAAGGCCTTTTGCCAAATTCGAACTGTAGGTAAAGAACCAAAATCCAAATCATGTTCCAAAGTGCATTCATATCATGTATGTCTACTTTATACAGATATGTGCTTGTTCTTCTACTTGGGGATCTTGTAAAATGAATAAGAAAAAATACAAGTTAAATTAAGAGAAAAGCTTTAAAAAATAATCTGACATATACTGCTTGCAGCCAATAATCTCAGTAAGCAGTAAGCTACAGAGCAAAGTGTTAGCTGCAGTAGTTGCTATAAAAATAGCTATCTTCAAAGTGCATCCTTGCTTGTGTAATATCACTGCCAGCCGCAATCGAAAACACAAACTCTGTTTCCCAGGATCCTCAGCAAATCAAATTACAACCTGCATCGTTCAATAACACAAACTTAATTTTCCAAGATCCCAAGAGTTAACAAAATAGAGAAAACATCACCAATCATATAATGTTCATAAATACATACACACACACACACACACGCGCACGCACACACACACACACACACACACACACACACACACACACCTTTAAATATCGCTGACAATCTTCAGTCTTTGGCAAGGTTTCACTTTCCTGAGCCTTTTAATATGATTGAAATTCTGGATTTGACTTGAATTATGCATAGTTTATGGCTTATGCCCAGTCTGGTTTATTCTGTTTGTTGATCAGCTAATCACCCTTGCCTGTCTTTCACTTTGAGTTTGCTTCACCCTCTGGATCATCTTCTCTGATCTTAATAAACATGCATTTGCATCCAAACCAAGTTTGATCTCTATGATTTATGTGCACCATCACAGACAGTGTATCTCAGTGAGTTGGCCATATCCGATAGTCATATACCACACAAAAAAACTTCCTATAAGAAGAAATCGGTATCCTCCTCACGTAAAACAAAGACAACGAAATGCAGTTAGAATCAGTTCAGAACTGGCTTCAGTTTTGGCATCAGTAGTTTACTGTTAAAAATGTGATAATATCACCATGAAGGCAGCCAAATGCAAGATAAAAATGCAAAATCAACAAGTACTACAGAAAAACAGAGCAGGGAATAAAAAACAACAGCCAGTAACATGGCTCAGAATTGCACAACAATGAAAATAGCAAGATCTCACAACGAGCTGCTGGAACCAGAGAGCATTTATAGTCCAAGGAGATTTTACGTGATTTGTGGGTGCTGCCATAATCAGAAGGCCGCAGAATCAAACGAGTATAGATATTTCCAGAGGAGCACGACACACTGGAACGTGGTGGGTTTTCTTTTTTACAGGAATGTATAAAGATTGAAATGTGATTATAAGTGACTGTAAATGACTGTAAATGATGGAGCAATTATTCAGAGGGTAAACAAAACAAAATGCTGATAAGATTAAGAGGTATATCAGGATATGTTTAAAATGCCCTCCTCCCAAACTGCAATATGCTGTTCATATTACACAGTACTAGTTGTTAATATTGTTGATAAATTAATATTAATTAAAGAACTGATTAGTAGACTAAACTACTAGTAAAATGCTCTGTATCACTTCATGTGAAAGGTAAAGGAGTGTTACAATGTTTTTCTTTGCTTATTAATTGTTTTTCTCTGCAATCCACTCACTTAAATCATGTGTCCATAATACAACTAATAATAAAATAATGACAAATTATAACAAAGTTGCTAAATAATAAGTATTAATAAATATTAAACATTATTAAAAGTATTTCAGGATTAAACATTCCCATTTCACTTTCACGCTTATATTTTACAGTTTATATCCAACTATTTCATTAAAAAATCCAAATATGAATATTTGTATCAATCAGTTGAGTAAAGAAATAAAAGCACACCTCAGCACAATAACAGCATCACCTTCTAGACCAAAGGCCATATTTTAGACTGCTTCGCCTTCATTTCAATATAAAGAGGAACCACAGTGAGAACAAATTAGCTAGTGTGATGATAGCTTTTCCTTGCTATTTTAATGACTTTGTTATGGTTGTGCAGCATAATTAGATTTGCAATAATAACACATTTGTAAGTTTAATATATGCATGTAAATATCTATCATTTTACATTAAACGTTAATGGTGTCCTGATATATTAAAATGGCCCCCTAAATGGCTTTTTCATTACCCCACTGCTATTTTACTATAGCATTTATCATTGTAGAATCATACAGATTGCAGAATTATTGCTTGCGTTTGACAGATGCAGCTGCTCTACTGATGCACAGTATTACAGCATGCACAGACCATCCTTTTATGAAAAAAAAATTGAAGGTTAACTGTCCAGCTTCAATCATATAAAAGAAAGCCATGACTATAAAAAAAAGAGAATGGAAAGAGAAAAAAAGAAAGAACATGATGCAACATCGATGCCCAGAACAATTTTTAGAAGGCTTACAAAAGGTCCTTGCAACTGTTCACAGATAAGGACAAGGCTTGCTCTTTAGAAGAATACAAATGTACTCAGGTTATTGTTAGAGCAGAGGTTGTGTCACCTCTTGACAACTGCAGCAATAGTGTGCAATGTTGTGTGTGCTGTCATTAGTCTTACAGGGTTCTGTGGGTTATTTGAATTTGGGCTTGACCTTTTCCATGACAGAATATGATGCACTGAATGCTGGGTGCACTGCAAAGATGCTGCCTGAACAAGAACCGCACAAGAGCCATGTGTTAAACATTAACATGAAGGCCTCGAGTCTTATGTTTGGATCAGTAAACACTGT
The DNA here is from genome assembly GCA_022985145.1 of Pangasius djambal. Classification (NCBI taxonomy): domain Eukaryota; kingdom Metazoa; phylum Chordata; class Actinopteri; order Siluriformes; family Pangasiidae; genus Pangasius; species Pangasius djambal. Next base: position 17,974,711 of record CM040979.1, on the reverse strand, counting down.
TTACTGCAGCATTAGACTGCTTTTTAAAAAGCCTTTCTTTGGAGGTTTATGTTTTCTCTCATTGTATTAGCATTTATTCGTGAATCATTCTATTGTTGCTATTTCATTTGCATATTTACTACATTTATTCCATTTTGTTTCACTCGACATTTTAAATGATCATAATATTCTACTGTGTGGAACGTGTTATAAAAATACACTAGGATTCTAGTGGTGTTACTGTCTTGTTACAACATCTTGCTATATTCTTGACCTTACTATGTGTCTTGGTCACTTTTTTCTCCTGCACATCAGGCATTATGCAACCTATTGCAAGCTGTGGGAGCATAAGTAAAGGGGATTTGGGGAAAATTGAAATCACTGTATAGGATTCCTAAGCATCTAAATCTGCTTATTTTGAGATTCCAACACTGTTAGGTGGTGTATCAGAAACAGAAATCTTGTATGTCAAGAAATAATGTCTATAGTGTTCATAACTGTAGACATTATTTCTGTAATCAGTGTTGTATGGCAGTAGATGGATGTGGTTACTAATAATTATGGAACTGCTATCTTTTATGAGAAAGCTCAATAGCTGTTTCAATTAGAGGCTGTGTGTAATGACCCATAACTAGCTCCACCCTTACCATTTTCATTGTCTTTTACTGCAAAGCAATTGCACTGAATACTCCCAATTTGGACTGTTAATTTCTCATGAACAGCCTTTGCTTAATTTGCTTTGGTTTAACAGAGCAGTGGAGTATGTTGGTGTGAGGAGAGTGAACAAGCCCCTCAATCTCCTCTCCTCTCTTCTCCTCCTCTGCTCATGTCCTGTCCTGTCCTATTCTGTCCTCTCCCCTCCTCTCTGCTCATGTCCTGTCCTGTCCTGTCCTGTCCTCTCCTCTCCCCTCCTCTCTGCTCATGTCCTGTCCTGTCCTATTCTGTCCTCTCCCCTCCTCTCTGCTCATGTCCTGTCCTGTCCTGTCCTCTCCTCTCCCCTCCTCTCTGCTCATGTCTTGCCCTGTCCTCTCCTCTCCTCCCCTCTCCGCACATGTCCTGTCCTCTCCTCTTTGCTCATGTCCTGTCTTGTCCTGTCCTCTCCTCTCCTCTCCTCTCCCCTCCTCTCCTCTACTCTCCACTCATGTCCTGTCCTCCCCCTCTCCTCTTCTCCTCTCCTCTCCCCCCCTCTTCGTTCATGTCCTGCTCATGTCCACTCCTGTCCTCTCCTATCCTGTCTTGTCCTCTCTTCTCCTCTCCTGTCCCCTCCTATCCTGTCTTCTCCTCTCCTCTCCTCAGCTGCTCTTGGCACTACTACAAGTAATTAATTTTTGTGCTTGACCAGTTTGCTTATATGTATGACATGGTAATAGGATTTGAGTTTAAGTCTTTCCTTGCGCTGCATTTACAGATACCACTCAGCTTGTCCTCCAGAGAATATTAGGAAAAAACCTACTTGTTTAGACTGACCTACACTTATATCAACTATATCAGGTCCTTGTTGTTTTTTATGTATTCACTGTGATGTTAATTTACCTTCATTTTGCTGTTATTACTAACTTATGTGCTTAATCTCTTTTATGTGAAGCACTTTACTCTGTACCGCTTATCCTACACAGGGTCCCGGGGGAGCCTGGAAACTCAGGGCACGAGGCAGGGGACACCCTGAAGGGGTGCCAACCCATCGCGGGGCATAATTGCACACACATTCACACGCCTCAGACAATTTGTAAACACCAATCAGCCTACAACACATATTTTTGGACTGAGGGAGGAAACCAGGGTACCCGGAGGAAACCCCCAAACACGTGGAGAACAAGCAAACTCAGCACACAGAGGGCGGAGGCGGGACTATTATATTATATTAATAATAACATTAATCAGTTACACTAATTTTATTAACCAATTAACCAAATATGTCAAATATGTAATTCTATAATGTTATGGTATTTTAATATGAACTAATGTCTGTGATGTGTTGTATGATGTAATGTTTATAGTTCAAGCTATGTAATGGTATGTAATCTACAGCATATGTTCAGCTCACCAAACATGTGTAAATTAGGGCCTAATGTAAGTAGGGAGTGAGAAGGAGGAGGTCAGAAATGCACCTCAGATCAATCTGAACTTATGGAAAATGTGAGGACATTTGATCAGGCAAGGTTACCATCCATGGAATGTGAACATCATATGAAGATGCTGATTTGTTGACTTTTTTAATGATTGAATGATTTTTTTAAACTAAACACCAAAAACTTTTTTGTTGGGTTCCTGATTTTTGTGAAAAACTTTGACATTTTTGGCCCAAACAAGATTATTGTTGTTGTTGTTGTCATCAACTAAAAGTGCACATGTTGCACTGAATAGGTGCTATAGCTGGCAGGATCTTAGGGTCTTACCTGTATTCCTATAGTTTCTATGCTACCTGTCTAGCATTTAAGTGGCCTGTTCCCTACAGAGAATAATGCACTATCAGATCTTATTTTAAAGCCCTGGTCACACAGCCACGACTCTCTTTAATAAAGCCACTAATAAAAAAGAGGCCCAGCTTTGCCAATAAGGGATCAACTCATTGGGCTATATTACACAATCAGAGACACGGGAAATGCTTCAAAACTATTAAACTAGGCACAACTAATTGCACTTTAAAGGTTGCTTTTTTATTTCCAGCCCCCATATGCTAGACTGGGTTGTTTAAAACAGAATTAGTAAAAGGCTATTAAGCATCAGTGCTGCAGTGCCAGAGAGGCTGTAAACAGACACTTTAAACATGGACCAAACCACTACACAGCTGTAAGTGAGTGTCCTACAGCTGACACACAGTAGTTTACTGTGGTAGACTGGCACACTGCAAGGCAAAAATGCTTGAATCTGCTCTATTCTCTCTATTCTCTAGCTGTAATGTTGTCAACATCCTCCTCTTTCATCAGCCCACTGAAATCACAATCAGAAAGCCATTACTGTCAATATGCACTAATGCTTATTCACCCATCAATTACGGGGGCAGCAACAATTTCTTATAATAAAACTGAATTTATTAAATCTGTTTGTAAAGTATGTGTCGAGCCTTGGGGCATGAGGAGTGGGAAGACTCCAGAAGTTTCGATAGAAGTAGAGATCAGTGTTAGTTTATGGTTTGCAATAAGTTTACTTCATAAGCAATAAGTAACTATACTTAATTGGTCAATACAAAACAGTGAACATTAGAGTAATAAAAAATATAAAGAGCTAGGCTAGCTTTTAATGACCAGATTACTCTAAAAACAATTTTCCTGTCTCTAGGGCCCGGTTTAGCTTAGACACTGTGCTATTTATGGGTTATAGCGCTGTGGTGAATTTGTATATACAGGACCCAGGGTGTCTGGTCTGAATGCAAGTGAGGGTATATGTGTCTCATACAGACTGGAATGTATCTGCATTTAGCATTCCTGTACACTACACTGACGAGACACCTTTCCCCTGTACCCTGCTGACAGGCCACACTGACATCATGGGCGGCAGCCCAAAATAAAATATATAGTAAACAGATTCAAGGTCTGTATGGTAGGGGAGGGACAACCACAGAAGGAAAGTCTGTGGTTACTTATGAATGTATTTGTGTCTGTGTGTAGCCGAGAGTGTCAATCTATACAAAAAAAACATTTTCAAATACAAGAGAAAAGGGAGAGAGTGTATAATTCATAACAAAATCTTTCTGAACTAAAATGAACTTAGTCTATTACATGAAATATTCAAGTTGAGATGAAAAAAGAGGGATAGATAGCACTACTGAGCTTCATGAGGTGAAAAGGACATGCATATTTATTATGAGACACCAATAAGGAAATCATTCACCACATTTTTAATCAAAAAGCTGCAAAGATAAGAGTGGCTGGCTGTCCTGACATACTTTTAAGGCGGCTTTGTCTACATGGTAAAAGCTAATTTTCCATGATTAGCCTAAAAAAAATGAAAACAAGCATATACAGACAACAAAAAGTGATGCCAATGCTTAAAGAAAAGTATAAATCCCACAAGCAAATAAATCCAGTTCCCTCAGATGCAATATAAATTCAAATTTTTATTTGAAGAGAATGTTATTTTGTTTTATTTGTTTGCTTGTTTGTTTTTATAGAAGTTGATAGTCCCATAGAAGGTGATAGTCATGGTCTCGTCCTGTCTAGCGTGTGTGGGAATTTCATATCTATGCACTTGGAAAAGTCGTACGACTGGTCCATTGTGCTCAATACGCACACTGTTACTGTTACTACTGTTACCTTAAACAGGCAACTCAACCAGCCAGTAGACATTCATAACTCCTAACCTAATGAGTGAACATGAAAAAAAAAAAAAAAAAAATCAGTGAAATTCTTTTGAATGTGATCTAATTAGTAACAATTAACATAAAATAATTTCAGTATAAAAAAGTATTTCATCATGTGCATGTTTTAATTTATACACATAGAAACCGCAGGAATCACAGTCCATTCATATATAAACACTATTTCAGTGCACTATAAGTAATTAGAGGATTGGCTGCTCAGGCTGTTTCAGTCTGTTACTGCATTAGTAGCTCATAACCAAAAGAGCTAATAAAAGTCTAAAGTTAGTTAGTCTGTAGTCTGTTGCTGTTGTCTGACACTGAGTAAAAAGTGTCAGTGGAAGTAACGTGGCCATCATAAAGCTAATAAATCAGAATAAATGAATCAGAGATATTGCCAAGACTAGCTGTGTCACGATTGGCATACTGTTAATAAGCAATAAAGTAAAGATGCCTTGGCAATATCTCTGTTCGTGCTATCTGTGATAGTGCTATCTATCGCTCTTTTTCTTTTTCTTTTCTTTTGGAAAGCTTGCCAGAAAGGTTCATGGGCCATTTGCTTGATACTAGTGGTGTGCAAAGTAAAGATGCCTTGGCAGGTCTAGGATCAACAAAAGAGTTGTCAGATATGAATCTAATGGGACAAAGAAAGACCTGCACTGCACAATGAATTTACAGCATCCTTAGTAATTGCCTGGTCATGGTCGCAGTGGCTTAAATGAGCCTACTAGTTTGTTTATATTTTGAGGAATAGAACCAACTATATTTATTAGAAAATGCCACAGACAGGCACAATAAAAAAAAAAAAAAAAAAACAATAACTGCATGTGCTAGATAGATACAGATACAGTTAGATTAATCTCTGGAGTTTGTCACGGCCAAAATGTGCAGTATTTGTCCCTGATTTGACCTCCAGTGACCTGGACTGGCATGCTCCAACTGAGGGGGTATACCATAGAGTATCAACTGAAGAAAGAACAAGAGTGAGCAATTATCAAGTGTACCAAGTTTCATCTTTTTTGTTTCAATGTTCACTTTGGATAAAAATGATATGGCACTATGCCATTATTGTAAATATTTTCATTCGCCTTTCTTATCTCAATGACTATCTATGGTTTCTCTCCCCCACCCCCCGCACAATCCCCATAATAGCCTATCTCGTAAGGTGGGATGAGCATAAAATGAAATTATCTGGAAAAACAGCCCTTTTTGGATTCACCAAGATGGCCCCAGGTTTAATGTACTGTAATAGCACTAAATTGTGTCTTTCATCTGAAATCATCAAACCACTGTCATTTTTGCTAGGCTGCTGCTATAGCAACCTTGAAAACCAGCATGACTGTATTTTTAAAAGCCGTCTCTATCCTCAGGAAGCCAGTAAGCTAAAATGCTAAAAAAAAGTCAGTTTGAGCACACTGACTTATCAGGCCTTCAGGCTTCAAAAACAAGCTTCACTTTTGTCTCTGAAATCTATTTGCAAATCAAATGCTCCCCCGATGTTGCCACCAGAGAAATTGTGGGTAGACTGTGGTGGGAAGGGAAAACCCTTCTCTAATCACCAATGCAGTCAAGTGTCATTCTGGTTTGCTTTGTTTGCAGAAAACCATGACCAAAAAAAATTGCCATGACAAAAGTGAGAACAACAGAAAATTCACAGTGGATCTTTCAAGAATAATCTCCCTCTGGATCAAATTATAATCTGTCACTGATTCTGATCTCCCCCTCCCACTCTCTGTATCTCCCTCTATGAAAAAGTCTTCTTACGTGCTCTCAGCAGTTCTGAAAATCACTGTGAAGTGTACAAACCTTTCCTCTACCACAAACAGAAAATTACAAGCTAGTCTAAACTCCTCTCATTCTCTCTTTGAACAGGAGTCGTCCTTCAGGATGAGGCTCTGATCTTTCTTTTTAAACCAGCAGGGTTATGGAGCTGGGTTATGGAGCTGGGTTCGACATAGGATCAAGGTGTGTTTCTCTCTGTGTGAGATATATTTAGCAGGGTATTTTTCCAGTGCTGAAAAAAAATCAGACTGTGGTCCCTTTGCACTATAGATGTAGCCAGTATAGGCTGAAAACTAACTAAATTTATGTGATATGTTCATATGATCATATGCTACTGATCAGAAGGTTGAGAGTTCAAGCCCCAGCACTCCAAAGCTGCCATTGTTGTGATCTAGAGCAAGGACCTTAACTGTCTCTGCTCCAGGGGCTGTTTCATGGCTGAACCTGTAGTCTGATGCCAGCTTCCCAACAAGCTAAGAAAAGAAGAAAGGAATAAACTAATTTCTTTCTTTTTTTCTTTTCTTTCTTTTTTCAAAATTATTGGCACCCTTAAATGAAAATGTATGTATGCATATATATATACAGTCAGGTCCGGACGTATTTGGACAATGACTGAGTTTTTGTGATTTTGCCTTTATACATCACCACAATGGATTTGAAATAAAACGATCAAGATGTAGACTTTCAGCTTTAAGAGGTTCCACAAAAATAAGGCATTTACCATTTAGGAACTACAGCCATTTTAAGCAAAGTACTTCCATTTTCAGGGGCTCAAAGGTATTTGGACAATTGACTGACAAGAAGTTAATTGACCAGGTGCGGTCCATTCCCTCATTACTTCAAGACAAATGAAGCAGATAAAAGGTCTGGAGTTGATATCAGGTATTGAGTTGGCATTTGGCAGTTGTTCGACTGGAGCTACCAATATGAAGGCCAAGGAGATCTCAATGCAAGTGAAGGAGGCCATCATTAGGCTGAAAAAACAACATAAATCTATAAGAGACATAGCAAAAACCTTAGATGTGGCCAAATCAACAGTTGGGTACATTCTTAAAAAGAAAGCAAGCACGGGTGAGCTCAACAACATCAAAAGGCCTAGAAGACCAGAATCTTCAGAAAGGTGGTTCGCAGAATCCTTTCCTTGGTGAAGAAACACCCCTTCACAAGATCAACAGAAGTCAAGAATACTCTGGAGAAAGTAGGCATATCATTGTCAAAATCTACAATCAAGAGACGCCTTCATGAATGTAAATACAGAGGGTTTACAACAAGGTGCAAACCACTGGTAACATTCAAGAATAGGAAAGCCAGATTAGACTTTGCCAGAAACATCTAAAAAAGCCTCCCATGTTCTGGAATAAGATTCTTTGGACTGATGAAACCAAGATTAACTTGTGCCAGAATGATGTGATGGGAAGAGAAAAGTATGGTGAAAGAAAGGAACAGCTCATGATCCAAAGTATACCACATCATGTGTCAAACATGGTGGAGGCAGTGTTATGGCATGGGCATGTATGGCTTCCAATGGAACGGGCTCACTGGTGTTTATTGATGATGTGACTGCTGACAGAAGTAACAAGATGAATTCTGAGGTGTATAGGGCTATACTCTCTGCTCACATTCAGCCAAATGCTACAAAACTGAAAGGACGCCGCTTCACAGTGCAGGTGGATAATGACCCTAAACATACTGCGAAAGCAACTCAAGACTTTTTAAAGGCAAAGAAGTGGAATATTGTTCAATGGCCAAGTCAGTTGTCTGATCTCAACCCAATAGAGCTGCTTTTCACTTACTGAAGACAAGACTGAAGGCAGAAAGACCCACAAACAAGCAGCAACTGAAGGTGGCTGCAGTGAAGGCCTGGCAAAGCATCTCCAGGGAGGAAACTCAGAATTTGAGTTTTGAGAACATGGGCCACAGACAAATGCCATATTTTTGTGGAACCTCTTAAAATAAAGCTGAAAGTCTACACTTCGATCACATCTTGATTGTTTTATTTCAAATCCATTGTTGTGGTGTATAAAGGCAAAATCACAAAAACTCTGTTATTGTCCAAATACTATCAAATCCGGACCTAACTGTTATATATATATATATATATATATATATATATATATATAATCATAATATCATAAGTGATATTATGAACTTATAATTTAATTCTTTTTTTAAATTAACACGGTTGGAAAACAGAATCTTGGAGCAGTTCTCTATGGCCTATATGCTTTCATGTTTTAGTGTTCCTGCAACAAATTTGAGGTCAGTTACTTGTTGAAAGTTCCACTTATGCCCAAGTCTTAACCTTCAGACTTAAAACCCTGGTACTTGGCACACTTCACAACTACACAAATCTTCACAAAATCTCCTGGATGAACAGCCATGCAAAACAATAACAAAGCATTAATTATCCAACATCATATTTTACAGTGCTTTTCCTTTTATGCAGATCCCTTTCTTTGCTAAGCATGCCAATGACCACAAAGTCTCTTTGGCTTCTTTTATGCAATCCTTCCAAACAGCTTGTTCTAATGGGGTGGCATCTAATAGTTTACTTTGAAACTTGACAAGCACAAGAATCAACTAAAGTGAGGAATTCTGAGACTATCTTTGGGTCCTTCTTTGTCTGTTTGAACATCCTCAGGTGCTCATGATGTAACCTAATGAGCACTTGTATTTAAGTTCTATCTTTTCTAGCTGTCATTGTCTAGGTTTTGTCACCTTCACTTTGTGTTTCATGTATTTCATTGTGTTTCCATGTTAACCACGGTATTGTTCATGTTCTAGAGTTTGATTCTATGTGTTTCACCTATTAAATGTTTACCCTGCACTTGTATCCACCTCCAACTCAATACCCTGACAGCAGGGAACTTATGCATCTTCTTCCTGGCAAGTGTTAAACATTCTCAGACTTCAGAAACTTTTATTATATTTTATATTTTATTATATTTGAATCCATTGCGCTTAGTTTTATTTTTTAACTGCTTGTGTTTATGTGGTGATGGATTACAAAGAGGATTTTACATGCGTCCACCTCATGATTTTTTCAAGGACGACATTTACTTGCATTTATTCTTCTGACATTTGCATTTATTCTCAATAATTTACCCATGTAAGGTTTGTGAAAAAATACTCATAAAAAAGAGAGTTCATGAGAAAATGCGAATAATTGTGTATAATCTCTATTTTATATATAGATTTTTGCCCATTCTTTTGAAGGGCACCAATAGTTCTAGAGCTGACTGTAAATATCAAAAATGATTTAACATCTGTTAATGTTCAATCTTTTAGACTTTTTTTTACCCTCATTTTCTTCTAATTTAGTAATTAATTCCATCCCTAGCTAGATCTTCCCATCATGTGACAGCTACCAGACTGATGAAGGCTAGCAAATACAGAATCCAAGACGTGTGAGGCCATCCCATCTTTTTCAACTGCTGCTCATGTTGCTTCACAGGGCAAATAAAGACACTCAAAAGAAAGCACTAACTATTCTTTGGCATACATGGGCTCACAGATTGGCTAGTGTCACTCTGATTATTAAGGAAAAGAATGATGCCATCCCTCCCACCCAGAGAGAAAGGCCAATTTTTGCCATGGATGGCTGTGGCACCGTTGGAATTCAGATTTACAATCTCCCATCGATAGGCCAAACACTTTTCTTTTGCACCACTCAGGAACTCATTTACACTTTTAATGCAACTCTAATGCATCATTTCTGTAAAACCATTGGGTCTTTAACTGATTTTTTGACTATGAGGCAGCCTGCAGGCTACTGGCTGGCAGTGATTATTGCTGTAAGCTCTGATTCCTCAGCTTAGAGCAGACAGATCAGGGTGAGAGATTGAGATGTATTGTGAAGAGTGTTGGACTGTAATGCCGTTAAAGACTGGGGAGATTTACGTCTGATGCTCTGATGATCGCTTCCTTCCAGCTTTACTTAGTGGCTCCATGGAAGTCAGATATACTCTTAGTATTTTAAAGTAAATCTGGAAACCTAAAGCATTTTTTAGTTATCCAAGCAGAACTGCTTTAGAAAAGCAAATACAATTACCTATTAAAAAATTTTCAAGGGCGTAAAATAGCTGAGTCAGCTTTGTGAAAATCATAGTATAGAGGAGGTCTTAAATTTACATGGCAGGTATTTTGTTGTAAAAATCTCACTGGCACATGATGATTGACTGTGGAACTGGAGCCCTGTTTTATTACCTTTGTTTATTGACAAGTAAATGTGTTGTTAAAAAACAGCCAAAGCTCTTACTCTGTATTCAGCATGAGCCACAGGCTCAACATCAAAGCCCACGAAGAAAATAACAGTGGAATGGCAAGATGTTTATATCAATCTTCATCATGTGCTTAAGCATTTGGTTGTATTCTTGAACATTTTTATTCTATTTGTGCATCTACTAAGTGTCAAATGGTCAAGACCAATCTGAAATGCAAGTCTTTTTTTTCCACTCTCTTTCATCCAGTTTTTTTTTTTTAATCTGTAGCTCTCTTCACTGTGCTCATGCTTCAGAAACATTTGCTGTCTTACTCTGTCTTGAGACAAGCTGGTTATATTTGTCAGACATACAGCTTTTCTCTCTTTCTATTCATTATGAGATGATATGATTTGCTGGCTGCAGGACTTCATCTGGAACTCTTTGGCACCTTTGATGCTTGCAGTATCCTGGGAACACTTGGAAGCCAATCACGTGCAGCCCACGCAGCTCTGTAGCTGTAGGCTGACTAAACAGCACAGGCTGGTCCCAGCTCCTCAGTCTGTTTAGAGGAGACACAGCTTTGTTTCCAGTCAAACTGGGGAGGAGCTAAGACGAGAGACACAGGAGGCCACAGACAATTTCACTCTTTTTTTCTTACTGTCTTTCTGTCTTCGTTCTTCTCTCACCACACATCCTCCACTTCCAAAATGCAGTATGGTAATTAGCACTATGCTTGGCAATTGAGCGGCTGGCGTGTTAAAAATAAAATCTGGTAGTCAGTGTATATTATAATGTTGATGATACTGTAAGAGCCTTTTTAAAAATGAAAGTGGAAAATCCAACATCCATTCATTCATTCTCAGTAATCTCTTTATCCTGGTCAGGGTTACAGTGAGTCTGGAGCCTTCCTCAGGAACACAGGGCACTCTGGATGGGATGCCAGTCTATCACAGAGCACCATGCATAAAAACATTCACACACTCATTCACATCTAGGGGCAATCTACCCACTGGCATGTTATTGGGAGGTGGTAGGAAACTGGAGGAAATCCACGTGGACATGAGGAGAAAGTGCAAAACTCAGGACAGAGAGCTCAGGTGCTTAGGATCACACATATACAATACAGATATAAATCACACATATTCTATACATCTTAGACACCAAGACAGAACAAAATCTACAGACAGGCAATTTGGAAAATTCATAGAGAGATGAAAATATATAGAGAAGAGAGGAACTGTGTAGTTATGTGTAGCAATGGGGAAGTGTTAACACGGAGAGAAAAGAGCTGGGATAGGAAGCCTGATTGAGAGATGAGATTTTCCAGAGGCTCTGAGTGAATGAACTCCAGGACTTTGGTGATGACACAGTAACAGTCTGGACACTTATGGATGAGAGTGTAAATCTCAGGACTACAAGTGAACTGGAACACTATGGGCTTAGGTGGACATAAGTTCAACTAGGTAAACTGGCACAGTTTTTAACAGCTTTGTAGGTCAGAAGAAGGATTTTGCATTGAAATACAGTAAAAAAAAAACAAAAAAAACTGGGTAACCAGGTCAAATGAAATAGAATAGGTGAGATATGGGCAGAACGGATAGTGTGTGTAAGAGCTCTAGCATCTGAATATCAGATGTAATGGAGTCTAGAAAGGCTCTCATAGGAAGACCAGTAAAAAGAGCACTGTGATAAATTAGGTAGTATAAGAATCCTAGAAACTGAAAACATTCAATGCGTTATGATTTATTTTATATTATGTTAGCCTTGTGGTTTTTCACAAAAAGATGTACATAAAAGTGCTAGCTCCTTTAGAGCCTCGGTAGCCCAGTACCAAGCATCCAAACACACAGGCCAACCACTGGCAGGACACAGTGGTGTATTATGTCTGAGGTGAAAATCCTGCATGCAGATATGCAAATGCCTACAAACACGTGCAACCACTGCAGATTCGGTAAAGCCTATTTTCACTGCTCAACACTCCTTTTCTATCTGTGCTGAGACCTAATCAATGCAAATCTCCTCTCTGCTACCTTCATCATGCATCCTGCCTTCACAAAGGCAGAGCTGAACATTTCGGCTGTGTGCGCGTGTGCACATCCGATCAGCCATTTGGTGTTAAATCTGGTGTGGGTGAAGGCATCATTTCTGAACACCCACACACTTACGCTGGAGGTCAGTGCTGGTTCAGTTCGTCTCTTGGAGGAGAGAGTGAGAAAGAGACATACTAAGTGGTTACTGTGTATCAATGTTAGGAAGTCGAAGAGAATGGCAGAGAGAGAAAAAAGAAAGGGGGGGGGGGAGAAAGAGAGCATGTGAGGGGGGCATAATTACTGTTAATGCTTTAGTCTGATGCAAGCTGCAGAAATGACCTTCACACTTCCCATTACAGCCACTTTCACTCAGTCACACACAAACACTCGTGTTCATGCTCATTCTCTCACACATTCTCTCTTTCATGCACATATAACCTCTCTCTCTCATTTCTCTTTGCTATGGCAACCAGACCTAATTTATGAAAAGTCCTTGCTTTTATATGTGCTGCCTTTGTCAGGCACCCTAATGTCTACACATTTACCCAAGTAAAAAGGATATTGATTGATTTGACATGCTCTAACAGGAACCTTGTGTTAATTGAGGCTTTATCAACAACGTGTGCCAAATGATTCTGTGGTGTAAACATTTGACACTGGACAATCTCTGTCTGTTTCTAGCTCCATGAGGAGCTGCTTAATTGTCTTTAAAAAATGATGTAATTTTCCTCCAAAATATTCACACTTCTTCCTACTCCACAGATTTTAAAATACTGATTATTTCCTTCCAACACTTTATTGCTTGTGCAGACTGTGTTGGACATCTGCCAGAAGATGCACTCTTTGTGCTACATAATTGATGTAGTAGCAAAAAAAGTGACGTGCCCTCCCTCCACCTCCACTTCCTCCCTCTGTCTTCACACACACACACTCAAACACAAGTGCACACAGAAACACACAGGATTCTTTGCAATCCCAATGAAAAGCCACATGAAAATTCTCTTTGGATGTACTGTATATCAGTAGGACATGTTATTGCTATGTGAAGAATGGCATATGAATTGCTAGAGACATTTTGAATAGGAGCAATGGGAATAAGGTAGAAGAGTGATAATTAATTTAAAATGCAGGAGCACATGTTCGTCAAGGTGAAAGGCAGTACAAGTTAACTATTTTTTCCCCTCTCTCTATGTCTCTTTCTCTCTCTCTCTCTCTCTCTCTCTCTCACTCTCTCTCTCTTGGTCCTTCAGCTACAGGGATTGAAAGCTCATGGTAGAAAGATTTAGTTTGGGCAGACAGTACTGATCACCCCATATTTATGGACATTGTGAATGAAAAATTAAAATATGGAAATTTTTAATCACATCTGTTTAAAATAGCACATGCGGTTTGATTTTCTATCAATTTTAATATAGAAATAGTAAACACTGCTGAAGTATAACATTATCTGTTATATCTCAGCAGGACCTAATTAGGGTTAAGGATGGTAATTAGCAAAAGCATGCTGGAAACAATTATTTAGAAAAATATTTCATTCTGAGCTGAGTTTGGAGAGGTTACATCAGAATGCACTGCCTAAAAACCCACTGTCAAACATGCCAACATCCTGAAAAAAGTGCCCCCACACAGACTAACTCACTCTCTCTCTCATTTTCTCACACACACACACACACACACAAACACAACTGTCTTTCTCATGCACTCGCCTCTCAAGAAAATAATGATCTTCCCCCATCCCCTGTTGAGCCCAGAAAATTCTCTGGAGAAATCACCTTTCCATTAGGTACTGCTCTAGATACTTTGAAAATGGAGAAACTGAGAAACTCTCACATGAAGGTGTGAAGATGAGAAACAAAACAGCACAGTCACTGCATATATCCCAAACAAATTGGCATCAGAATTATTTTTTCACAGGGCTTAAAATTGGACAAATCTTGACTGCTTTGCAGAAATCATTTTAAAAAATGAAGAAGCAGTTGAAAGAGTGGCGTGATAGTATTTCATACGTTTACTGCAGATAGGCCTGAGAGGCTCTGGTTGTGTTAAGATGAGCATAACATGACATTCATGGTAACAGTATGTATATTTAGCCCTTGCATGCCCTATGAAACAGTCAGTCCTGACACCCAATCACAGCACCCAAAATCTCCAAAAGAGAAGCTAAATATAACTGTCTCAAGTGACAAAAGACCAGGACAAGGACCAGGACGACCTACATTCCCTACACAAGGCTATATGGTTGCTAGCTTGCAAAATCTGCAAAAGCGTTGGGGGAAAAGCTGTTGATATAAGATGACATGAAAATATTCAGATCACTGCATCTCTGCATCTACACAAGTAAAGCCATCACAAACCCTGCACACATGGGAGAGCTGAGAGGCTCCAGCAATTCATCATATATCAAAAGCCTGTGATGACAGCCAGATGCAGAAATAAGACCTTTGATATCACACCGAGAATGTGCATCTACATGTGACTGACATTTATCAAAGAAGAATCATTTTAATATCTGTGATTCATCCTTTATATTTGTGTTTTCCTTTTTCATCTCTGGGGTTCAGAAGAGTTAAAAGAAATTTAAAAAATAAATAACTGAGCCCTGTTTGTTCACAGATTAATCAGATATGACATGCAGACTGTTTTCTTGAAGCTCTTCCTGATTGTTGTTTTACATCTATCTATATCTCATAATGGAACTAGATATCTCAAGTATGCTGTAGATCTAGCAAGCAACGTCCATATTGCTTTCTGTATTGCTTTTTGATGTTTTCTAACATTATGATGCACCAGAATCTGGGGTCTGGCTAGTCAGTATAAAAGCACTGTATTAAAATCCACCTCATTACAACAATATCTTACTAAATTATCATTCTCTGTTCCCAGTCAACCAGGAACATACTATATACCTCCTATATTGTATATATGTATATGTAATAAATACAGTGTAGTTAATATATACTGTATGTTACTGTGGCCAGACCAACATAAAGTTACTGAAGCAGTTACCGAAGATGAATGAATGAATAAATTGATCATATATGTATATAAACATACAGTATGTAAACATAAGGAACTGTTAGTCTGTTAGTCACACTGCTCCCCAGTGGTGAAAGGGTGGCATGTCAAAATCTTTCTTTTTGTACAGGAAACTGGTGTCAGCCATAATCAGCTACACTTGTCTACATTGCTGTCACATTAGACAAAATCTATCTGAAACTGTAAATGTACTAACTTCTCATTAGGCATCAAATCATTTCAGAATCATAATACTTCCTTCTCATTTGCAACTAATGAGATGAGATTATTTAATGAGATGATTTTCTCCTCAGCAAGCCACAGCCGAAAATGGTGTCACTATTCGTGATTTTCTTGCAATCACTTACAAATACAACATTCCTCTCATCTATCTTCCCTTTCACGTATTAACTTAGACTCAGCATTTGTCTTCATTAAAACACATTGCGTATGACTGCACATTTCTTCTTCTCTCTATGGAGCCCATCAATCTGAGGCACGGGTTTAACCGATCTTTAGGCCATGTCTCACAATTTGTAATTAATCTCAAATAATACCAGAACAAGACGAGGAGGCAGATAATAAAGACTGATGAATGTTGTTGTAACCCTGTAGCACATTGTCCTCAAGTTACGACAGCTTCTGTACAAGTTATAGAAAGCCATGTTGACACACAAATCAATGGGGAAAAAAAATATAGTTATTGAGTCTACTGAGCATTTTTGACTGACAGCTAAAGCTCTGCTAAGGCAATGTCATACATTTGTTTGCTGCAGCAGCATTTTCTCCTGTGTAATTACCAT
Organism: Pangasius djambal; assembly: GCA_022985145.1. NCBI lineage: Eukaryota > Metazoa > Chordata > Actinopteri > Siluriformes > Pangasiidae > Pangasius > Pangasius djambal. The sequence continues at coordinate 17,958,603 of CM040979.1, read as the reverse complement.
CAAGGCTTGTCTATCCATTAATTTTCCTCTGGTCACCTTGCCACAACACAGGCAACAAAATCAATCTTGAGAGAAACAGAGAGGTAGATGAAGTGTTCTTCTTACAGGGGAAAAAAAGCACAGAGAGAGAAAGACAGAGAGAAAGGCATGAAGCTCTCATTAAGATTCATTAATAAGTACATGACTGGGCTTTGAGTCAAAGAATGTAATCTGGAAGTTAAGCAAATTAGACATGAGCCATCACTAAATGTAATAAATTACCGCATGGTGACTTAAATCACTTTTCACCAATTAATTCAGTGAATGGGTGGGAACAATGCTATTTTTCTTTTTCATGTATTTTAAGTATCTGTTACACAGTCTCTTAAAAATATTAAACCCTAATGATGCATGAATCTAATCATTCATTCATTCGTCTTTGTAATCATCTTTTCTTTCCACACAGGCCACACAGGTGCTTGTTCAGTCCCTTGTCATTTCAAGACTGGACTACTGCAACTCACTCCTGGCAGGTCTGTCTCTGAGCGCCATTCGTCCTCTGCAACTGATCCAAAATGCAGCTGCACGATTGGTTTTCAATCTTCCTAAATTTTCCCACACCACCCCATTGCTGCGCTCCCTCCACTGGCTTCCTGTAGCTGCCCGCATCAGATTTAAAACACTGATGCTCACCTGAACAGCCAAAAACGGACCAGCACCCACTTATCTCAAAGCTCTTATCACACCTCGCGTGGCACCACGCTCCCTCCGATCCTTTAGCACTGCTCGACTGGTCCCACCATCTCTCAGGGTACAAGGAAGGCATGCATCAAGACTCTTCTCTATTCAGGCACCAAGGTGGTGGAATGAACCTCCCCTAGATGTCCGAACAGCTGAGTCACTGGCAGTCTTCAAACGACGTCTAAAGACTTACCTCTTCATAAAGTACTTAAGTTAGCACATACACACACACACACACAAAAAAAAAAAAAAACCTCCCAACAGAGTTTTGGGCTGATGGTATTCCTAGTTGTGACCTAGTGAGCCAATATCAGAATGTATTTTTGATAGACTTCAAAGCACTATTGTAAGTCTGCCAAATGCCATAAATGTAAATGTAAATGCCATCTTATCCTGGTCAGGGTCATTGTGGATCCGGAGCCTATCCCAGGAACACGAGGCATGAGGTGGGAATACACCCTGGATGGAAGGCCAGTCCATCGCAGGGTACCATGCACGTTGACACTCTGGGGCAACATAGAGTAGGCAATCCACCTACTTTTTGGCAGTGCAAGGCAAACTAAACACCCACAGGAAACCCAAGCAAACATTGGGAAAACATGCACAACTCCTCAGAAACAGAAACCCGAGCAAAGGATCATACTAGGACCCTGGAACTGTGAGGTGGCAACACTGCCAACACTGCCCATGGCCAAACTATTTTTCTGAAATATCTCTAAAACTGTTTAGACAATGTCTGCACCATTGATCCTTTCAAGTTCAAGTTCAAGTGGCTTTATTGGCATTTCAACCATATACAGCTAGTACAGTACACAGTGAAATGAAAATGTTCCTCCTGGACCATGGTGCTACATAAACAACTCAGAGCTAAATGAGGCTACATAGAACCAAATAAGACTAAAAAGACATACACAGGACTAGTAAAGTGCACGTGTGCAAACCTGTGTAACAGCGCAAGACAGTACAATAATTACTAAACAGGACAAACAGTAACGAACAGTGCAGCACCGACCAGTACACAGTTCTTGTGTGGAATAAGGTGTAAAGAGATATTACAGTATAATAATAAATGGTGTAAATGTAAACATAACATACTAATTAGCAGCAAAAATGCAGGTGGTCAATTTTGTATATGGTGTTTTAGCAGCAATTTAAGAAAAAAATGTGCAAAAATTGCAGAGGTAGTGGAAGGTGTTCAGTCGAGTATGAGTGTGTGTGCATGCATGTATGTGTGTCTGAGTTGGTGTCAGACCAGTCTCTAGGTATTGAGGGGCCTGGTGGCTTGGGGAAAGAAACTGTTACACAGTCTGTTCGTGAAGGCCAAAATGCTTCGGTACCTTTTGCCAGATGGCAGGAGGGTGAAGAGTTTGTGTGAGGGATGCATGGGGTCATCCACAAACCCACCAGCATGTGGTGTAAATGTCTGTGAAGGAGAGAAGAGTGACCCTGATGATCTTCTCAGCTGTACTCATTATCCGCCGCAGAGTCTTGCGATCTGAGATGGTGCAATTTCCAAACCAGGCAGTGATGCAGCTGCTCAGGATGCTCTCGATAGTCCCTCTGTAAAATTTGGTGAGGATGGGCGGGTGGGAGATGGGATTTTCTCAGCCTTCACAGAAAGTAGAGACTCTGCTTGGCTTTCTTGGCTATGGAGCTGGTATTGAGGGACCAGGTGAATTTCTCTGCCAGGTGGACACCAAGGAATTTGGTGCTCTTGACGATCTCCACGGAGGAGCTGTCGATTTTCAGTGGAGAGTGGTTACTCCATGCTCTCCAGAAGTCAACAACCATCTCTTTTGTTTTGTCCATGTTCAGGGACAGGTTGTTGGCTCTGCTCACTCGTGAGTCAGCAGAGTGAACAGCAGTGGACTAATCACACAGCCCTGGGGGGCACCAGTGCTCAGTTTGGTGGTGCTGGAGATGCTGCTCCCGATCTGGACTGACTGAGGTTTCCCAGTCAGGAAGTCTAGGATCCAGTTGCAGAGGGAGGTGTGCAATCCCAGCATGTTTAGCTTTCCACTCAGGTGCTGAGTAATGATTGTGTTGAATGCTGAACTGAAGTCTATGAACAGCATTCAAACATAAGTCTCCTTTTTGTCCAGGTCAGTGAGGGCCAGATGGAGGGTGTTGGCAATGGCGTCGTCTGTTGAGCATTTGGGATGATATTCATAGGATGAATGACCTTAGAGGTGATAGATATGGATTCAGGGGCTTGGAAAACAGTTTTCCTGTAATTAGGTTTGCTACTAAGACCCTTCAGTATCCTCCTGCATTTACTGGATCAACAGCACAGCAGCACTGTAATGCTTTATTAGCAGCCTGCCCTAACTGAAGATATGTCTGAACAATTAGACTATAGTACTGTAAATTTATCATGGGTTAATACACAACCACACATTGTGGCATGTTTTTAAAAAGCTGACAAAAAGCAACTGGTAGACCAGTCTTTGGTACTGCATTAACAGTATTTACAAGAAAGATGCATAGTAGCCTAGAAAGAATTGAGCAGAAATATGCTCTCACCGAGAGAGCATGGACAATTTTGCTCTTTTGACTCCTGGCCAGGGAAGGCTGTGGCGTCATCAGGATTTGAACTTGCAATGTCTTTCTGATAAATATGGCAAATATTCTAAAACTTGCTGCAATTCCTTGCAAAATCTGCTAGATTGAATCTGGCACACGATGTAAATTCATTTCTAAGGTATTGCTAATATATAACCCTTTAAAAAAGCATTTAGACACACAGATCTGCTATGTTATTGCTTTGGCAAGAAACTTTGATTGCACCAATCAGAAAAGAAAGGCATGAAGATGCTGTAAAACCCCACAGTAAAAGATTCACTGTGCTTAGTTGTGACGTTTGCAGAGATATGGCTCATTTCAGACTTTCACTAATAGGATTTCCCATCACTAACTGTTACACTTTACAAGATGAAGCTCTTGCATTCAGCTCTCGGATGGCTTCCAAAAAAGAGAATAAAAACATCAACAGGCACAAAATGCATCTTTCCCTGTGCATTAAATCAATCAGGAATAATGTCACTTACTATTTCCTTAACACCAAAAAGAAATAAGATGTCAGTAGTGGCATTTTATATTTTTTTCATAAAACCCATGACAAAAATGCCTTTCATACCTGAGTAGGTTTCAGATATACATGTAAAATAGGCAGCACTTTTGTAGCTACATCAGTGAGATGAATTTCTCATTCCTCAGAAGAGACAAGACTTAGGAGTTTCCTCTTTTCCCCTTCATATTTAGCACACTCTTGCTGACATTCTTATTTGAGGGAACAGCAGGAATAAAACAAACTTTCTTTGTCTCTGATGTCTTATTAAATCCAATTTCAGTCATAGTGGAAATGCAATACCCGAACAGCTCTTGTGACATTGCTAAACATCAATACAGTATTTACGCATGTTCTGTGTATCTTTAATTAAGACTTTCTCTGTTCTCTTGGGACAAGATACTAAAAATAAGACAATAATACTCATATCCCAGGTACAACACATACATACATGTCTTCACCAATTACTTGGTGATCATTAATTAAAAAAAAAAAAAAAAGTTTGTCTTGTACTGTTTTGTTGCTGTTCTAGCTCCTCTCTAACAGGTTTTTAGCTTGAGAGTATTTTTAGATCCTGACATACTTGTACTAGCATGTGGATTATTTTTGATGGAGACTGTAAAGCACTGTAGATAAGTGTGTCTGCCAAATGATGTAAACTGAAATGTAAATGTACACCATATTATAATGAGTTGTCATAGTAAGTGTCCTGGTTGTATTCCATTCAGTGAGAACACTGACATAAAACAGTTTTAGTCATCTGTTGTTTTTGCAGAAAGCAGAGCAGAGAGTGCAAAGAGCAGCACACTGCATATAAGTTCGGCATTTCCATAAACGCTTATTGTATTTCGCTAAGCTGCACTGGTTTTAAAACAATATCTCCCCACCCTCTGTTCCCCTGTGCCTCACCAGTGCATTTCAATTAAACCTGGCAGGAGAGGACATGGGCTGTGCACACTTTTCTCCATATTTACATGATGGTTTTGTATTCAGAAGACAACCTGTTGTTTTTTCGGCAATTTAACCAATGAGGCTTTTCCTTTTTCTCTATCAAACTCAAATCTCAGTTGTGCCATGTCACTTCCACAGATACAGCCCCTACGTGCCAGGAAACGATGATAGGATCCTTTCTAAACTGATACCAAATTTGTTGACTATGAGCTTATTACAGAATTGTGCTCTTTAGTGCACCAAAGTGCTCAATAATGACAACATTTGCTACATGGGAAAAATGCTACGTTGAGAAAAAATTTAAATAAAGCAATCAATAATCACAACATTGAATAAACCGTCAATGTCACTTGGTGCTATTACACAAGGTGTGCAAAACAAAAGACAGAAAAAAGATTGATATGATAGCACAACATCCATACAGTAGTAACATTCCACAGCTATTCGGAAGAATCAAAACTAGTTCTCATTTTGATTCAAGATCCACACAGTGATACTGAATCCATAGATTTTAACCTAATATCAGCAAACATACTCACTGTTCATGAGTTTTCAGGGATTAACTGATTCCTCCAGTCTCTTAGTAGGCCTTTCAGCTTTCCTGCAACATCCCTGTATTTCAAATTGTGACCCTGCAAGAGACAGAGAGAGAGAGAGAGAGAGAGAGAGAGAGCAGTTGACTTTTGGATATTGCAGCTCCTCCATTTCCTGATTGAATTTCCATTGTTGTGGAAACTGAATCGCTGTCCCACAGGACACGGGGCATGTACTACGGAGACAAAGTTAAGGATAAAACGAGAAAGTTAGATATAGGAGAAGGAAGATATTTACGGAATCTCCAAACTGCATCAAATCAATGCAGTCAACTCATCATGAGTTATTAAGGCAGAGAAAAATCATTTTATTGAATAATTTTAATACATCTACTTCTTGTGCAGCACCAAATGAGGGCCATAAGATAGCCTTGGTCTACCTAACATCTATGCATAATTCAACATCACCTGTGAAATGTGAGGATCGCCTGACTGTTTCATATTACTGTGTTCTATTCAGGAAAAGCTGCAGCTTTTACAGCCAACTGACTACTAAAAGGACTGAATGAAGTCATTCTTTTCATGGTCAGGCACTGAAGGTAAAAGTGAGAAGACCTCGGATTTGCAGCTGCAGCCAGGATGGCTTTGTTATGAGCGGACATGTCATAGGTAATACATTAGACATGTCAGGTTTTATGAAATGCAAATATGGGTCTGTTCTGTTGCTTCGAGATAGAGCCTGACATAATCATTAAGCATTATACCATGCAGCAAGCTACAAGCTACACCTGACAGAGCAAGGACACACAAGGTCACTTGTATCAAACCATAACTACCACTCGCACCCAATTACCATCAAGAAACAAGGCACTGAGTGGCTATAATGATGCAATGACTTATCAGATGATGATAAAAATGGGAATAATAATGCACATGATTATGTATAGTAATGAAAACATTTCCTTTTTTTTATACATCTGTGAAATTCAAGTAAAAAACAAAAGACAAAAATATCTTTCTCGCAAATACCCCCCCAACACACACACACACAAACACACCATCCCACATACACAAATCTGTCTCACTAAATAAAAAGCCACACAGGTAAATACATTTAATGCATGCCATTTTAATGCATTAATACAAATTACTGCACCCATGTGGCTCTAAGAAGCAAGCACCTATCCTGTGAGACACCAATTTCATATAATGATTTAAACTTTTAATGAGCTCCGGGCTGCCGCGATAACACACATTTCCATTTCCATGTCATGTTCTGTGTGCAAATGAGTCATCTAAAAACAAGTTACGGTTCCAAACAGGTACGAGTAGTCATGAAAGCTGCAAGACCCACCCTGGAGAGCTGCCATTTCAGACAAAGAGTTCACACTGCTCATTTAGACAGAATGAGATACATCTGTGCATGATTAGTGCAGACAGTTTAATGAGGTTGAGGTTGCTATCTGTAGATCAGAAATGGTTTATTTGTTTACAAAGCGCAAAACAATAAGTAGGGCAGCAGGGTAGCGAAGTGGGTGGAGTGGCCACCTCACAGCTCCAAGATACTGTTTGTGTGCATGTTCTCCCCATGTCCACATGGGCTTCCCCTGGGTTCTCCAGTTTCCTCCCACCTCTCAAAAACATGCAAGTAGTGTGTGAATTTGTGCGTGCATAGTGCCATGCAATGGATGCGCCATCCAGGGTTTATTCCCACCTCATGTCCAGGGTTCCTGGGATAAGCTTTGAATCCACTGCAAACCTGAGCAGGATAAAGTGGTTACTGAAGATGAATGAATGAATGGAGGAAAAAAAAGTCTGAAGGATTTCATTTTTATACAAATATGCATAAAATGTATTTAATGCACACTATTTCTCCTAATTACACACTCTTAGAAATCGGGGTCTTTCAAAAGGTTCTTTGAATAGTTACACGTTACTTTATTTATAAAGCACAATTAAACACAACAACAGTTGACCAATGTGCTGTACAAATAATATTTATAACAAGCATGAAGTTAAAATATTGTGACTCAGCTACCAATTTACGTATAATCAAAAGCCAGAGATAAGAAGTGTGTTTTTAACCGAGTTTTAAAGATAGATCAAATTGAAGCTGCTCTGACATGCAGAGGTCACCTGTTCCAGAGCTTAGGGCCAGCTATCCTTAAGGCACGGAATTTATAGTTCTTAGCTTCCTAAAAAGAACATTTTCTGGTAGAGAAATACCCTTGTACAGTACACAGAAGCTTTAATGGCTCCCTCAGAAGGACAACTGAAGAATCCTTGAGGACCTTTTTCCCTATGTTTCACTTGTCTTAGACAGTGACCCATACGACAGGCTTTATTATCTTTTTTAAGCCACATTATTCTGTATAACTGTCATTTTACTAGTAATTTCACTGACATCTAAAGTAAGCCTAGGGTCATTAAATTGAATTGCCTGGCCAATTTATCACATACTGCTGAAGCTTCTGTTGAATCTTGCTGTAAATGTATGTATAAACCAGTATCCAGGTATTGTTGCCAGGCATTATCATTATAATAGGGAGATGGGTACAGGTGCAGTTATGTTTCATAGGAATTATTTTTAGCTCACCTAGTATCAAAGGAAAGAGAGTTACTCATGCATGAGTGTCATAGTAGATTAGGTATGCCAGCTGAATCTCAGTGTAAAATATTTGGAAAATAACATGCTGTCCTGTAATTATTATGGGTAAGATGATTCATTGTTTATGAGACACAGAGCAAATGTAAATCTAATTCTAACATTATAACAGATGTATTCTACTACTAATAAAAGTCGTGTATAGATAAAAACATTCTTTAGAGAACAACATTGTATAAAAACATAGGAGGCTGTGTATCATAACTGTACAATAATGTTTAAATAAATGTACATTTAGTAAAGCACAAAATTCTTTCAAAGTAATTACTAAATAATTTGTTGAAATATAAATGAATATAAATATAAATGAGTTAAGGCACATTGAGGGGTTAATATTCTCTATTGTGTCAGACTTCACTGATGACTTAATCAATGTTTAGTGGCATCATAATAATTAATAAAGGTAGCCGACATGAAAAATGAGATGACATTTACTTTCTTACAAACATGCTGAAATGGTACATCCTTTGTATCATTATTCATCTGGGTACATTCTTCAAACATTCCACAGAAGCTGGCACAAACTGATCATCTTTGCCAGATCATGACCTTTAATTATAATTATCAAAATTATCAGTGCCATCGTGTACAACATGTTTTTGTAAGGAAGTGATGCTAGTCATACAGGATTAAGGTCAGTGGTTAGCTTCTTAAAATAAAATCAAAATACTGAGTTTGTTCATATTTTACACCAAAACAGTGCTGTTACCGACACCCAGTGTTCAATGCCAGTTATTCCTCTCAGTGGATTTCATTTAAATGTTTCCTTCACAATTAAAATAATTAGGAGGCCTTTGACCCTAAATTCAAGTTAGAAACTGGTTAAGCAGGATAACAATGCACTGACTCACACACACACACACACACACACACGCACGTACACCAAAATAACCTGGTGAGTTCAAACCAGCTGTATGAATGAACTTTCACACAGCCTTCTATTATTCTCACAATATTCACTGTAAAATGAAATATAAAACAGACAAATAGGCTATAAGGAAATCACCATTAGATAATACACGTGCAAAAACAAACAAACAAACAAAAAAAACACCACAGGTCTCATTACTGACTATATACATGCAAAATCTCATAATGCCCTAATAATGAGCAAGTCGAAATGAAATAACACATCACCTGATAATCCAGAAATGTGGGGATAACAGCCTATATACACAGGAAATGACAATAAACGACATCAATACTGATTAACCTAAATTAAAAACAGGTAAAATTTGGTCTTCCATCAATTTTAGCTCTGTCCATGAGGGAACAGAAATAGATTTTTACTGCTTAGACATTTGAAAGATTCAGTATAAAAAATTACATTCAGTTAAACATGTCTTGCATTTTAGATGTGTGGCTTTGTGTGAGTGATATTTTCCATGAAGGATTGTTCCACTGAGAATAAAGGTTATGTAGCTGACATTACAATCTAAACAAATCATAAAATCGCTTTAATTTTATAGCTATATGGTGTCCAGTTTTAGCAGAAAAAAATAATTAATCTTATTTACCATAAGGTTTTTTATAATAATGACACCCAAAGAATATTTGTCCACTTTTTCTGGCTCTTTTAAACAGAAAATGCAGTTACTTTCCACATCTAAGAAATATTGAAAGATTGTCAAGATTTTACACAACATTTTAGATGTAATTCTTAGGCATGCTACCTAAATATTAAATAAATAATGTAACCTAAAACATGAACATACTATAAAGTGGTTAAAGAGCAAATGAAACACACATCACATGGCTAATGGTAACACTGCCAGTGCCTCTCATAAGTGTAATTTATAATATTCGCCAGAAGAGGGCATCATTTTTATAGTTTAGTGAAAAAGCTCAATTTAATTTCTATATTTAGAAACGTAGGTTTACATATGACGTTGCACATTTACATATGCTTACAAATAATCGTTTTATAGATTTTTATGGTATGTAGTACAGCAGTTTTATTTTTGTGTGGAGTAATACACATGCAGGCCATAAGTAATTAGCGTAATTAAATTAAATACACCTAATTCTAGTCCTGTTGGTTCCCCAGTGGGAAATAAACAGAATCTGGAATGAAGGTCTGTTTCACAAGTTAATGCATATACAAGTTTAGCAAAAAAGAGCAGAAACGATTAAGTTCCCATGATGTGTGTGCATAAGTAATAAATTGTTGGTAGGATTTGTTGGAATAGAAGCTGATCTCCCAGGAGACATCTCACACTCCCTCTCTTGAGACCACAGGCTGATCTGTGCTGCACCTGGCCAAGGTTACCGGCTTGAAATGAGCAACAGTGTCCAACAGAGGGCGCCCTAGAGAACACACCACTCCAGCGGTGCACACACACACTCCCTGGACACAGTCATTTTACAGGACAAAGAGGGAGTATATGTATGGCATGTACAGTGCCAATGGGAAAAATTCATATACAAAAAGAATAGCACATGCAATAGGTGATATCTTGAGCTCAAACATACAGAAAGTACACCTATTAACATATTTTTTAATGCAAAAAGTTTTTTTAATGGTGCCATTTTTTATAAAAATTTTGATAATTAATATTTTTAATCACCTGCCCTGGAGAGAATAACAACACTCTCTCAAGTCTCTTACTGTAATTTGGTCAGTACAATCGTTCATGCAGAACATTTTAAATTCCTTCAATTTCTTAGGTTTGTGCATGTGGACTTCCCTCTTCAGTTACGACCATGTTTTCAGTAAGGTTCAAATCCAGACACTGAGATGATCATTGCAAAACACTGATTTTGTCGTTCTTGAAACATTTCTGTGTTGATCTGGAAGCATGTTTGGCTCCTCATCGTTCAAAGTTATGGCCAATTCTGAACCTTAAAAGCACAGGCAACCAGCTTTTGGGCTGAAATATTCTGGTACTTAGCAGAATTCAGGATGTCATCAGCTTCACAAAAGCCACTGAACCACCTGCTACACAACAGCCCCAGGGCACTAATGATATTTTACATATTTTACAGTGGGTATCAGGTGTTTTTCCTTCTAGGCAGTGTTCTTTTGTGACCAAACATGCTGATAGTGTTCATGACCAAAAAGTTTGATTATAGTCTCATCTGACCACAACACATGATGCCTACTGGTGAAGTTTAGACACTGTTTTTTGCGTGCTCTTGGTTAGTTTTAGTGTGCTGATGGGTTCATTTCCTGGCAAGTTTCAGACATGTTTCAGACATGTGAAACATTTTGTTATGGCCCAGATTGTGTATAATGCTATTTTAACTGCTTTTAATATGAAAATGTAATAAATTTTAATTTCCATTACCTGGTATTCTGTTCCTTGTTTTTTCCCATGCTAAAAGATGACAAAGGGATTTTACCCTTTTATGTTTGTAACCTCATATTTATACCCCAGTGAAACAAGATATGGTTAAAGGAGTTCCTGGGGACTGAGAACAAAACAACAACAACAACAACAACAACAACAATAATAATAATAATAATAATAATAATAATAATAATAATAATAATAATAATAATTTGTTTGCATTTATTCAAAATATTCTTTAGGGGTGTCAATTATTTTAGCACTTATATTTTTGATAGAACATATATATATATATTTTAAAAACTAGTTCTATTGAGAATGATTTTTGTTAGAAAATGATAAATAGTTTATCCTACTGTGTGAGTGGAAATTTGAGTTATTGTGTGTAATGTTTATTTCATACAATCACTTTTGCTCATTTCTCTGAAGGGTGCCAATATTTCTGGAGGGAATGTTTGTATGATGGACCATGTTAAGTAATTGTATGTCATTTAAATGCAACGACAATTTAAAGACAATTTATCTGTATTTACTTACCATTTAAAGATTTCTATAGTCATAATTCAATGTTTAGAAACTGCTCATTGTGGCACGGTGGCACAGCGGGTAGTGTAATCGAGGGTCATTGATTTGATCCTGAGCTCCAGTTACTGTCTATGTGGAGTTTTGTATGTCCTCCTCATGTCCACATCAGTCTCCTCCGGGTTCTCCAGTTTCCTCCCATCACCCAGAAACATGGCAGTAGATGATAAATTGGCCTTAGGTGTGAATGTGTGTGTATGGAGCCCTGTGATGGGTCAGTGTATTCCCTCCCTGCACCCAGTGTTCCCAGGATAGGCTCCAGATCCATCACCCTGAACCCCCTGACCAGTATGAAGCGGTTACTGAAAATGAATGAATAAATGAATGAAATACAAACTTTTCATTTCATTATACATATTTCACTGCAAACAATTCAACTTGTAACTAATAAAGACCATCCCCAGGCTACAAATGTCCATCCCAGCTGAGTTAACATTGAGTGTACCATATGGGAAGGAACTATCCCAATCTGGCAACATCTACACTTAGCTGTTCCAAGCAGGCGACCCCCCCCTTCAATCCGTGCGGTGATTGGTGGAGCCTGGTCACGTGGCCGGCGGAGCTGTCAGCGCTGCCCTGCCTGCACCATTGTTTGCCCGTCGGCCAGAACAGCGCTTCTGCTCCTCAATGCGACTGTGAGCAGCCGCCGATTGCCGGCTGAGTCAGAGCCTCACTGCTCTCTAACAGTGTCACTGTCTATGATATGCGATCCTTAAGCCGTGTTCCACCTACCGCGTATATGATAAACGAAGCTTCTCCATCCGTCACTGCTGTCAGGTTTCTGCAGGATCTCAGAAAAATGAATGGTAGGTGCACCCGCTATTTCTCATTGTCAGCATCATGGGACCATTTCTGTTTCGCAGTGGTAGTACTGACCTAATTAGTCTACAAGACTTCACCATAGGCATATTTTCTTGAGATGTAAAATAGTGATTAGGTGTGTTCTGTATCCCTGCAGCCGGCTGTTCTGTATAACTGATGTGATCAACTCTCAAACCCAATGCAGCAAGCCATTAGGAGAAGGTTTAATAGCCCATAGAGGGTACTAATTAGATCATAAGAGTACAGTAATCTTTCATTTGTCTGAATTATATCTAAGCAAATAAGTATAGCATTTTGCATATGTGCTCCTAAGAAATATTCTATTTCCTATATTTAAGCTAGTATGCACTAATGATAATTCTGTAGCCTATATTCTGTTCTTGGGTAGCCTGCATATGTGTGTGTGTGTTATATGTAAGGTACACAATTCTGGAAATGAATGAAACAAAGACAATAGGCTGATGCTTTAAAAAACCTCTAATAATATGTAGGCTACTATACATAATAGTGAGTGCATTTCATTGTGAGGACAGGCAGCTGTGTCAGACAGAGCTCTGCCTCTTTGCCCAATCCTGTGGGAATTGCTCTCTCCTGTAATGAGGGAGCATTCACAAGGCCCACGCAGGGGCTCAGGCTGACACTGTACACACTGCTTTTACTCATCATAACAGCCCTTAATCAGAAATGCATTCTGGTGAAATAATACAAACTGGACTGCATTAGATGGTATGTGCTGACTTTAGGAACGTGACAATATGCCTGTAGGAACTGAACCTGGTATAAGGTAAGAAAGAGCTATACTATTAAAATTATGCTATTCTAATATAGATAAAACAGACTTTAATTTAAAAAAAAAAAAAAGGATAGAGGGATTTAGAAATCAAGAGAATAAAGTTACAGACAGAGAAGAAGAACAGAAGTGTATTAGTTAATATTTGCATTGCTGCTGCCATGTTGAACATTATTTGATGTCTTTCTTGTTAAGTTGGAGAAGGGTTAGACAGATAGCACAATGTGTCAAAACTGTGATGTTGTGATGGATGTGCATTTATCATGCCATGGTTCATACCTTTCCACCCGCCTTCCAATCCACCATGAATTATATTTAATAAGGAATTTATTTCTGTTTTTTAACAGAAATTTGAAGTCACACATATTCGTCTTTTAAGGTAAGAATCTGTCCTATTATATTTTATGTGTTTTTTGTAATATTGAATACTTTTGTCTATGTTATTAATGTTAACTTGTCCTTAATAGAGACTGCTTCTTGCCTTGAATTTATGATTAAACTATTCACAACTGTTATGACTGTAATTAAAGGCCCCCTGGGATTTCTCAGTGGTGTTCAGTCTTTGAAAGACATTTGCATTTTACTATCTGTTGTTTCAGAAATAATATCTCTTTGACTCATGTTCGTCACTCAGCTGAGTGGATTCTCATCTGTCAATACAGATAATTGCCCAGCATCTGAAACCGGTGCCTCATATAGCTGATCATTCTTTTACCATTCATTTAGCTTGAGATTGCATTTGTCATTAAGTGGAAAGCTGATCTGATGGGTATTAGTGCTTTCTCTTCAGCAGATTGGTTTAGATCCTTAGTGGCTTTCCTCAGTGATGGATTGCCATTAATAGGTTTAAAGGCCAGTTCTGGGTATGATACTAGCTTCTGTCATTAGGCTGATTGGTCATGCTTTACTTATAAGTATGTGATGAAGAAGCCTCAGGCATTATTTCTATTTGGCCAAACTTTAGCTTTGAACCAATTCTGTTTTTTGTCTTTTTTGTTTTTTCTCACCAGTTTAGTCCTGCATTTTTGTGCTCTGTAGTTAAATGTCTTTGTACATACTTCAGATATCATCTGTTTCTTTTTCCCTCAGTGTATGTACTGCTGGAACAATTACAATTCCATGTAGACATTGATATAAAAAAGGTTTTGGTTATATTTCTCTTGCATAATTCTTGATGCATTGGACATCAAGCTCCTAGAGCGTCCTCTGCATCTGATTTTTCCACTGTGTGGCCTCTGCTCTTATCTCTTTATCTACTATAAACAAACTCTAGGATTTCTGTGCTATTATTTATTACTCTTTATGATATTTCCTGCTCATCTGCTCCAATTCAGGAAGCAAGTATAATCTTTGACATAAGGATTGCTGTGATTTTTACAGTCGGTGTAAGTACATGGTGAATATGATTCTTCAAGAAATTAAAATTTTTACTCATTTCAGGTAAAACGTAATGGCATCAATGTCAACTGTTTAGCAGTTTAAATAGTATAGTGGGTGAAATTGACAATATGATCATCCCCAGTGGGCAGTACATCTATCACTGGGTATTATACCATCATGTGGGATCTTGTAGTCCATATTCTGAGAATTTTTTTTTTTTTTTTTTTTTGCAGTGGTCACTTCAGCAGTGGAGGTTATTTTATATTACCTAATGCTCTAATATGCTTTGTGGTCAGCCAGAACAGAGCATCTGTAATATATAACTGACAGCAAAAACGTGAAATCCTGCTTATTGCGGCTATAATTAAATCAAATTCAGTGTAAACCGTTTAACATGGTGCCAGTTGTCTGTAGGAGCGAGGTGAAGTGAGAGGGAGACGGTGGGTCTGAATGTGGCACTGTGCCTCATTATCTGCTTCCACTGTTACTCCTCCACTAGTCCCTTTTTCCTTTCAGCAAGGAATCAGCTGAGTGTGGCAACGTTTCCCAGCATGCACACACATATTCACGCGCATACACAAATGCTCACACTGTGCAGGAAAAAGGCAGGGATACTAATGCAGAGGCACAGACACACACACACATATTTATCTGCAGAGACACATACTCACTCATGAATAGGTTTATTTCCACACATCATATCAGTCACCTGATTGCAGTCTGAACAGTATTTCTGTCTCTCTTTGTCTCTCTTCTTGTGACTATATTTATATACCCAATTTATTATTACCATCCCTAATGGGAATATAATGTAATTACTAAACCTATACAGTATATTTAAGTACATTTCAATGACACTGACACTGTAGCCAATGTAATTTTTTATATTTACAATTTTGTGTCAGTTGAAATAGTTGTAGACATATTGTTCCATGTAGAGCATGCACTGATATAGTGCCGTGGTAGTGAGTACAGTGGCCTTCCATAGTTATTGATAACAGTTCTGCACTCTTTCTTCCACAGTGTGACACCCTGATGCATACATGCACACACAAACACAAACACACACACACACACACACACACACACACACACACACATATATATATATATATATATATATATATATATATATAGGAAAATCCAGAATGGCCTGAAATTGGGCACAGTTGTTACTTGCATATGACTATATTGCTCCTTTGATGTAAGGTAAGATGTGCTGTAAAAGGTCAGAATTTGTGATTTGTCCAAGACAAGGAAAGTCAGAGGAAGAGATCAGTGGCTGCTACACTGCCAGAAACAGGCAGCTTGCTTTGGAAAAATGCCCTGTGCCGTGCCATGCATACACGCCTTCAGGGGGAAGGGGGAAGGGGGTGGTCAAAAAACAAAGGATGCAATAATCTGTTTTTAATTTATGGAACAAAAGACTCCTAAGGGATTAAAAAAAGAAAAAGATCTTGCTTTTTCCAATCTGACTATTTCAACAATGTTTTTATGGTTGTGATACTTGCAGGCCAAGACTGTGTCAATTAAATGCACAGATTCATGCTTAATTTTTAAGGAAATTCAATATACATATTACAGTACAATTAAATATAAATTGCTTATAAACAACTGATGTAGTTTCTTTGCAGACTTGTAATTTCAGCGACACATGTTCCTTTTGTGTAACTCATTCATACGAATACTGAAACTTGCTTACCTATGCATACAGTAGAGTGAATAATCTGTGTCTTTGTTAATGTGATACTGCAGTCAAATCTAGTCTTGATGAAGGAACACAGGCATTCACCCGTCCTATTTTGTGTGGAACAAAAGGACTCTTAGAGCTCAATTAGAGACTATGGGGGGTTTGATGTGCCCTGTTGGCTTCCTTTCACTGTCTCTGTGTCAGCTCCATATCTCAGCGATTTTCAGCATCTTGCCAGTGGAAGTGGTTGCCATGACGCTTGTTCGGCATGTTTATATGTGCAGCAAGGAGAGCACGTTATTCAAAGATATCTGTCTCTAAGCCTCTCCCTCTCGTATTATCATAATGTGATTTAAATAGTACTACTTTTAAGGCATTGTAGCATTTAATACCATGTGTTTGGTTGAGGCTATAGATGCTGTGGTTGTAGCATTAAATACAGTAGTTCTAGTTGTTGCATTTAATTACTTTTGCAGTGTTTCATTACAGTGTAAAGTGTAGCTGTCACCACATCACTCTTGCATGGCGTTTCCAGCGTTCAAGGCCAGTGCTATTTCTTTTATTTATAATAAGTATCAGAAATCCTCTTTTTTTAATTTTCACTGAAATGAGTATGCCAGTAAGTGATTTACTACTGAACAGATGTTTTCATAAACAGGAAACATCTCAATGCTTCGTCACCTCTCACCCTGTCTGTTAATTACACTACTCTAAATCAACGCATTGAAATTCAATAACGCTTTGCAGAAGGCCATCATCATTAAAGGTGTGAGAATGTGTCTTTAGAAAGCAGGCTAATAGAAGGACATCACGGAAGCTTTCATAACACCATAACATAGTCAGGCTTTAGCTCTGAGACGTTAAAGTTTCTATTTCTGAAAAGATTTCAAACATAATCGCAATGTCAATATATATTGCTTTTTCACAGACTGGATGTCAAGCCTGGCAGCTCATGAAAGTGCTCAGCCAATTCATTTTATAAATGTCTTATAAATGTAATCTCATGCAACATATTGCTTCCTGATGGAAAATTTAAATATTACAATATCAAGAATACAAAACACAAAACATGTTAAAAAAGCTATTTAATGTGATTTTCAGCACAGTAAATTAGCCATGGCCTTGGCTAGCACATTATTGCATGGCATAGGCTAAGTTTATATGACTTCTGTTTGCATCTGAAATGTAAATCCTTGTTATGCAATAATATTTGCCATTTCTCCACAGACTACCATAGACTACATTTTAAAATGAGCAATTCTAAAAATTTTTAACATTTTAATATTTGTCTTTTCTCTTCAGATTACATTTTTGTTTTTTATTTGAACCATTTTAGCATTTAACATTTTTCAGTGACATTTACACATAGATACCGCAATAAAACGTACATGAATCTTAACATCATCTCTCTTTTTTTTCTTATATTTTTATTTTTTTTGTATTTTTTTTTCAAAAGTGGATGTTAGGTGTTTTTAATTATCAGTTCAATATATTAGAATATGTAAAATATGTAATGCTTGGAAATATTATGCAGTAGCGCTATCAACTGCTCCGTATTTTCAGTAATGTGAAGGCATGTTGTGAGAGCAGATAAATGCTTCATATCGGTGATATAATGCATGAAAACTATTCTAATCAATAGTACTATTTCTGGCAGCAGTACTATTCCATAGACATATTTTTCAACACAAAAGGAACAGAAAGAGAACCAGGGGAAAGACAGTCCATTCAGTGTTGCCTTGCAATATCAGGCTAAAACATGAACATGAGCAGAACACGGGTGAACAAAAGGCAGCGTGATTTAGGGTTGGGGTATGTTGATCAGGCCACATTGGTACGTAGATATTTTCTTTGGATTTGAATGTTTTCAAATGAGGGATTTTATACAAAGTCATTACACAAATGGGAACAATTTTCTTAAAATAATGTTGTTCTGTATTGTTCTTTTCATATTATTCAGAGCCCGCTTTCTCTCCCTCTCTATCTCTTCTCTCTCATATTGCTATGGCAACCAATTTTAATGTGGTTAAAATAACTGCATGGGGAGACAGTTGCCGTATGTTTATATATTCCAGACCATATCAAGATAGACAACTTGGAGTAATATGGTTGTTGGTCAGTTGTGAATTACTATGTAACTAATTGGTGCAGTCTACTGTAACTCTTCTGATGTGTCACTAATTTTAATTTGACAGATCATTTGTTGATTTTTCTAATTGGATGTTCTGCCTTATTCAATATTAATGATCAAATCTGTATATGAATTACATTAAAGCATTAGTTTAAGGTGTTTTTTAGAGAAGTGTAGGTGTTTTGCCTGAGTGAGTGTCTGCAGTGCCAGTAATTGTGTGGGTCTGTCTACGTGTGGCTGCAGCTCTTATGTGTTTTGGACCAAAGTTAACTAAGGTTAACTCAGACATCCAGGGAACAATATGGAATATGGATATATTTTTTGAAAGAACGACATTTCTGTAACAGATAAGTGATATAGCATATATTATGGCACTGAAGCACAGAAGAGTGAACAGTAGCAAATCAGGCTACCAATTAGTGATGCTAACAGAGCTTGCCAATATGGAGAAATACTAACTTTAAAGAGCTATTATTAAAGGCATTCTGTGCACAGTTGTCAATGTGACACAGGCTAATTAATTCACCACCATATCAATAGTAAATATATGTCAGAGCCTACTAATGTGCCATCAAACAATACAGTGCAGTAGTAATCTGATTCTGTCATCATACATCTTTACACGAGACATCTGTATATAAACAATATCCCGGTTAATGTTAGAGCTGATAACTGAGTATTGTACTCAGACACTAGCATAACCATTCAGGACTTAATTAGATTAACATTAGGTGGTTCACATCAGGGTAAAATAAAAGAAGGATTTATGCTGCTGAAATTCTCTGCACTGTAAGCACATACTTGTATAATTCTTCTGTCCCACAGTGATTGTTTGGCATGAATGGCAGTTTAGTCATCTTTTTGTGACACGCACTCAGTGTCTCAGCCTACACATGCACTCATCTAATTTTAGACTGCACACACACCCTGGCTGTCAGGTAGCTGCCAATCAGTAACGAGTACCACACCTGGCACTGTTTCAGTCATTTACAGCCTTACTCAGCTTCAAATTACAACCACATCATTAGACTCACTTGACTGCAGCGGTAGATTCAGATGTGATGTTAAGGATTTTAAGATAATTGTCACTTTCAGGATCAGACAAAGATGTTTTTTTTCATTTTGAGGCATTTGTGAAATGTGCCCTTTCAAAAGTGAGGCATGGAGGGGGGTTTTCTGAATATTTGATCCAGCTTTACACAACATGTTATTGAATCCAATCCAAAGAGAGATGTTTAAAAATTGTAATTATTTTTCACAATTAACACAAACAAGATTAGCTTCATAGATCTTCTCTGGCAACAGCCCTCTGAGGTTTAAGTATGGAAATGTTATCAGATCTCAGTGAGAAAGTGAATTAATAATGTGTGTGTCTGTGTAGACCCAGACAACCCCAGCCTCCCAGCACTTGGATTAAAGATGAAAGCATTGTTCACTATGTGAGGTGTTGTGTGTCTCTGTCTACTCAGAGCTTCGGCTTCTCCTAAGTTTTTTTTTTTTTTTTTTTACTCTTGGCATGGGAAAAATGCAGACATAAATATAAAATATTTTTATAAATTATTCAGGGGTGTCTTATGATTGATATGAGGGTGAAAGTACCTGATTATGCCACAGAAGTACGTGAGAGGAATGACATTTGGAGCGGAATTGATACAGTTGGGATTTACAACTTCAGGAAGAATCCACACAGCTGCTGAGTGCAAGAATGTTTTGGGGTTTTTTTTCTTGCTGTCTAATTTGTGTCCATTGACCTTAGCCTTGTCAGCGCTCTACACAAAAATAAAGTTTTCCATATATTGAGAAATTTCTAAATTCTGATCATGATATGCAAAAAGACAATTTATCATAACCATTATTTTAGAACAATCTGAAAATGTTTACTTGTGCAGGTAATATTCCCTATGTCTAGAACATTCCAGCAGCTTTGAATCGATATCGCATGATGCTTACTCAAAGAAGCTCTAAACAGACTTTCATTTATCAAATAGCAATTTTCTTAATGCTTTACTCCAGTCCAGTCATTAGCATACTAGGACCTGATAACACTCAATGTTTGTTTCACTAGCGGTGCATATTTTAATGTCCTTCTTAATTTATGCGCTAACACAAGCCATGATGAGAGGAGCAGCCTCTGTGCATGGCATTTATTTCTATTAAGAGTTCAAGGCTCTGTGTAACATGAGGGAATACAGTCCGCCTTAATAAACACAACCATGAGACAACTGAGTTCAGATTCTGTGTGTCACTGTAAAGCCTGCGCACATGCATAAGTCTGGTGGAGGAATGGTGCTTTTTTTTCCTCCATTGTTCTGGGTGGAGGATGAGGAGATCAATGCTGGGCACTAGCTGCAGCAGTCTGCTCCGTGTGCAGGATACTGAACAGCAGCCAGCTCTGTCTCGCTCCTTTCATGTATGTGTGTGTATGTGCGTGTGTCTGTGTGTTGATGACTAATGCCTTGCCTTGGGCAACAGCAAGTTAACAAATGTACAGAGCTGGAATGAAGCCTCATTTCCATAAAGCAGTGAGTGTAGTACATTTGCTTAAATGGGCTCCTTTGTCTTTAATTGGCTCGTATATTTTTGCTTGTTGCTCCAAAAAAAGACAAGTTCTGTAGAGTCTCACAGTTTAGTGGGGTTTGAGGAAATTTTAATGTCATTTCAGCAGTGTGTGGGCTGTTTATCTTTTTGAATAATGCTCAATGGCATGAGTTTTTGTATAAATTGGGATTGATATTGATTTACAGGCCCACAATTCATAGATTAATAGAGCATTCATGGTAAATCAGATACACTTCAGTAATGTGTCATACTTTAAGGTGTCAGTTTATATCACTTGCTTTTTAACCTATGTATGCTTAAATATTTATTTTATAAAATTGAGAAGAATTGTATGTGATAACATATATTTCCACAAAATAATGTATGCAATATTTTTACTCCCCTTTGTATCCAGGTTTATTACTAATTGAATATTAATATTAGTATACTGTAAAATCATGTGAGAGTACACCTAAACTAAAAAAAAAACATGATTTTAAATAAGTGGTGGATTCTGGTAGGTTAGTGTTTAGGGATTTTCTGTTGAACACAGAGACTTTCTCAGTACTTCACTAAAAATATTGAATTGGGGAGCGCTATGTATTAACTCCATCAGTGGACCAGCATACTAAGCTAGTTAACTTAGCCAGTGTTAGCAATGAAATTAGCCCTTCTGACTGATATGCTATATTTTGAGTGTGGATAACATTACATTATTGAGAATAGTAAAATTCTAAGTGAAACTTTGTTATTTGACTTATATCTACTTAAGACAAAGCTAGTTTATTAGCAGTGCTAGCAGCTACTGGGTAGTTAGCTAATGAGCAGGCTAACTGAGCTAATATAAGTGAAAAAACAAGATAGATATAGATGTACTTTATTGATCTCCAAGGGAAAATAGCTAGCTAGCTAGTAGTGATAATATGCTAGATGATATGAGGACATGAGTGCATTTCCAAATTTTCATATTTGTGTGTATATTCATAGAGTCTGCTGGCTTTTAAAAATGACTGATATGAGCATAGGCAATTTAAGTAGTTTGCTGGGCATTACAAAAAGAAAGAAAAACAATTTACCCATACCACCCTTCTTTACAGAATACGGCACCTCTTGACCACTATCCTGAAAGAGTAAGCCATGACCTTTAAAAAAAATTCTTGCCTTGGTATTTTTCATGAAGCAGACCACATGTACAGTACAGTCAACACTTCCCAAATCTAATGTCAAACATGTCGTATATCAGCACTGCATTTATGGCCTTTTGGAGCCCTTTAGTAAGTTGCAGAAATCAGCAGAGAGACATCTTTAGATATATAATCATTACAGTGTACAGTTTTGTAGGTTGCATGGATCAGCAGAGAGACATCTCTTTTCCCCTGGAAATCTCCAAAGGAGACCTGGCTCTCACAAGGTTGCTGTTTAGGGCCCTGTGTGTGTGTGTGATTTATGAGGTTAAACACAGTCTGGACTTCTAGCACACTTTTCCTGAGGTGTTAGTTGCCTTTTATTCTTCTCTCTTTTTAAGCTCTACTTTTACTGTCTGTCTCTGCTGCATGTACAGTGGGCCAAGGCAGCCGCTCCATTGGCGTATGATGCTTCAAAAAGACTTGCACAGCCATATGGGAAGAATAATGTTTGTGTTGTGCCATAGAACAGTAAAAACACTAACATTGTAGAGATGAGGTAGGCCATATTGAGCTTTAGCTAAAGCTGGCAGGCCAAATGTTCTTCTCCTGTGTTCCTTTTTTTTGCCTGCTGTCTCTGTTCCCTCTGTCACTCTGTCACTCTCTCTCTCTCTCTCTCTCTCTCTGTCTCTCTCTCTCTCTCTCTCTCTCTCTCTCTCTGTCTGGATGCAGTGAGGCTCAGTGCGTGCTGTACTGTGCAGTTTCCTTGGCTTTGCTAGTTTGTAGACTGCAAAGGGGGGTGAGGAAGTCATCATGGCCAACTCATCAAACACTGTTTTAAACTCTCCTATGCTGTCTGAGACAGGGATTCTCAAACTTTTTGCCATCGCCCCTTTAATTGTAAAATAAATTTGATGGACTCTGTTTAAACGCAATCAAACTATTCAAATATTAGACTCATTATTTAAATATGTACAACAATATATTGGCTATTTATTTCACAGAGATTTTTAATTCATATAATTTCCATATTATAAGTATAATAACTTATAATAGTGGGTTGTGATTTCCACCCTGAACTTGATTGTTTTTCAGTAACAGCACATTCCAAAGTGTTTTATTCATTTGCTTAGCTATTTGTCAACAATTACACTTTTAATTTATTAATGACTGTCACGCCATGGTTTTTGTCCATTTATAGTTGCATTTAATGTCGTGGAGTATCCACAAGACGAGTTAGTTCCTGTTATTTCTTACATATAACAGCTATAAACAGTCAATCACTACTATCTATATACAGTCTACTATCTTCTCTCTTGATGTTAATAAGACAAAACAACACGGTTTGTCATGTTACCCAGAAACCGTGAACCTGCAAAGTCCTTTGTCCTCTGTCTCTTGTGGCGAAAAACTGTTACAAAGAACTAACACCCAAGACTGCCTCTAAAAATAATCGTCTCCTTACAGAAAGCATGATCATAAGGATGATACATTTTTCTTTTTTTTTAATTAATTTATTATTAGTCTAAGGGTATATGGAGCATCCAGCATACAGGTCCCTGTGAATTATCCGTTACTATAGAAATGATAAAGTATGAAAATGTGTGCATTAATATAAACCTGCAGTTTGAATTAACACCAGCACTACTGTCAGCAGTGCTGTTCTGGAAGATTAATTAATGCTTTCTGACCAGTCAGATTTAAGAATTCAACAGTGCTGTGGTATAAAGTCATCATCAGTAAGCATATATTCCAGCTACATGGCAGACTTCCTCAGAACTCCATTTACATTTAGATTTCTCAGGAAAGAATATACAGTCAGGTCCGGAAGTATTTGGACAACGACAAAGTTTGTGTGATTTTGCCTTTATACACCACCACAATGGATTTGAAATAAAACAATCAAGATGTGATCGAAGTGTAGACTTTCAGCTTTATTTTAAGAGGTTCCACAAAAATATGGCATTTACCATTTAGGAATTACAGCCATTTTCAGCAAAGTACCTCCATTTTCAGGGGCTCAAAGGTGTTTGGACAAAGTGACATAATTGTAAATATAACCATAATTTTAATACTTGGATGAAAATCCTTTGTAGTCAATGACTGCCTGAAGTCTGGAGCCCATGTTCTCAAAACTCAAATTCTGAGTTTCCTCCCTGGAGATGCTTTGCCAGGTCTTCACTGCAGCCACCTTCAGTTGCTGCTTGTTTGTGGGTCTTTCTGCCTTCAGTCTTGTCTTCAGTAAGTGAAAAGCAGCTCTATTGGGTTGAGATCAGGCGACTGACTTGGCCAT
>CM040979.1:17880180-17933927 GCA_022985145.1 Pangasius djambal | reverse complement strand
CCTAAACATTTCCAGAACATTTGAGGCTTTTTTAGATGTTTTCTGGCAAAGTCTAATCTGGCTTTCCTGTTCTTGAATGTTACTGGTGGTTTGCACCTTGTTGTAAACTCTCTGTATTTACATTCATGAAGGCGTCTCTTGATTGTAGATTTTGACAATGATACGCCTACTTTCTCCAGAATATTCTTGACTTCTGTTGATGTTGTGAAGGGGTTTTTCTTCACCAAGGAAAGGATTCTGCAATCATCCACTTTAGTTGTCTTCAGTGGTCTTCCAGGCCTTTCGATGTTGTTGAGTTGACCAGTGCTTTCTTTCTTTTTAAGAATGTACCCAACTGTTGATTTGGCCAAACCTAAGGTTTTTGCTATCTCTCTATAGATTTATGTTGTTTTTCAGCCTAATGATGGCCTCCTTCACTTGCAATGAGATCTGCTTGGACTTCATATTGGTAGCTCCAGTCGAACAGCTGCAAAATGCCAACTCAATACCTGATATCAACTCCAGACCTTTTGTCTGCTTCATTTGTCTTGAAGTAATGAGGGAATGGACCGCACCTGGTCAATTAACTTCTTGTCAGTCAATTGTCCAAATACCTTTGAGCCCCTGAAAATGGAGGTACTTTGCTTAAAATGGCTGTAATTCATAAATGGTAAATGCCATATTTTTGTGGAACTTCTTAAAATAAAGCTGAAAGTCTACACTTCAATCACATCTTGATTGTTTTATTTCAAATCCATTGTGGTGTATAAAGGCAAAATCACAAAAACTCTGTCATTGTCCAAATACTTCTGGACCTGACTGTGTCTGTGTTCCTGTTGTTTAAATATGTGTCTAACTCTCTCCAATACGCCAT
The DNA here is from genome assembly GCA_022985145.1 of Pangasius djambal. NCBI lineage: Eukaryota > Metazoa > Chordata > Actinopteri > Siluriformes > Pangasiidae > Pangasius > Pangasius djambal. The sequence goes on along the minus strand of CM040979.1, from coordinate 17,933,074 downwards.
ATAAAAAAATGTTCCAGCTTGAGTAGAAAAATGATTTTAGTGTTCAACTTTAGCAAGTGTAATCTTGCAATGCATGTTGGGCTTTCACAGTTAGTCTATAATCAATTAATCATAATCATCTGAGAATGGTATTAGGTGATTGCAATTAATTATTAGATCCAGCAATAATATGTTTTCATGTAGCTATATGTAGTTGGTAAACACGGCATTCATTGTCCAGTCATATTTTGATCAATGAATTTGTTGTATCTATGGTTTGTCATTGAACACAGTAATATTTAGTGAAGCTAATATGTTTTGTTAATACATGAATACACAGTTTAAATATTTAGTATTATGTATGCCCAATATTACAGCAATTCTTTCTTGGCCAGTAGCCTATTTGTGTGTTTCAGTAATAAGTTTTATATATTTAAAGTATTATACCTGCAGTGTCTTCCCATATAATTTTTAAGGCAGGACTACTTATATATTCAGTGTTTATAAATGGCTATGTGTGTGCAACGGCTGTCTGTTCTAAAAATAGTATAGTCAGCAGAAAGTAAAATGTTCATTTCAGTTTTGTGTATGACAGTTACTCATCACTGCAGCCAAAATTTCATAATCGTGACAGGACTGTGTACAGAAGAAGATTCACCACAGCAGATCCCTCTGGTGTCTCACGGTGTAAATAGAATACTGTTAGTGGAGTAGGAGTGGCTCGGTGAGTCTGATTTTAATTCCCAGTATTATTTGCAACAGTGGTCATGCACTTATTTGTTTTCAGAAGTGTGAGCCCCGGGGCCAGGAAGTGCACTATTGAACTGACCCATGTGATTCAGTGGAGTGGCTGGGCTCAGCTATTCTCCGGGCGGAGGCCATTCAGGGGTTAGCATGCTGCTAATTAAAGGCCATGGAAAAGCCTCGGTGACGTAGTATGAAACATTTAGGAGGAAGCACAGGCTGGGGATAGAGGCTGAACAGATGGGGAGACAGCAGAAAGCAAAGGGAGTTAAATAGAGGTGACAAAGAAGCATGCTGCGTGCTGAGGAGGGCTGGCATCACAGCAGCAGGAGTTTTTCTCTACTACTTACTACCTTTCCTGTGTCGAGGGGAGATTTCAGCATCTTGTAGTCTGAAGGCCCTATTTGTGTAATGCACTGTGTAAAGCTTCTTACTGGTTAGAGAGTCAATAGAGTAGCAGTGGGTTAATCAAAGTTGACTCACTGAACCTAAAATAGAATTTGTTCATGTAAAATTTCACATCTGTTTAGGGATTTCTTTGACATATATTGGCCTTGATTTTATTGCTGCTTGGAGACTGAAAAATGTCCCTCATTCGATATTCTCACTGAGGCCTTTGTCATAATCAGACTGTCAAAGAATATCTGCTGTTATTTGCTGAACATATAAAAGCATGAGTTTTGCTTCCTACATCTGCTATTAAAACCTCCAGTTATTACTAAGCACATTTTCATACCATAAGAACCTTAAAAATCTATAATCTGTTTTTCTATGACACAATCATATTTGATTTAGAACTGGACACCTCATTTGTACATGACATAAATTCAAGTGCACACTTCCTTATGCAAATGAAGCCCTTCCAGTTGACCAAATTCTCACTATGTGTCGCAAAATTCACACACACATTTCCAAAATGGGTCATTCTTACTGATGCAGTGGCTCCCCAAATCAGTGTAACAAAACTGCTTCTGCTTGGCCTATGCTCTGCATTTTTATGAAATGGAGCAGTGAGTATGATACCCCCTAAAGGAGGGGAAAGGAAAAGAATGCAAATTAGATATCACTGTTATACAATAGATGGGTTCCCAAGATGGAGAGGAAATGAGAAGAATAATTATATCTTGTGGGAAAATCAGGTTCCACAATGCTTATGCCCTCATATGAACATTTATCCCGTGCACTTATGGGAAGGGTCATGAGCTTTTCTTCCCATTGATTGGTCTATGGACAAAAACAAAAGCATTTTCTATGGAACAATATTAGACTACACGAGTAATATGAGGAAATTGCTTGCTGCTGTTATTCTGAATGATTTTCCATTTAGTCTCAGCTTTAGTGTTCATCCATTCAGAGATCAATATTTTATACCCATGGGCTATACACCATCAGAAAAAAAGGGTACTAAACTGTACCTTTCCTTGTTGCTGGAGTGGCATCTCAAGGGTACATCCTTTGTAGTGTTTATCCTTTTCCTAGAACGGTGCCTTTAGTGTTCCTTTAAAGCTTTACCCTAAAAAATCATTACAGTCCATTTATGTACCATTTTTTAAATGTACACTATCATACATTTCCAGGAGAAAGATGCATATTAAAGGTACAAAAGGTGTGCCCTTTATGATACCACCCCAAAGACAAGGAAAGGTCCAGTGTAGTATTATTCTTTTTGAGAGTGTAACTAGAAAATTTTCCGTTTTGTGTATGGATATATTTCTGCCTGCTATATTTCTGGGGAGTGGGTCCTGGGTAAATTAAACTCAAGCACAGTCAGACAGCAATTAAACCCCAAACACACATTGGCTTTATCCTTATGAGGCAGGTAACCCTTCACAGAGCTTTCTTAAAGCCTCTAATGCTATATAATACACTCATGACATTACAAACCATCTTATAAGCAGACATAAATGGCTTTCATGGATATTGACTATAAGCAGTGTTTGCTTTTATGTCTTTAGTATACAAAACACTAATTTACATTGTAAAAGACAATGAGTAGCTTACTAGTGGATGTGAAGCAATATAAAAAAGTTTATTAGTTTAATATTCTTATAATAGCAACTGATGGTTAAATAACATTTTGTTATAAGCTTGAATGAAAATTATGTTGAGGTATTAATAAAACCATGTTCTGAACATTCATACACAATTATTCCTATTGTAGCTTCAGGTGATTTAAACAGAGGAGACATCTGTATACATGCAAAAATAGATCTACTTAATTTAATTCATTAATTCTATTCCAAAAAGATCCACTGAAACATTAAATCACTGTTATATGCCTAACTGAGCACACATTTAACAAGTCTCTGGCAGTCTTTTAATCCACTGTATATGTATTTGCAATAAAATAATCAAATAGTCTTAGGATAATTGTGCATGCTATAATCTAGTGTAAATATATTCAATTCGATTCAATTTTATTTGTATAGTTAGTTTTAACAATGGACATTGTCACAAGCAGCTATACAGAAATATATAAGTTATAAATATATGCACCTTCATTTATCCTGTACATCTTCTGAGGCCAATCCCATGGGCTTTGCTTTGCCACATGACCCTGCAGATCACTGATTGGCAGGTACGTTGCTTAGCAACAGTAGTCTACTACCCATCCTGCCCTAAATGCACAACACCGTTTGAGTTATTGAAGAGCTTTAGCTCAGTTTGGGTTCGAACAGGAATCCCAGCAGTAATACTCTGCACTATTATGCCATGCTTCAACCTGGTGTTTTAATGTGTGCTGTTTTCTCCTTTTATCACTAAATAATTGGCTGACTGTGAGTGGTCAAAGACTGGGAATGCTCCCATGCCTTTTTTTCTCCTTATTAATATGATACCAATAGCAGAGATTTAAATATCTTCCAATACCTGATACTAAACCATTACTCATATCCTCAATTGCTCCTAATAACCATTACTCCTAATAACGCTGCAAGCTTCTGTTGACAAGTAATGTGAAACATCACAGGTGTGATGACGGGGGGCTTGTTTCCTGTGTTTACATGCAACGTCTGCGTTGTGTCAGATCAGAAAATATATCAAATCCAACCACATACCGATTTAAAGTTTCAGGACGGTATTAGATCCCATATCCCATTATAAAACAAATTCACATATAAATTCATTATAAAACAAATTCACATATAAAAGTATTGTTTACCTTTTGAAGTGAAGCTAGCCATTAGTTAAGCATAAGATATATAGTGTATGCAAGGTTCAGATATTAATGGTGCCGGAAGGCATCATTACTCTGCAAACTTGTGGCATTGATAAACCATGTGGCAGCTCATATTAGCTATAGCTCTGTGAATTTTTACCACAAATCCCAGTGCAACAGTCTCAATCCTGTGTGTGTGTGTGTGTGTGTGTGTGTGTGTGTGTGTGTGTGTGAGTGAGTGTGTGTGTGTGTGGCTAATTTGTTAGTGTATCCATTAATCTCTTTAGATTACTTGCTGTGCAGGGTATTGACTTGTAGCTTCCTCTTCTTCATACATCCCTCCTCATGCAATCTCTGCACCTCTCTTTCTCTCACTTTCTCTCCTCTCTCTCTCTCTCTCTCTTTCTCTCTCTCTCTCACCTTCTCTTACTCCCTCCCTCCCTTTCTAACACTGGTAAAAATATCTGCAGACAGCAGGAGCACAGAAGAGGGTGCCTCTCTCTCTCTCTCTCTCTCTCTCTCTCTCTCTCCCTCTCTCTCTCAGACATCCCACCCATGTGATCTCGCAGGCAGGCTGTGCTCAGTCTCCAGCCCTCAGCTGGCTGCACCTAATGAGTCTTTGTGTGGCTGGAACGAATACGAGAGAGAAGCAGAGAGGGAGAGAGAAGCAGGGAGAGGGAGAGAGAGAATCAGGGAGAGGGAAGACGAGAGTTCTTTACTGGAAAGAACAGTAAAGACTTGGCTGCTGCTGAATGCACAGGTTTCTCTCTCTCTGACACACACACACACACACACTCTCTTCCTTTTCCATTTCTCTCTCGCCTCCTACTGCCACTTTCTCTCTTGCTCCCTGACATCTCCCCTTTACTCTTCTTTCTCTCTCTCTGTCTCTCTCTCTCTCTCTCACACACACACACAAACACACACACACACGCACACACACACACACACACACACACATGCTGCCCAGTACAGGGAGAGTAAAATGGGAGGCCTTCATTCATCACGACTCATCCAGGATTGAATCGGTCCATTCACTCTGAGTGTGAGTGGAGGGAGTAGCGGGTGGAGCATCAGTGGTGGACGCAGGTCAGTTGGCTCCTTTAAAGCCCGGCATGCAGCCCGTTGCTTGCTGCTGAACTCATGTGGTAATGCCAGGCTTCAGCAGGGTTTAGCTGTCTGCGGCTTAATGCTCAGGTGAATAGGCTAATGTTGCTTCTGTTTCTCAGCTTGTGATACTGTACCTGTGGTGGTGATGCAGTATTGACAGTGCTTATGTGTGTCTGTACATTTACATGCATGTGAAATGGTTCTCTTCCTGGGAGTGGCTGAATTTTTTGTGCTGGGTTTTGCTGCAGAATGCTTTATTTGCAATATGGAGTATGTGTGCTGTGGAAAAGTACAGCAGCCTAGCCGGGAGAGAGGAGAAACAAAGGAAGAGATAGAAAGAGAGAGAGAGAGAGAGAGAAAGAAGGGAATGAGGTATGGAGAGGAGGAATAACTAGCTGGGAGAGTTACTGCTCTCCTCGTCTCTCTGTCCCTCTCTCTCCCACTGCACACTACAGCAGTCAGCTCTTGTTACCTCTGGGCTACCCATGATGTCATGCCAATTCATTGTGTCAAAAAAATGAATAGTTGCTCCTTTTGCTCTGGTCTCGGATGGAACCAGATCCAGTGAAAGATCTCTGCTTTAACAAGGAGAGATGACCACTTCGACATGAGCCACTTTCTTTCTGCATTACATGTTCTTTTGTCATAGGGCAGTGATATTCCTTAGTATTATTAGCAGTCAATATTTTAAAAGTCTTTGCAGTCATAATAAAATATGTACATAACTAACATTTTGCTTTGCTAGTGTGCATCAGAATAACTCCATATAGCCTAAGAGAGATCTTACGTAAAGTGACTGATCAGAGATCCTCTTTTCTTTATCAATGATTTTATGAATGCCACATGATTATATATGTGTGATGCAGCATGGTGCTTGTATTTATTTTTGGATCTTGGGGGAGTGTAGTAGATGCCAGAAACACATAAAAAAAAAAATCAAAATGTCTCTGATATGAAATCACTATTTGTGCAAGTATATTAGTATCTCCATAGCAACCACTTTTGGTATGAAAGAGCAGTGCGGCATGCGCCGAGGGCTAAGAATGCGAATGGATTTTCAACAAGGGGGAACTAATTATGATGATTACAAGGAAATAGGCCTACATTGTATCCGAAAAAACCTAGGCGAGCCATTTTCAGTTATCTCGTTCCCCCTTTTGAAAATCTGACAGAGAGCAGCAGGCCTTGCAGCAGGCCCAAAAATGGACATAACTGAGTGATTTTTTTTAATTGGAAGATGTCTCGCTGTGTTTTTGAATTATATTAATAATATTTGAGGCACAAAAAAGTAGATAATTATCAGTAGGGCCATGAAAGGTAGTGTATGCTGGAAGAAGAAGTTAAATTAGTTCAGCCTGACTGTAGAACACAGACTATAAGAAAAGTGCGTTTTTTACTGTAGGGAAAATGCCAGACATTCCATAGCAGCACTGTACGCTGTGGTTTGGAGCTTCTCCAGCTACTCTCTCTCGGTCTCTCTCTCTCTCTCGTTCTCTCTTTCTCACTCTCTCAATCCCTCCCTCACTCCATCAGCGCACACAGAAGAACAATAGGCTTGTGCTGAGAGCCTAGCCGAGCGCCCCCTGCTCCGTCTGGGCTTCTGTAATCAGCCGATAGCGCCGAGAGGTTCTGAGCCTCACCACATGAAACAATACAGCAGCATGTCCCAGACTGCCTCTCTCTCCCTCCTTCTCTCCTGGCACACCACTAATCTGTGCTTCCTTCTGCAGCTTTTTCATCATCGTAGCTATTTTAGTTTTGGAAAGCAAGACGGAGTGAGTGTGTGAGAGGTAACTGTTCGGGTGTTCTCAAAGCTATGCTGCAGGTTTTTGAAATCAGTGTAGGATCTCACTCATCTACATGACAAAAAAAAGGTTTTGACAAAACGCTGTGGAGATTTCTGCCTTGATTAATAAAGCCATACTATAAACATAATCATGAACTGATTAATACTAGATAGTCTTGTTAATTTATAGGACAGGGTAATTTGACCTCATCTTTTCACCAATGATTTTTATAAAACCCAAAATTCTACAGAGGTGATTATATTTTATAGTTATCCAGAACTCATTTTCCCCAAATTGGGTACTTTAACAGACTTCTGAAGATAATAGGGTTTAATGACTAGTGAGATGATTCTTTTGGGAAACACCTCAAAGCCAGTTTTAGAGATCTTGTAGTTAATAGTACAAACACTTTATGGACAAAAGTTTGTGGACACCTGACCATCACACTCATATGTGCTTTCTGAACATCCCATTCCAGATTTAGTTCCCCTTTGCAGTTATAATAATAATAACCTCCATTCTTCTGGGAAGGCTTTCCACTAGAATTTGAAGCGTGAGGATTTGAGCCCAATCAGCCACAAGAGCTTTAGTGAGTTCGGGCGAGAAGGTCTGGGGCACAGTCAGCGTTCCAGTTCACGGTCAGGGCTCTGTGCAGGCCAGTCGAGTTCTTTCACTACAGCCTTGGGAAACCCTGTCTTCATGGACCTTGCTTGGTGTACAGGGGCATTGCCTTGCTGGAACATGTTCAGGTCCCTTAGTTCCAGTGAAGGGAAATTGTAATGCTACAGCATACAAAGACATTCTATTCAATTGTGCGCTTCCAACTTTGTGGCAACAGTTTGGGGAAGTATCACATATGGGTGTGATGGTCAGGGGTCCACAAACTTTCGGCCATATGCTATCATACTATGACACCTGGATACATTAGACTTGTACCTAAGAACTGCTGCTGTAATCATAAAGATTATGATGTTCATACTGAACATCCTTTCAACACATTTAGTATTGTTTATTATTGTTAGTATAGATTTAAAGATTACAATTATGGATGAGGAATGATATATAAGCAAACTATCTGGTGTCTAGGAAGAGTTCCCAATTGAGTCTGGTTCCTGTCAAGGTTTCTTACTCGTCATCTCAGAGAGTTTTTCATTAACACTGTCACCTCTGGCCTAAGGGATCTAAATCTACAACCAGATTTCTGTAATGCTGCTTTGTGACAAAGTCTATCATTAAAAGCACTATACAAATAAAATTGAATTGAATTGAATATATGTATTTATTAGAAAATCTGCAGTATTATAAATGCTATTCTTTTTATATTATAGGTTTGTCACAACATATTGCCTGCAGCTTTTCTTTGATTGATTGACTGTTTGTACAGGAGCAATCAGGGCCAGGCAATATGGCCATTATGATATTGATTACTATATCTCAATACACTTTTATAACACTGACTCACTCCTAGTAACAGGTAGCTGACTCGATTTTCCTTCCTTCTCTGTATTGAATCATTTATGTATGTTTGATTATCTAAGATGAACTTAAAACTGACAGGTTTGTGGAATGTGGTTTTACTGTTTTGTTTGTTGTTAACAAACCTGAACATAGTGACACATATCATGCAACATACAATTGCCTTCAAGTACTGTGATATGATATTTTGCCATATTGCTCACTGTTAGGAAAGATTATTTGCTTGTAAGTGTTTATCAGTTACTGGATAGCAGAAAAAGTCAGTTACCATACACATTAAGAGGCAGAATTTCACCATATACTGTTAGATTAGTTGTTTTCATTAAGTGTGCATACACTTTTTCATACATGTTTCTTATGAGTCAAATGGGGGTCTTTTAAGTGCTTTCTACATACATTTATATTCTTAACAATCACATTCACAGTGATTATTTGTCTGCTCATGATTTGTTTGCAATATTAACTGTAATACTAATTGAACTACAGCTTTTGTTGGTTTTTCGTATGTAATTATTTATCACAGCTTACTTTACTTTCCCAATATTCTGTGCCTAGGTGATGTTTTGTGTCCCAAAGTTAAAGCTTCAAACCTTATTTCACCCCATTTTCAGCCACACTATTGTATTCATGTGATTAATTCATCCTCATAGCAGACACTTTTTAGAACTACAAAGGGAGATTCAAATGAAGAACCCCTTCTTTTCTGTGGCCACTCAATAAAAGATAGACTAAACACACTTCCTGGAACTTAGAGGTATTCAATTAGTAGTTTTTCCTTCTCCATCTTCCATCTGAGGCCATTTGTGGCAAGTTGATCAATCACCCGAGGAAAGGAGAGGCGGAGAGAGAGAGCTTGTTGCTAAATGAGTGCTTTGAGGATTGTAGCAGACATAAGCTAAGATATTAAAGAATCTTCCTCTTCCCCTGTCTTCCTAACACACATGCAGGTGTGGCCCAGAAGCAGTCATGAGTGGAATACTGAAGAGGAAGTTTGAGGAGGTGGAGGGAGCGTCACCGTGCTCCTCGCTGAGGGAATCGGAAGAGGAGGAGATATCGAGCAGTGAGAGTGGAGACAGCAGCGACAGCGTCAACCCCTCTGCCTCTCACTTCACACGTGAGTCATCATTGCTTCCTTTGTCGTCATCGTCATCAATACACATCAGTGACTGCTTCTGTATGTTACAGAGAAATAGCTCACCAAGCTTAGAGTTTGTACATTTAACAATGATTCAGCACTGACATTTAATCTATCTTAGAGAACAGTGTTATAAAAATAAAAAAGTCCTACCTGATGAATCATATTTAATGTCCTTTGAAAAGGCAGTTCGTCATATGTTATAAGCTACATATTTTCTCAAATCACTGCTTTATCAGTTCTCATTCTCTCAGTCTCTCAATCTCTTGATTAGTCTGTAACATATAAAGCAATGAGAAATATTTCTGTATTTGCACTCTTGACAATAGAAAATGCTTGTGAGGTCCTCCGACAGCTGAATTTAGCACTGCTATTTAATATTGATTTTCATCTGAGTCTGTAGTGGGTCTATAATAAAATATTCATTATCACAATAAACCTAAAACGACTGCACCTCACAAGTTTCAGCATCAAGTGGCTACACTCCATGCGCGCTTTGTGTTTACTGGTATTTGACTTCATTAAACAAGAGAGAGCTACTAAGTATTTAAGAGCATGCTGTCCTAAAAACATAATATATTATAATGACTGTGAAAAAACAAACAAACAAGAGGGCCACTTTATCAAATTATATCAGTTTATATCACAAAAGGGATTTGTATTGCAATGAGTAGTTTTAGAGATTTTTCAGCTGCACCCACTTGCTACTGCAATAAAACCTCGAGCTGCCTCTTATTTAGAGCTACAGCGGGAAAGCCCAGGCCAATGAATCTGTGATTTAAAGCTGCTGCAGGCGAAGCTACACCAATGAATCTGTGATCCTCACCCCTTACAGAGTTCAGTGAAAGAGTGTGTGGGTTTCTAAGAAAAAGCCACAGCTGAGTAAACCTAACCCCTATTGCTCATCACATAGGCTAGCGCGTGAGCTGCTCACTGAGCCTGTGGGTAGCAGCTCCCTTTTCATGGCTCACGCCAGCTAAGTGGCTGATGCTGGTACTCATTAATGATTAATAACACCAAAGGTGCCTACCTCAGTGCTAATAGGCGAGCAGCGCTTTTGTTCTGTGCTGCTTCAGAGCAGGGAGATGAGTTCTTTCTGAGGGAAGAGCACATCCCAGAGGTCTTTCCTCAGTAGCCAGTACAGACTAAGAGGTGTGTGGGGAGTTCAGAGTGATTTACACTCAAGGCATACAAGTGTAACACTGCGTTCACTGTCCTATTACCGTAATGTAGCCTACTGCAGGATGACATGCTTTTGTTTTCCCATTTTTTTTTACTTTTTATTTGACAGGGGTTATAGTTAGTGGTTATTTTTTCTACTTGACTGAGAGGACTTTCTTCAGCTCAACACAACTACACAAAACTCTACAGTAACTGCTTCAGTAAATACATATTTTAATTATATTATAATACGATAGGATTTTATAATATTATGTATTAGTGTGTATTGTGTATAATGAATTTGGTATTATGTATTGTATAATCAGATATTTAAATATATTATAAAGAATATTGTACCTTAGTGCTGTTGAATTCTCAAATCCGATCGGTCAGATTGTGTTAAGAAAAGTGATAACACTTTTTATTCCCAGGTGGGAAATTCAGTGTTCAGTTGCAGATGCAAGTTTATTAATTTTGTATAACAGCAGATCTGACAGTAGTTAGAACTATAAAAGGCACTTGTTATAATAGATTATCATTACTTTAATTCACAGGGACTTGTATGGCAGATGTTCCACATAGGCTAACTTAAACCTAATAATAAATGGGTTAACATTTGTTGTTATTTAATAAAGGGAAATGTGTATAATCATTAATGTGGTGAAGCTTTCTATAAAGACACTTGATTTAACGTTTATGGAAGGAGTGTCCAGTGTAAGTCAGAGTCAGAGGTTTATGCATTTTGTAGTTTCTCGGTAACATGACAAGCTGGATCTTTTGCCTTTGAGAAAGAAAAAAAGAGACTGGTACGAGAACGACAGTTTATAGCTGATAAGTGATAACAGGAACTAACTTGTTTTGTGGCCTTTCCACAGCATGAAATGTAACTGGAAACTGATAAAAAGTCCTTGTTTATTTTCTTATAACAGCATGCACTGCCATGATTTATTTTTGAATTAATGAGTGAATGAACAAATTAATAAATTTGAATTATTATATATCCATAATAATAATAAATATCTATGTATTTGGGATGGAGATTTTAACATTATTTGCTATTTAAATATCCTAATAAGGAAAAAATTTTATGTTGTCATGTATGAAAAACAAAAACACAGAAGACTCAGTAAGCATTTATTTATTAAAGACATTAACAAAGTGACCAGGACATGAAGCTATTTTAAAAAATGACAACAATGTCTATACACTCTTGGAAAAAAAGTTTCCATTAGACACCGTAAAGAGTCTTTGGAGAACGCTTTAAGGTTCTGTATAGAGTCACTTTATGGAAGCGAACAGTCTCTTAAGTGTGCAAAGAATCTTTCAGGAAGTCTTTATTGTAAGAGAGCATAAAGATAATCTAATATATAATACTTAGAGCTATGATCACATTTTATATATTTTCTTGTGAGTACAGCACATGTTAAAGCATGAGTTTAAAAAAATGTGGAAGACCTTTTCTTCCTGCTTGTCAATCATTCATGCGTCTCGCATCCTGGACTCCTCTTCCCACCATCTGGAGAGGCATTCATTTTAAGAGCTCCATCACACCTCAGTGCTGTTTAATGCTTCGTCTTGCTGTCAGACACTCTGAAAACATGAGATTAAATTTATTTGAAGTTTTAATTCAACAGAAATTTATGATTCCAACTACTGGGAAAATTCTGGTCCTTCTTTTTCAAAACACCCTCCATTTTATCCTAGATTGAAAAGAAACCATAATTCTGAGTAGTATTGTAACAGGTCTTATATCCATAGTAATCACACTAATTGCATGAATAGCCATAAATACAAAAAAAAACATTAAATCAGCATTTATGGTAAGTGAAACTTGAAGATACAAAGAATCATTAGATGAATAGGAAGTAAATTATCTAATCACCTCTTACTGTCACCTCCCTGGCTGTCTTTTTCTCATTTATTACATTTATACATTTGTGGAAATATAAATTATTATATAAAATTGTATCTACACTGTGCTTCTGCTTTACACCAGTGCTGAAGTTTCTGCTTCCCAGCGCCGTGAGAATGTGCAAGTGTAGCATGCTTATGCCTGTTAATGAAATATATTGTGCTCATGCTTGTGGGCGGTGGTGCTGCAGGAACAGATGGTTTCTATTTGTCCTGTGTGTGTCTGACATGAGGGGGACTCAAGGAGGGGCTGTGGGGAACTCCATGGACATTAAAGCCAATATGAGAGACTTGCTGTATATATTTATCCTGATGGCAATTCCTCCACCTTTTTTACATTGCATCCCAGTGGGAAGCACAAGCCTGCACCTTCTTAAAGGACCCAGCGGAGGTCACCATAGGGCAGCACTTAAACAAGCTGTGCTGATTCTCAGGTGTAGATGGCTGTTATAAATTATGTTGTTTGTTTTATGATGTAATTTGAGAAAAACGCTGTAACAGTAAAAACAGTCCTCTCCAAGCTGCAGCTGAATTGTTAAGAGCCCACGTGAGCCTCCTGCGCCGTTCAAAACGGATAATATATACTGTAATTCTAAAGACCATTGCTCAAGCAAGACTATAGTATATAAATCCCTTTGCATTAGATAAATAGAAGAAATATGGGTCAAAGACAATATTTGTCCTTTTGTGTCTAAAGGCTGTTATTAATAATATGCAGTAGAATTATTAATGTGCATAAATATTATAAAACATAATTCATTCACAGGGCAAAAAATGTTAAGGAAGAAATAAAGTCCAAAACAATCACTCAAAGTAACACATTCCAATAAAATAAAGGTCACAGTATCACTACATTCATTTCTGTGGCATATTCTTTAAAAAAAAATTACATTTCAGTTTTTTTAAATCCATCCAGTTTTGAAAGCCATTTTCATGTTGACTTTTTTTTTTTTTTTAATTTAATGCGAATATTGATTCTCTTTCTCCTCCAGCCTCCTCCATCCTGAAGCGAGAGAAGCGGATGAGGACTCAGAGGGTGCATTTTGAGAAGGTGACGGTGTATTATTTCAGCCGGCGACAAGGCTTTACCAGCGTGCCCAGTCAGGGAGGCAGCACCTTGGGCATGTCGAGTCGACACAGCTCTGTACGGCAGTACACACTTGGCGAGTTTGCCAAGGAACAGGAGCGTCTACACAGGGACATGCTGAGAGACCACCTGAAAGAGGAAAAGCTCAACTCCATCAAACTCAGGGTAGGAAACAGAATCCATTAGTAAAAATGCTCTGGAGGATGACTTTTATAGGAGCTAGTGAGCTACAGCAGGTATATGCAGTAACATAACTCTGTGAACTGCTTTTCCATTTCTAGCTGACTAAAAATGGTTCCGTCGAGTCAGAAGAGGCCAATGCTCTCACGGTGGACGATATCTCAGATGATGACCTGGACCTGGACAACACAGAGGTGGATGAATACTTCTTCCTCCAGCCACTGACCACCAAGAAGCGCCGGGCCCTGCTTCGCGCATCTGGTGTCAAGAAGATCGATGTGGAAGAGAAGCATGAGCTGAGGGCCATCCGAGTGTCACGGGAGGACTGCGGCTGTGACTGCAGACTCTTCTGTGACCCAGAGACTTGCACCTGCAGCCTGGCAGGCATCAAGTGCCAGGTAAACATATCTGTATAGGATAAATCAGCAAAGATATCTGACACACACTCTCACACACATACACACACACACACTTTTAGAAAAAGAGGTTCCATCTAGAATTTTAAAGCATTTATTTGTTTGTCCCTCTGGGACGTTCTACGTAAAACTCTACAACACAGGGTTCTAGGATAAAAACACACACACACACACACACACAAAAAGACTTTTAGAAAAGCTTCCAAGAAGAAGCTGTAGAAGCTGTTCCTCTACCTCAAAGGCCTCTAGATAATTATAAAGTCCTCAAAGATGCTTAAAACATAGATTCCAGCTAATAGAGGCTTCATAAATTGTAGGTAGTTAGCAGGAATTCTGTAGCATTTTGAAGAATCCTTCTGAAGTGCAAATTTTTGGAGCAGCAAAGAACCTTCATATCATTTATAGGGTTCTTTAAATACCGAAACATAACGAATATTAAATATATTAAATATTAAATAACGAAAATATAGAAACAATAACTCTCCAAAGAATGCTCGAGAAACCCTTTTTGTGGATGTAAGTGTATACACACACTTCTTTCAAACAGTTCATTATTATTATTATTATTATTATTATTATATTATTATTGTCACTTTACAGACAAAAGACAAGTCAAACACAGTACTAAGTGGCAGACTGACAAGTTAAAACAGATTAAAATGTGATAAAGATAATCTTTATTTGAGATATAGTCTTATCAATTTAAGGCATCAAGCATGAAATAGATGACACAGATTGAGCTGATAACTTGAGTTAATTTATGTTAAGACATCTCATGCTTTTACTTTGGCCAGTCTGATGAGGTTTCACGCTAAGCTCCATTTAAACCTTAAGGCTTAGTTGTGTTGTTTCCATGCAGGTGGACCGCATGTCGTTCCCGTGTGGCTGCACTAAAGAGGGCTGCAGTAATGCGGCCGGCCGGATTGAGTTCAACCCCATCCGGGTGCGCACGCACTTCCTGCACACCATCATGAAACTAGAGCTGGAGAAGAGCAGGGAGCAGCAGCAGAGCTCGGCCCCTGGTCCCGCCTCTGTCCCTGCCCCTAATGGCAATGGGTACCACAGTGACACCAATGGACACTGCAGCCCACTGACATCAGGCCAACATGCTTTAGAATATCCTGTCCCTGATTCCATCCAGCAGAGCGCCCTCATGCACCTGCAAGCTGTGGATGATATGGATGAGGCCTTGGAAGAGGAAGAGGATGAAGAGGAGGAGGAGGAGGAGGAAGAAGAAGATGAGGATGAGGATGAAAACGAAGAGGATGAAGACGAGAGCAGCAGTTTGTGTAGCCTGTCGGACTCGAGTACACAGAGCCTGGCGAACAGTGACTCAGAGGAGGAGGAAGACGATGATGTCGACGATGATGAAGATAAAGCAGAGGAGTTTGAGGATGGCCTGACCATTGCTCCTTTGTCACACAATGAGGTGGTTTCTCCATCCTCTGTGATGTGCTACTCGGAGAATACGGTCACACAGGAGAACCAAACCAATGGCAATGCTTATTTTATCAACTCCTCAGCTGAATACTATCAGATGGAGAATGCGAGCTCAGCATCACTTTTAGCAGCTGCTAACCAGGCTAATGAGAGCTATGGAGGAGATTCAACCTCATATCAAGAAAGGGTGACCAGCACTAATGGAGTGATGGCACCAGGAGCTTTTAACATGACCACTGAGCATTACACTGACTATTCACAGCCACCTGAGGAACAATACACCAATCATCATTTCACTCTCACTAATGGATCCTCAGCCACGATTGGCTGCTGTGAGCCAGAACAGGACAAAAGCATGCAATCAAAAGGGACCTACCACAGCCAATCAGGAGAGCTGAGTCAGATGGAGTACCAAAACTATCTGAACAATAACACAGAAGAGGGATACACGACTAATGGGAACTGTTTTGTGGTAGAGCAGCCAAAGGAGGCATCTCACAGCCTGTCTGAGGTTACCTCTTTAGCAGACACCACCAAAGGACCTCCAATACTGGAGCCTTTCCCTGAGCCCACCCCTGTTTAGATAAACACATTACATCCATGAGGAGGAGACACAAATGGTAAGCTATCAAGTGTTTGATTCAAATACCACACAGACTCAAATAATGGTCTTTGTTTCTACACTTGACATAGTTTAGTTTGAAGACGTTGACATGTATGATATTCATAATCATGTATTTTTCAATGAGACAGAAAAAAAATCCATAATTCTAAGTGCAAACTGAGATCATATAAACTGTAAGCTTTAGGCCTGTGCAATGTTATCTGGTATTTCAAAAGTCAAAGTTCTAGTTTTGAGCAGATATTGTGGATAGAACTTTTCTATGTCTGTGTGTCAGTGGTGCAAAAAATTGTTGCTGTTCATTAATATATTCAAGAAAATGTGTATACTTAATCATTTTGATAAAAGCGCATGTTCTTTTGTAGCTTTTGTTGGCAATCTATGGTTTTTGTATTGATTGCATTGATGTACTTTAAAAAAAAAAAAAAACATTAAGTTCTTGTTGTTACATATGTATATCATGCTTTTAAAGCATTTGTAAAAGCATGAAGCCTGATCTTAAAATGTTTGCTGTTTTTGCAATACCAAATCAGATGATTTAAGTTGTGAATATAATACACTTCATGAAGACAATGCACTTTTCCAGAGGCTGATGCCATGCGAAATGGCAAATAGTCTTTAGCAGAGCACTGATAAGGTGAATTATCTCTTACTGGACCATTATTTAATCCTCATTACACCATTCAGTTGGTGAGAGAATGAAAGAGTTCTTCATTTTTAGCATTTCCATCTAATATCTATGGGATTATACAGGGACATCTGATCAAATGCACTTTGAAAAGCATCAAATTAATTTGTTCTGAGGCATTGCATATCTTTTAAAATGTAGTTATGTGTTCAAATTATTTAAAAAAAAAAAAAGGCTATAGGAAAAAAGGAAGGAAAGAAAGCATATGTCTGAAAGTAAAATTGTAGAAAGCTTATTTAGTTAAATTAATCATAATGTGGAGAACCAGAAATCGAGTGATAAAATAGGTCTGATTTCTCGTAAGTTATAATAAGGCTTGTGTTTCAGCATATGGACATTTCCCAATTTAATGTGTTACTTAGTACTGTAAAAAAAATCGTATATATGAGGATTTGCTAAAGAGGCATTATAAATTTACAGTATTGAATTGACTTCTCTGAGCATCAAATTATGATATGAATAAAGTGAACAAATTATACATTTATAATATATGAACAAATGATTTTTAAAGACTGATTAGTCATTCGAGTGCAATAGTGGAACGGGATAACGACAATGGTCATTTCTGGAGGTTAGCCCTTCATTGCCAGATACCACTTTCAACTAATTTACTGACTGATCTTGAAATGAAATTGTATTTCACGCACAATTACAATAGTGTTCCATATTCCTCAATAGTGTTTCGATGAAATATAGGCTATTTTTTAAGCGGATAGTTGTTTTTCAAGAAGCAGAAAAGGGGACAATCATATTCCTGCAGTGATTTTGCCAGTGTATAGAAGAACTTCAGAGCTCACTACAGCCAGCATTTTAGAGCAGATGTATATGCCATAAATTAATTTCTCGAACAACATTTTAGACTAAATCATTGAACAAATAAGGACGTGTTTCTTAAAGATAAAAAAAAATAGTTTGGAAGGTAAACTGGAACATTGTCTTTGGTGTGACTTAACACAAAGTGAATGCCTTTTTTTTTTTTTTATTTCATTTCCTCTCAAAGTAAAATGGGAAATCTTGTCACGAGAAAGACTATGTCCTTATAGTTTGGGTTTGCCTTTGAGGTTCATGTCTCATTGTTTCCATAGTTTGTGTTTCTAGCATTTTTTTTTATTATGTTACCTCTTGACTTAATGGACAGTGCTCGTATTTGACCTCATTCTCTGTTGGAGTCCATCATACGAAGCGATGTCTTGGCCGTGCTGTAGCAGAAGGCAGCACATTCAGCATCGCCACCACACTCTGTTTGCAGTATTTATTCTGAATGATCTATTGAAATGTGTATTTATTGTGATTTCCTGAAATGGTATGTGCTGAATAAAACATTTCTTTGCTAATAGTGTCCATCATGTGTTGTGATTTTAGTAATAACCATAGCCTGAAGCTGTTTGATATTGCATACATGCATACTGCAGCAGAATATACTGTATAATATGTACTATTCCTTTTAGTAGCATGCAGTGTGCCACAATTATCCTTTGGTATAATGTTGTGACTGCCAGTTGAATTCATTTATGAGCACAGCTACTTCTGAATGACCTTGCATCATTTAATGTTTGAGCATATTCACCGTTCCGGTAACCAAACGTCTTACTTTTCAGTAATTAAAGCCAAACATGAAGCAATGAGGCAATGAAGAGGAACTTAAATTGGAATTTAAATACAGTAATCCATAGCAACAATAGCTAATTATTTCTATATTAAGCATTAAGCTGGCACAGCATGTTAAGAACTAAGAAGCTTTATTTTAATTCATGCAAACTTATTTTGAGGACTATTTGAACAGCAAACTGAAGTGGCTAGTCTCATTGAAAAAAAATCTTGATTCTTTGAATACACAAAAGTGTTCAATACTAAATGCTAAATTTAGTGTTCAATAATAAATACGGCAAAACCACTGAAGTGACTTTTTTTTTTTTTTTACATTTTCACCAATCTGTTCACTCAGATTAACTCCCCTCAAAGAGCTTTAATATTGAAAAATGTGTTACAAAGTGAAGGGTGACTAAGACCTACTGAAGGAAAAAAATAATATTAAATGCATTTCTGAGTCATGTTCAAAAATATACATACATACACACAGACAGACAGACAGACAGACAGACAGACAAAATAAACCATAGAGGTACTGAGCACAAAGATAAATACACTACATTAATATGTATTGTTTCGCCTCTGCGGATGAGCTGGATGAGATTGGAGAAGGCTGTTTCCGCCAGGCTCACCTTCCTGTGTTCCGTCTTTTATATGTGACTCACAGCATTGATGAGAGCCACATACAGATCAACTCGTTTTGAATGTATTCACTGGCCTACCTGCATCAGTGTATGATGAAGTTTCTGCACCATGTGGGTGGCAGTACCCTTCACCCAGCTCTGATTTGTCCTCATCAGTACTTATTCAGTTCCCTTTCTAAGTTGCATATTAGTTTATGTGTCCCATATTTTTATTTTGGGAGTTTTGAAAATAAGGTTTAGGGCTCAATATAAGCAGCATACATACTAGCCTATTGTGGGGTCCAAAAGGCTGCGAGAACGTTGAAAATCTGAGATTTATTTTTGTTTTTTGTTTTTTCCATTTAAACTTGGACATGAAGGTTTTAGAATTTTAAAATATTTAAAACAAAAAAGTAAATGCTCAATATCTTGAATATTTAATATTTAAGATTCTGCACTCTAGATCCCTTTTAAATAAGATCATGCCTAATCTCTTCTACTGGAGCGCGTGTTCAGACGACATTCTGAGGGATTTGATCTGAAATGGATCTTAAGGTTTTGTACAAACATGTGAAGTCCATGCCAGCTCAAGTGCACACTGTCATTAAAGCAAAAGGAGGACGTCCCAAATACTAAGAAACACTGAAATTCATGTAAATATTTGAAATATTCTATTTTTCACAGAAGTTGTTGTCTAATATAATCTGTAATTTTTTTATTTTTTTTTTGCATTAAATTAATAAAGACTGCAAAATAGAAGCAGTTTCGCTAGTGTTCTCAGACTTTTGGACTCCACTGTATGTCTACCTACACAGCCTCGAATGGCCCATCACCAGAGTTACATCTGATCAGCGTTAGTCCTGTGGAATGGACCTTTCCACTGATGAATGGAATAGAAAGAGCTGACATAGCAACAAACAGATTACACTCAGTAATTGTATACCTACAAAGTGAACCTGATGAAAGAACTAATAAGCATAGCTACAAGGTAGTGATAAGATGAAAACTTATGGATACATAAAATCAAAATAAAAAAAATCAAAATCAAAGATTCAGAGTAAGATTTAGAATAAGAAAATTAAATCATGGTGTGATTTTACACCCCTTTTATCTGCCTGAAATTTGTGTTATATTACTTCTCATTCCTGAAGAATAAATAAATATAATATAATATAATATAATATAATATAATATAATATAATATAATATAATATAATATAATATAATATAATATAATATAATATAATATAATATAATATAATATAATATAATATAATATAATATAAATTTATGTTATAAATGTATGTATTGCTCAATTCTTAGCCCAGGGCAACATCTTCTATTATGAACCCATGTAGTAAATGTTTCTGTACTTGCAGAATTTGACTTAGTCTATTATTTTCCAAAAAAATAAATAAATTAAATTAAAATTATTAATAATAATAATAATAATAATAATAATAATAATAATAATTAATTTTTTAAAAAATGTCAGTGGCATTTCAACCTGCAAATCACCGAGATGAATCAGACAGATGTCTTTAATTTTTAACAGTCCCATCATGCCATTATGCAAACTTAGTTATATTTGCCTACAGATACAAACTCAGGAGCTGCAGTTTTGGGTGTCTTGCACCACTGCCAGACCTGCCATGAACTGAAATTCAAATAGGAATTCAGACTGCGCCCTCTACTGCTCAAAAACACAATCTACAATGTAGGCCTTCTGCAACTGTGAAAAGCTTGTGCAGTAAAATCGCTAGTTGGATGTGTTTTAATTTCTTGCCTATTTGATAGACCCAAAAGGGGCTTTCATTTGTTGTATAACTAAATGTATTTAGTTACATTAAAATGTATATATTTTTAATGTTACTTGCTCCAGATCAGCTGGGTTAGAGGATCACACACTTTTAATCTGTAATGCGGTGTTTAACAGTGCAGCACTGCTGAACAACCTTCAGAAAGGTAAAGCAAGCACATGCAGCTACAACAAGGTCTGTGGACTTGCTTTAAAAAGACAAAAAGGAGGTAGGATAACCAGAGGTATACACTGAAAGATGTCTGTAGTAAATTTAAATATATAATTAGGCTATTATATTAACATATACTGTCCTGCATGTTATACACTTGTATTTTACGCTCTCAGATTGATAACAAAATATCGTCATGGAGGCAAACTCAACCATAAGCCACGATTATCAAAGAGTTTTGTTTTTTTAAGTGAGTGAACCTGCTGTAGGGTGTATTGTTTGATTGGTATGGTATTTTTCTATTGGTATGGGATGCCATGTAAGCAATCTCTGAAATGAACGTACAGAGCTAAATCTTAGAAAGGTCAAACACAACAGCAGAGAGCACACTGAGATTCTGTGTTTGTGTATTTGTACATTATCAGGGCACAGATTTGGGGTTTTTTTTGCCTTCCACTTGTTGGTTAGTAGTCGTAAAGGGGCAGAGGTCAATTCTTTTTATTTCTTATTAGTACAAGTGACATGTACAATATTTAGAAAATGATAAAATAATGATAATTGTTTAAACAATGGCATCAGCACAAGTGTATAATGTGGCTGAGAAACCCCATCTGAAGAACTTTGTTAAGGGCTGGAGTGTGTGTTTGTGCTTGCATCGGCCTCCTGTCAGTCATTTTATAAACACTCCCCAATGCCCCCACCTCACTCTCCCCCATCTCGGTCTATTCAGAAAGAAAAAACAAAAATTATGCTTGTAATGTGTGTTTTATTTCATAGTAGTTCTCTAGATTCTCCAACAATAGGCTAGACAAGGTGAATTTTGCCTAGCTTTAGCTAGCACAAACAGTCACAATGCCAATGCTGTATTTAATGCAGTGAATACAGTATATAGAGGTATGTGGTAAGTTTACCAGCTCGATACCAACCACCCTTATGGTGCTTTTGTTTTGCGGAGCAATATCTGATTAATTGAAAACTCTGAAAACTCTCACAAAGTTTCAAAACACTTCAAGTGTTTTGAAACTTTAATGTCAGCTTACTTTGCATATTTCCTAATTTAAACGAAGCAATGTGCAGTATATCCATACATGTGTGACAGTGTCATTTTGCCAAAAATTATATTTCTGTCTCATAATTGTACGCGTATCATACATTCTCACTGGACTTTAGAATTGCCTTTGGCCTTGGTTAGTGTGTAACTTTTAGTCCATAATGCCAAAAATGATGTGGTGGAGAAATGCTTTAAGATAGTTATAAACTGACTTAGCTTTAATTTTGGAATAGTGAAATATTAGTATATAACTTTTTTCTCTTCTGTCTTATCCAGCTGTGGATGCCAGTTTGGGACTGAAAAGATAACTGATATTAAATATGGCCTACTCTTTAATCAGTTTATTTTTGAAAAACAAAGTGATCAAATAGTCTTTTGGAATGCACCACATCACGGAGATAGCTCTTGAAACTGGGTCCAATTAGTACGTCATTCAGGTATCAGTGACGTACTGGAAATGTTACATTCTTCACATCCTACATTTTACATACTGCTTTTGGGTGGGGTTCAGTATGCATTATATGCCATTTCAAACACAGCCATCGTTTATGCCAAAACAATGAGGACTGTGCACAAAAGGTCTCCAAAATGGGTGGAGCTGGGTACATGATGAGCGGCTTGACTCCCTCAGGTTGTCTTACCCTATATTGTCCAGTGTTTAATGGTTGGTCGACCTTTCAAAAATTAGGCTTTTGCTTTGACTAAAAAAAATCCTTAGTAGGGGACAGTACAAATCTACTTCTAAAATTAGGAGATGCATGAAAAAATATTTCCAAGAGCAGAAGTATCACTCTTGTCGTTATTCTTTTGGCTGTTCCCGTTAGGGGTCGCCACAGCAGATCACTGGTCCACATTTTTGATTGATGTTTGGTTTTAAGCCAGATGCCCTTCCGGACTCAACCCTCCCATTTTATCTGGGCTTGTGACCGGCACTGAGAGTACACTCTCAGTGGGTGGGTTGGTTCCCTGCCTGAGCATCGAACCCGGGCCACAGCGGTGCAGGAGCCTTAGCCACTAGACTAAGGGACTAGGAGCAGAAGTAGCACTGCAGGGGTAATAATTGAACTGACTACTCAGGACCCCCAGGTTGAGGGACCTGAACTAAAATGTTTGCATGGGTGTGAATTGAAAACAACTGAATATACTTCATATATATTATATGTTCTTATATGTTCATACTTTCATACACTTTGTTTGTCCAAATTCCATGTGGATGTGGATCATGTTTCTTGCTAAGTGTTTTGAATTATATTGATTCTTTCAGTGATAACACTCTTGAACAATGCAGGAATAGCTCATCTACATTACCATTTTGTGTCATTTAGTTAGCTTGTTAATATGTCCATGTTTAAACAAAAATAAAAATTCACAACCAGCCAGCCTGTTCAAGATCATAAAAAGTTTTTTGGAATGTTTATTTTAAAAGCATACATTGCCTTTGTTCATTGATATTTTCTTGTGTTGTTAGGTTACAGTACTTTTTTACTACCATCTCTCTGTCCACAATATTGCATTACAAAGTATTATTTAGACAAGGTGTCATTTGTGAACAAAAACATTCACTAACTCAAACAATGACCCAGTGAGTGAAAGGGGAAAATTACAAGCAGAAACACTGGTTTTGTTCAGTACCCATGGATTCAGTAGTCTGTAAGAATTTTTGTGGGGGATTTCGATCCAATGACAGACTCCTTCAATAAATACAGACCAGCCCTTTAATGCTATTTGTCTGCCAGTCAGTTCTGTGTTTTCTAAGTCTGAAAAAAAGGCTGTCAGTTAAGGAAAGGAATGAGTCAGTGCGTGGCAGTGACCTAGATCATCCTATTTAATTCAAGAACTCATTTATCAAGACCAGTCAGGAACAACACATTTGGAGTAGGGGTAATTTATAATGCATATGGGGGGAATTGCACTTAGTGAAACTGGGCTTACAAATACTCTTTGGTGCATTAAAATGTGCAGGTTAGACCAACTTCAGATTAAAACCACAAAATATTTTGAAGGGCTCGGTTTTTGTTAGATTCTTACTGTGAGACAGTGGTAACAGCCCTCTCAATAAAGAGAGAAAGAATGTTTGAGAAACATATTAACAGTTCAGAAGTCTTCACTTGGTGCTTTACTGTACAACTTCACCATACGTCCTGAAGGTGTCTTGTTGCTATTTTTTTAACTCTATTGTGCATGTATGTTCTATACATGCACTCTATTCATACCACTTAATGATATTTAAATCTTTCCAGCAGCAGTAATTTCACATATAAAAATAAATTAAAATTCTCTTGTTCAGAAGTTCAGTAACAATAGTGTGTATTTTAATTGGCTTGTCCTCTCAGGTGAAAGCCCAAAGCTGGAATCTGTCCACTGAGTTGCAGGGGACCATAGAAGGGTTTTCATAGCGAGCGCTCAGGCACAGCTTCCGCCCGCGGTTATAAAACAGCTGATTCTACAGAGCCAAGAGGAGCACACAGAGAGGCGATTGGCAACATATCACTGCTATCCAATAAAAGCAAACATTAAGAAATTTATAGCAAGTAATACAAGAAAAATATAACTGCTCCCCATCTCTAAAATACAGAGAAAAGATGCACAAAGAACACTGATTGGTTCATGTGTTAGACTTGAATACATGAGTAAGCGAGGGATAAGTCTTGGTCATTTATTCTTCTGCTACCTCAGACAGCCATGCCCTGACATGTTATTAAATTTAACAGATTATTACGCCTTTTCAGACCAAGAAAGGCTGTACAGAGAACTAAACAATGCTACAATTCAGAACTAATTAGAGTGCTGCTTAAGCACAGATCAAACAGCATGACTAGCCACAGGGGAGAAGGATTAGTAAAAATGTGTAAAAAAGTGTAAAAATGTGGCAGCTCTTAAAGTTTCATTACCTCCTGCAGCTCCCATTTCTGTTCAGGTCCAGTGAAGGAGTTGTGGCCTTTATACTGACAATCCTGGAGTTTCACCAGTCCATCAGTTGCATGCAGACAAAGCTCCTTCTGAATGTTGTGTCGTATTTCGTGGTGCGTTGAATACTCAAAATACTACATATGCATGTTTTGAGAGGAAGAGGGAAGCAACACTATTTAATACAAATGTTATTCGAAAGGGTTGTGTAATTCACATATTGCATACAACGTGTGTTTTTGCATACAATGTTATAAAATAGGGATGAAGTAATTCACGTTACGTCCCCAGATTCCACTGACCAATTTAAATACTTTTTTAAATAATAACTTTAAAAAATACACTTTTCTTGTTCTTACAAAAAAAAAAAAAGGTTGTTAGATGAAAGATAAATATTAGAAGGAACTATCAGCTGTTAACAGTTAAATGGTGGTACCTGGTTGCCTCCTAGGCCATGGCATGGGTACATGATGAGCGCCTTGCCTCCCTCGTTGTTCTCTCCTACATCCAGACACATGTCCTTCCCTGTATTCTTTATCTGGGGAGAGAGTGTGCACGTAGTCAGAAACTAAAAGACAGTGAGATGGGGTAGATAGAGGCAAGAGTTAGATGAAAAAATAAATTGGAGAAGGAGAGGGCCATCAGGGCAGTAAGATCCAAGCTGTTAAAACATGGAACCGAGCTCTCTCCAAGACCCTCTGCAGGGAGAGATGCATTGCGGGAAACCACAGTGGCCAGACACAACATTCTGTGGTCTGGAGTATTGGAACGAGGAGAAAGGCAAAGAGAGAGAAAACGACTGAAAGAAGAATTAGGAGAGCCAAATGGGGGGAAGAGAGAGGAAAAAGAATGAGAGAGAGAGAGAGAGAATGAGAGAATGGGTAGAAGTAGGTAATAAATGGAAATAATGAGTGAAAATGAGACCCGCCACTGTGTACACATGCACACACACACGCGCATGCACGCACACACACTTACCGCGCCAAACTGCATTGGGTTGAGATCAGGCATGAAGACCTCTGGGTACACGTTCTTTAAATACCAGGAGAAGCTCTTACACTGTAGCCTCTCACGGAGCTCCAAGCGTTTGGAGACATCTCCAAACGCTCTCTGTGGAAACAGACCCAGACTGCCATTAATAAATGTTAATAAAGGTGAAGGGAGAGGTTCATTTCTGAAGAAGCTTTTGAATCAGGAGGAGGAGACCATCCATTCTGTTGCCCCCAGGCCATATAGGAACTGGTTTTAGGCAGTCTTTTCCCCTCGGGTTTAGACTAGCAGCAGGTCTTGGCTACATGTTAAAAGTCTGGTGATGGTTTTCAGTGGTTTGGGCCATGAAAGAGTAGCAAGTCTTGGATTCAAGTTGAGAGTCTGGCAAGATGCCTTTAAAATCAACTCAACACTGCAAAATGACCAAGCAATTTTTTTTCCACAGCAAATATGTGGCCACAAATCTTTATAACATGACAGCACAACCATCTAGGCGTAGAAATATAATAGTAGAATATACAGAGTACATCTAGTACTGTCTTTTTGCTGCGCCCATCTAAGCCATGACTACCTAAAAATTGAATGAATTCTCAGGGGGACTTTCTTGGATATGTAGAGAACATTCATCGTTCCAAAGAGGCCTTGCTGTGCAACCACAACGGTATGGTGTTAAGTGTGATCCATTGTACATTATAGGAGACCCAACATCTATTCATAGATAGTCTAGGCACAGATCAGTGCATGATCTTTATGTGGAAGATCTCCATTAAGACAAGCACATCATTTATACTCTTTCAATTCAAAACTTGGTATAATGTGAACAAGAGAAACTTGACACCACAGAAAAACAAAGGATAACAAGCATGGAAGTCTAAGAAAGACTTTCTTTGTTCCTCCACTGTTCACTTTATCCAGCACAGACATTATGACTATCTTCTAGACATATGATTAATCCTAGATTTTATTTAACTGAAATATGTCCATGGTGCTTCAATGAAAGTCAATTTGAGTCTCGGATTTGTCTTAATCTATGTCTGGAAAATACAAATCCACACATGCTTAACTTGGCCATCATGGGTAAGTGTCAGATTACACAAAACAGTTCTTGACAGTCTCAACCAGAGAAGCTATGTAATTTCTATACACAAGACGTATAATCAAGCGTATTAATTCTCTGCAGCCAATTAGTTATGTCTGCGGAATGGTAAAGCTATCAACAATGGTACCCCCTTGTCACAAAGCACATTCATCCATCTGTTGACCTGGACATTAATGAAATCTCAGCCGGAGACTGAAGAAAGGAAAAAGAGAGGTGTCACTGCTTTTGGAAGTGGAAGTTATCTCTATACCACTGTGATAGACAGATGGAATCAGAACCTAACGCAAAAAAACCTTGCATTACCTCTTTAGACATCTGCGCTGCTTGCTGGTTCCTGCGGTAGAAGATCTCCTTGTAGTCGTCCATCCAGACCTCAGCCAGCCTCACCTGATTACGGGCAATCACTTGCGTGCCCTTGGGGAAGGTGTGAGGGCTTTTAGTGCGGAATACATGGCCCACTACGGAGCAGGGGATGATCTCCAACTGACCCCCACACTGCCACACCTGCAGGGATGGAAACAAGAAGGGAACATATGTAGATTAATTCATATAATTCTGTGAATTTCTATGCAACTAGGTTAAAAAAAAAAAAAAAAAACAGCTGCAAATTCAGTTTTGTGGACATTCAGAAAAGCTAATGAATATCTTTAAAATTTAGTCTATGAATTGACAGTATTTTGACAGAATTTCCCTCAAATCCTAAAAATGATCCAGAACCAGGGTTGCCAGGGTCATGGTTTTTATGCCAAATTAGGATAGTTTTGGAACAAGGTTGTGGGTGGAAAAAGCAAGTCCACATGTGCCTTTTTTTTAGCTAATTTAACAAATAGTCTGCAGCTTCCAAGATCTTGTTTCAAAGCAAATAAATGAAATTAAATCTACACTTTAAATAAATAAACAATGGGTATGGTAAACAAAGGGAAAGTGTCTTTTTTTAAGGATTATGCAGTGGCTAAAGGTCAGGCAATGATAAACAAACACACTACAGATATGCCTTCTGCAAATCAGAAATGCGTGTGCACCAAGGTGAACTTGATTCCAACCCAAAGACTGTGAAGCACATGAAAAATATTTAGCTCCCTTTTCCATTGCCTGAACTTTTTGGGATAGTTTCAGGTCTTGTTGTGCAGATTTTTAAATGTAGTTTGGCTGGAGATTTTGCTGTGACCTGGCAACCTCATTCAAAACATTGAATTGTTATCCTTTGAGCCATTACATAATGAGGACAGCAGGACCATGAGTCACTATAGCTATGTGTTCATTTTTCTTTTTGCACATGATACATGAAATATATACTAGTTTAAATTAAGTTATTGATTCCTTTTTTGTGGAAAACAGATGACTACACACCAGTCATGTTTCAATGGATTCATTCATTCGTTAATTCATTAACTCATTCAGTCATCTTCAGTAACCACTTTGTCTTGTCAGGGTCGTGGTGGATCCAGATCATGTGCTGGGAATACTGGGCATGAGGCAGGAATACACCCTAAATAGGATGCCAGTCCATCACAGGGCACCGTGCACACATTCATTCACACTCAGGGTGAATTTATAGTCACCAGCGTAAATGCTATTTTTCCATTTCTTACCCTGAAGGACATTTCAATATTCTCTCCTCCCCAGATCTCCATCTCCTCATCATAGCTCCCAATGTGATAGAAATAATCTTTAGAGATAGAGAACAGTCCTCCAGCAAATGCTGGTGTTCTGTACAGTACAGAAAAAAAACATTAATTTACATCAATAGAGTTGAATGTAAATTTAAGCAAATAAAAATGAAGGGCAGTTCTTCACAAAATTGTCCTTCAGTGTTGGTTTGTTTACAATGTCTTACTTGATGGGGTAGGTCTCATCTTTTCGCCGCCTTTTTTCATGATCAGGCAAACTCTCCCAGCCGAAGGACAGACCCCAGTCAAAGTTGCCCCGATTGTGGTTCTGCCCGTATGGGGAAGGCTTCATGAACTCAAACGTGTTCAGGTCGATAGTGGTGATATCTGGACTCACCACTGCCGTGTAGTTCTCTGCTATCCGGGCCAGCAAAGGCTCCAGCCAGCCATGAAAACATTCACCTGCACAAAAAGGGCATTTACGAGAATAGTCCTTTACCACTGTGGCAGAAGTCGGAACTGAGTGTTTCAAGGATGCTCAAGCTTCAAGCACTCAGCGGGGAGAAGTGTGGGTACGGACCAAACTAACATACCAAGAACAACAGTGTAGAGCTGCATGCTTGTAAGGCACTGGTGCGTTGGAAAATCTCTATGTAAACAGTGTGTGAAACCACACTGAATAATAACAATTTTTATGAGCTTAACCAGCATGACACAGAGGCACACACTTTCCAGCGAGGGCCATCATTACTGTCATCACTTGTTTTGCTAGAGAAAAAGCTCTGTAGTGACTGCGCTGCAAGGTACAGTGTGGGCGTGTACGAGTGCAAAAGCCCCAAACTCATGATGACTCAGTATTTTTTGACTTACAGTGAGCATCCAGGAAAGTGAGGGTGTCTCCAGTGGCTACCGAGGCTCCCAGAAGTCGTGCAGTGATGAGGCCTTTCCTTTCGAGCTGTCGCACCACACGCACAATGTGCAGTTGCTTTAGATACTCATCAAGCTCTTCCTTCAGCCGTTCTGTATGGTAGGAGACCAAAAATGAATTTGTTACTGCTGAGAACACAGTCAAGATATGCATCTGTGCATACATATACAATTTTCATTTTTAGGGAAACAGAAGCTAAGCTATGCCATGTGAAAAGCTGTAGTAAAGTCCATAAATAATCATACAGTGGCCATTTTTTTCTGATTTTCCTCTGAACCCTAGCAAAGTTCATTTTAAATAAAATACTGATTTTGAGGTCAAAGTGCAAAACATCAGAGAAACCATATGGAAGGTTTATGAAGACCTCAGCAGTGGATGTATGAAGAAAACAATCATAAAGAAAAACTGCTCAACATAATAAGAACACTACGCACTATGTAGGGATATATGTGTCAGAGACGACCATAAATAGAAGCCTACACCAGAATGGCCTCAATTACCCTAGGCCTGTAGGGTCCTAGGACAAAATTATTATGACAAAAATTTAATAACCTTTACCAGAGAAATGGAATGAGGAAAGTATGCAGAAAATTGACATGCATGGCTGCCAGTAGAACTGACTCACTTCTCTTTACTGATGATGAATTAGGTACAGAAGCATCTTTACTGTTCTGTCCCAGCCAAATGCCTCAATACTTGGCATATGGCACTTCACTTGGTAGTAGAATGCCCACATCTTCAAAGATACTCTCTGTTTTAGGGTTCCATAGAGAAACTTTCAGGGGTCAGTCCACCACCCCAGCCCACCCACCCACCCATTATAAACTTATAAACTACACTGTGTCATGACTCCCACAACAACAAGTGTTACACCTTCCATTTCAGGGCAATCTATAGAAGGTGTTTGGATCTCACAAATATAGTGCTTTCATTATTAACCAAATAAAGTAATGTCATAAGCAATGATTTGAACATTTGTAGGATGGATGGAAACTGGATGGATGTCTTAACTGAAACCAAGCCTTCCATAGTGGACATTACTATGTGAGAGGGAATTAGGTCGAGAGAAACTTATACAGAGGAAAACAGACCAATCCGTCAGTAAAGAGAGATGAAGGAACATGACTGACAGGCAAATAAAAATTTGCAAATGAGGGAAAAGATGGAGTAAAACCTATCCTGCATGGCAGTCTGCCAGTCCTGATGTAATTAGTCTCTGGATGGTCACTATAGGGACTAGTTTATAACTGAAGCCTAACAGTGGGACCATTTTCTTTAAGCCTTGGGTCCATTGTATCTGCCTCCACAAACACCTGCAACAGATACTGCAAAACCCCTATCACAGGCAACTATGCTTTCTGCTCTACAGCCCATTATGAGCCACTGGTACAAAGATCCACCCAGGCCATCCTGCCCTGCCATAGCAGTTTGGCTAGAGAGCTATAAAGTGGGACACCTGACTGACTTTAGTTCAGTTAAACACCAGGGTGGTCCTGCAGTCCTAAAAGCTGAGGAGTCGTTACCGTCTGTGCTGGCGTCATCAACAAGGATGATCTCTTTGAGAAGAAGGGCAGGAGAGGTGTGGAGCACACTGTAGACAGTCCGCAGCAATGTGCTCCATGCCTCATTATGGAACACGATGATCACGCTCGTGGTCAGCAAGGGTGGGCAACGCCTAAATGTCTGCTCTATGCATCTGAAGCAAAGAGAGAGAAAAATAGAGAGAAATAGTTGGAATGATGCATGGAGAGATGGAGCAAGACAGATGCATGCCATTCCCCCACTGCCATAAAGCAGGGTGTACAACTATAAGGTGAATACATCCATGAAATATCTGTGGTTCACTGGATGACCGACACCCTTAAAAACAGAAAAGAACAATAAAACGGGGCTTGGTACACTCTAAATTGCCTAGTCAAACTAATAAGAACAAGAACAGACTTGTGTAATTAGCCAGACATAGCTCAACATCTTCCTTCTTTCTTCTTTTTCTCTTCGATCAGCCACCTCAACTAGGCAGACATGCTGAAGCAATGTCTCAGGAAAAAGTCTGTGGTTTTTCAGAGCAGCAGCCAAATATAAATAGTGTGTTTGGGATTTAGCCTCAGTGTGTTCTAGAAATTGAAATATGTATGTTATCATTTCTGCTTAATGGTGGTTGTTTCATCCATTATGTTTTCTGGAATTTGGTGATTTGTGTTTAAAGACCACTATATATTACTTAACTTAAGCACTAGATGGCACTATATTTTCCAATTAGCAAACATGATCTAATACTATTTTAGAGTTTTATTAGGCTTTATTATATTTATACAAAAGGCTACCAGAAATAAGCCCTATTAATGATCTTAGGTACTATCTAGTGCCAATTGTTTATAGTCAGGATCATGCTATAGGTCAGTCTAGTCTTTGCTAAAACCAGACAAATATTTTTGCTTAGCTAACTGTTGTTACATAGTAATTAAATACAAAGTGCCTACGTACTCTGGCGGCCTTGTATCAGGCCCGAGGTCTCGACTGAGTGAGATACGATCACTAGCATACAGGTTAAAGCAGTGTTTCTCCTCGCCTTTCTCCTTCTCCTTCTGCTCAGCTGGGCCGAGGTTCTCCGTATGGAAGGGTTTCCCCGATGCGCCCGGGGCACTGGGATTTTGCGGGGGACGTTCCAGCACAGGCCTCAGCTCTGCGGCTGTGTAGTAACCAGGCAGACAGGGCTGGCTGCTCCTGCTCTCCTGCTGCCTCACTGGGGCTCGGATCTGCATCTTTGGCATGGCGTCCCTAAAGTTATTCACGGCCCCCATTACCATGCCCAGCATGGTGTCCCGTTTCTCTACAATCCCTTTTAGCCAGGGCTCCTCCTGTGGGCTCTGACTGACCACCTCTCTTTGCATCAGGAACAAAAATGTGACGAACACTAGCGCCACAATGGCAACCTTCCATGGGTGCAAACGCCTGCGTAGCAGTCTGCGGATCAAAGTCATTCTTCTGTGGTGGGAATGAATAGTGGTGTGTGTGTACTTCTAGAGTGTTGCAGACAATGATTCACCTGACACACGATGTGAGTAACATCACTGACTCCTAAACCTGTGAAAGAAGAAAAAAAAGTCAGTGACAAACATTACCTGTATGCACAATCTTAATATTTAGTTATGGTTATAAAACAATTTAATTTTAAAGAAAGCCCAGTTTAAATACTTATGGGTATAGGATTGGATACAGGAGGTGAAAAGGAGGTATTTTACTTTTAGGTATTTTACTCAGTTTCAACGTCTATGGTATCCAAAATAAACATTTTCATTGACATTTAAGATCTTTTTAGGATGACTGGGAAATTATTCTCAATGAGAGAAACGTGTATTTAGGTCTTTTTATACTTTTTATACATTCTCCAGGAAATTACTGCTGAGGTTTCGTTCCTACCAAACTGAAACATGGTAACTATAAGCACTGGGAAATACATACACACACACACACACACACAATATATATATATATATATATATATATATATATATATATATATATACACATACATACAGCCAACATATTACTCTGTCAATGCTGCACGACTTAGTAGTGTTAAAATGCCAAAATGCCACCTATATAGCCCACACAAAAGATGCATTCAAGGATGGCTTTCAATGAAAACCATAACCTTACCCAGACTATACTGCCATAACATATGGCATGCCAGTAAAAACATATAATCCAAGTCTCTTCGAGACAGGTGAGGTTTTATTCCAAGCAGAAGTCCAACACGGGAAACTTCTAATAAAGTTACAATCCAACCAAAACCACTTCAGTATTTGTTACACAATACCATATAACAACTCAGGAAAAAAAAGCCTCCACGTGCGAAAGCCTGGTTTGTATTTATCTGTTCGTGTTTGATCAGTGGCGTTCTCACAGAGGTTCATCCGGAATCGTTTAAAAAGCTCAGGTTTTTATTCCAGACAGAATTCCAGGCGTCTCAGACCCTGAGGAAACAGCCACGTAACGAAAGACAGTGCGTCTGATTCAGGAATCTCGACACTCTACTTCCGTGTGTTGAATCCAGGTGTGCTTGTCAGGTAAGAAGCTCGGAGGCGAGCCTTGACCGCGCATGCGCAGAGGCCACCTATACAACCACTCCACGCCAAGGCTACATAAAGGTACAAAGGATGTCTCCTCGGTGGTGGCACCCCAGAGACTAGGAGAAGTGCAATGCAGTGCCTTTATTTCTAACACTTAAGTAACAAATGTATTTGTTTTTCCATTTCTTTAGGGGGAAAAATGTGCTGCAATAAAAAAAAATAAAAAAAACAGCGATTTTGCGTCAAATATGTCCTGTGTGTGATGTAGATACAGTTGTATTCCATCTGGATCTTGAGGTGCATGTGAGAGTTTAGAAGAGTGATAAGCAGGACTGGATTTAAGCAGGACTGGATTTAAAGGTGTTGTAAACGCGACTTGGATGCATGAAACAAACAAGTGTAAATTGTTTCAGTTCTCCCAAACCGCCCCCGAAACTCAGCGGGTGTGTCGGATTTTAAGGGCAGTCAGGTTATGTCCATAAAGCGGATGCTATTGTGTTGTGTTGTGTTGTATTAATGGTTATTTAGTGAGCCTACAGGCAGCAGTATGTGGTTTGGGACGAAGCCTGAGGTAAAGTTAACCGGCTTCGCGCGAGCCCCTCGCTCGCAAACGGTTGCTGGGATACAGCGAGCGAAGGAACGCGCGCGAGCCGCATCAAAACAGAAGCCAGACCCAACACAGGAACGGTGCAAACTTCTGATAAAGTTTACAATCCAACCGAAAGCACTTCGGGATTTGTTCCACAGTAACATTTAACAACAAGCAAAAAAAAAAAAAAAAAAAAAAAAAAAAAAAAACTGCTCAAACTTACCCCACGTGCGGAAGCCTGGTTTGTGTTGAGCTGCTCGTGTGGAGGTCTCACGGAGGTTCATCCGGATTCTGTTAGAGCTTATTAAGATCAGTGGCAACACCGCAGTCTGACACTGACAACAAACCGGATGCCAGCAAGTAAAGCCCTGATCTTATGCGTGATGCCTACATTTAGGACGTTTAGGAAGGA
Organism: Pangasius djambal; assembly: GCA_022985145.1. Classification (NCBI taxonomy): domain Eukaryota; kingdom Metazoa; phylum Chordata; class Actinopteri; order Siluriformes; family Pangasiidae; genus Pangasius; species Pangasius djambal. The sequence goes on along the minus strand of CM040979.1, from coordinate 17,898,339 downwards.
AAAAAACTTACCAGCGCACGCGTATAAAAAGTTAGTTAATCCATGTTGTCAGAGTGTAAAGCGATGGCCATGCGAGTCAGAAAGAGCGGTGTGTGTGTGTGTGTGTGTGTGGCTGTTCAGCTCTATAGACGGACATGCCAAGAAGGGGCACCAGCTTCAGCTCCACGAGACTTCCCCCTCTGTCCTTCCTTACTGGCACCTCACTGAGCAAGCAAAGTGGAGCTGCAGCTACTGCACAATCAGGATTAAAGTGTAATATAGTAATGATTCTGCATCTGGGAGCACATCTGCCTTGTTGTTTTATTTATCTGGCATTTTATTTGATTTATTTTATTTGCTGGAATAACACCAGAACTAACATGACTCAGGCTGAAATCCCTACACAGGGTATTCTCAAATACAACAAAGGGTGTTTTTTTCCACATCGAAGAGCTAAGGCTTGAATAGGACAGAGGAGAGAGGATGTCTTGAGAAAGAAAACAAAAGGGCTCAGTCTCCCTGACAGTGAAAAGATGGGCAGACTGAAAGTTCAGAGAGATTCCTGTAGCCTAATTTAATCCCTACTCACTGGAGGTTAAATAAAATTACAAATTAAATGAGCCTTGTGCTTAGTGATTCAATTTGTGCTGTATAGAAATAATTCTTTAATGTAAAGTCATATTAGCAGTATAGACATAACATTATGGATCTCTTTTTTTAATATAACAATTATTTTTCTGGACAAACAATTTAATACAGAATCATAGACAATAATGACTTATAACTGCAGTCACACCAAAATATCAAATAGCAGTTAAAAAGGTAATACTAAAGTACATCACCATTTATAAACACCACTGTATAGGATGCTAACACATTTCTGGTTTTCAGACAAATAATACAGATAAGAGGACATACACACACGCGCGCACACACACACACACACACACCATTTCAAGATCGCAAAGCAGCTCTTGCTTTGTCCAAAATGTCCTTTCTTATCCTCGGATAGTTTGGGTGTGCACCCAAGACCTGAAGGAACAAGATTCTCAGTTACTCAGCTTTTGGATGTAATGTTTTTTTACTCAGAAAAAAATCATGAGGAAATAATTACTCACTTTATGACAAACATCTATGGCATCGACGTGTCTCTTTGCCTTCAAATAGTTGAAAGCAAGTTTGTACCCTGTAACGAATACTGAAATATCAATATCATCAACTTCAAGAGCCAAGGAAATTTAGCAAGAAGAACAACTGAACAACATACCGATGGTTGGATTGGTCTGATTGCCATATTTCCAGGCCAGTTCATAGTTCATGGCTGCATCCCTGAAAGATTGCTCCTTCTCCATGATGTAACCCATGTATTCATAAGCTTTGCAGCATGACTATGGAAAAATAGATAGATAATAATCAGAGATTTGTAACAATATTACTTTTAATATTACAGTTACAATGGACAGGAAGGAAGGATGGATGGATGGAGTAGCAATATACCTCATCTCCATAACCAAAGGTTCCTCTTATGGTATACCAAAGAAACAAGATTTCAGAGACCTCAAGGTTCTAAAATACACTGAATTTTTTAAATTTCATTTCTTATTAGGAAGATACCATGTTATTCCCGGACAGAGCCATTTCTCTCCATTTTACCCAAAGTTTCAGTAGAACCCGACAAAGAAAGTGTTCCCTCCAGATATAAGCTAAGATCAAGATCACGGTTTCATAACCACATTTTTTTAAAAAGACAATGCTAACCTTATTGTGGCGCAGGCAGCGTTTTAACAGCTCTCCTGCCATGTCATATTTGCCGGACTGGATGTAGATGTCTGCCAGCAGCAGCCAGCTCTTCTCAAACTCATCGGCATCAATAATGTTCCAGTTCATCTTGGCAATGCGTTTCAGCTGGTTCCTGGCTCGAGGAGTCTGTTTGAGGATCATGTAGGCTGTGGCCATCGCCAACAGTGCAGGGACATGGTCTTTCTGTGGTACAGAAGAGTGAGGAAGAAGTCAGTATGTAATCATCATGGGATCCACCACGACCCTGACCAGAATAAAACGCTGACGAGAAGAGAAATGAATGAATGAATGAATGAATGGGTGGGTGGATGAATGAAAGAATGTAAATTATTTCAGTTTGTTGTAAAAAGCGACTTGTTCCTAAAAGTACAAAAAATACTTTATACATAAAAATACTTAAATACTTAAAATATACCCAAATACTTTACTACTCTGTTTTAAAGATCTATTCTCAACAGGCACCTTATCAGTGAAAGTGTAGACTGTGACTGAGTTCCTAAGCCCAATATGTTATCACAGTTATGTTTACCAAGGTGTGTGCCCATGTGGACATGAGTGGGTATAGATGTATATGGACTATTGTGTACAATTAATCCTGCACACCTCACTGTTTGCAATGTCAATGAACACTCCAAGAGCTTTCTCCACGTTGGCCTTCTGCTTGGTAGCCAGGTAACAGTAATACTCAAGGATACGTAGCTGCATGTGGCCTTGAGGGGTCTGAGGCTTCAACTCCTTCAGCAGTTTCTCTGCTGTTCGCACTGCCAGCTGCTCTGACTCCTGCTTCTCTGTGGAGTTCCTGGTATGGCAAATTATTAATCAAACCCTTTAACCAAACAACTGAAGTGGAGCATGACGCACTGACTATGTTTGCATGAACGAAGGTTGCTACCACTAATGACTTTCAGACTAACCATTATTTCAACACATTTACAATTCGTTTCACTAAATATTCTTAACATTATTTTAAAATATTTACATCTTTATTTTATATAATGCTTTGGTCAATATATAGTAGTAGCAAAAAAGGAATGAATAATACCATGCTTCATAAAGCTAACTTTACCACTATCACGATTATTTATTCATGTGCCATATACTAAATTCTGATTGTATTAGACAAATCTTGTAGTATTGTTTTACTTTCTGTTTATCTCACTGAAATACTCTACAGCTAAAGTTGTGTAGTGCCTCTGTATTTACTCACCCCATGTCTCCATCCAGGTTCTCGAACACCTCACCTCCCATTGTCTCATTATCCGGGTTTAAGCAAATCTCAATCATGTTGTACACTGCATTCTGACCCCAGTCATTGTCCTTACGAGCCTTATTGAAGTGACGCAAACCCTCATTGGGTTCACCAGTGTACCTGAGACATACAGTGTAAGGATAATCACATTCATTTCTCTGTCATGTCAGATTCATTTCAGATTGCATTTAAAAGACCATGAACAAGCAATGCTAAATGCTTGTCAAATATTTTAATAATGAATATCGCATGGATATGTTGATTAAAACTACTGAGACTGATCATATAAACTTTTTTAACATTACAGATCTAGAGGACGCTTTCTAATGGTTCCACAAGATGGTTAATCGTTCTAATTTTAAACCATCTGTTGTAGGGTTTGATATAGAACAATTACAGTTTTCTACACATAGAGAAACTAGGGATGGAGATGTTTGAAGGTGCTAAATGTAATGTCTAGGCGGAGAAACAAAGAGGATACTGCATTTGCTCCATTTACAACAAGTAATGAGATTAGGGCTTTCCTGCAAGCACAATGAAAATTTCAGTAATGATGTGTGGTCCCAGACTAGTTTTAGTCATATTATAAAGTATGAGATGTAGAAAAATCCATAAATGATAATGAATGAACTGAGTGAAAAGCAATACATTACAAAATTAGTTGTAACACATTTGTCTGCCTCACTGAATTTTACTCTTTATCCTTACCACAAGTAAAGGCCTCTGCAGTAATTGTACCCTGGCTCAAATTTGGCCCTTGGTGAGTGTTTTTCAGCCATATCCAGAAACCTGGGAATCTCTTCCAGTTTGCCAGCTCTGCGCAGCAGGTCAATCAGCCGGGACAGTGTTGGATAGTTGTCTAAGGGAGATTAGACATGGGAAAGACATCAAAACAAAGCCACAGCAGGCCAGCACATAGCTCTGTACTCAGGTTTCTCTCATCACTTTCTCATTCTGATGGGTTGCTGGATGGACTTAAAGACTGGCAGTTTGATATGAGAGATAAAAACTGTCACACCTGGTTTCCTCTCCAGTAGCTGCTGAAAGTGGAAAACTGCCTGCTCGTAGTCCTGTTTCCTGAACATCAGATCAGCCATCATCTACAGGCACAAAGCACAGAACACAGGTAAATTGTGGCTTGTAGACAAAAAAATATCGAGCAAACAGGGAGGTATTGTTGAGAGACTGACCAGTGTTGCTGCCTCATTGACTGGGTCGTTCTTCAGGATGACACTGCACTGCTGCTGGCAGGCCTCTACATCATCTAGAGTTAGATACAGCTGAGCTAGCTCCAACATCACCTGTTTTAAGAGAAAGACAGGGAAAAAAACTAAAGTCAAAAGAGAGACATTAAGCTTCCTACAACAGAATATTTGATAATACCACATAATTAATAATACCACACATTATGGTAAAAATTTTTTTTAAACAGAACACAAGCGCAAACTTGTCAAATTGTGCCAATCACCAGATCATGTAAAATACTTTATATTAAACATCCATCTTGAAACATCCCACAATAAGCCACATCACACCCACAGCGAGATCTGAACGGGTCCTGAGACACAGCTGCAGAGAGAGGAGCACACTGCACACACTGATTTAACCGTGCTGACCTTGCTGTCACTCTCACAGTACACAAGCGCTTCTTTGTAGAACTTGACGGCTCTCTCATAGCCACGCTGGTGGCTGCAGTGCTTGGCAATTTCAGCACAGATCTCAGAAGCAAGCTGCTTCTGCATGGGCACTGCATCAGGCTGCTCCAACTGAACACGCTTCAGCACCTTCGCCTGCACATCTCTCGCCTGATCAAACACATCAGGCAATAATAATTTCAATGCTTCCTGAAATAAGCTGCATCACACAGACAAATAACCCATCAGTAATAAATGACAGCAGACTCACACGATGTAAAGAAAGCAAAGCCTCATCATTTTTATTGACTTTGCTCTGAATCTTGGCCAGCAGTACAAGGTAACGGCAGTCCTCCGTTAGCAAAGGCAGTTCATTCACTAAAAAAAAAAACACAGAAAATTAAACTCAGAGTAGTTAAAAGATGCTCAAATATCTGCTGTAAAAGTTTGGTTGCATGCAAAGCTGTTACTTTTTTGTGTTTATGTTGAGCAGGTTTCCACACTATGTGCATTAAGGTCTCACCAGGGTCGTGTGAGAGAGCCTCATGCAGAACTTTCTCACAGCGTTCATACTGTCTTAGCTTCATGAGCAGTTCAGCCAGATCATAGCGCAAGAAGCTCTGCTGACCACTCTTAAGAGCAGCCTCATAATAGTTTATGGCCTGAAAGAAAAAGAAAAAAAAAAAAAAAACACACTTCTTGAGTACCTCTGCTTTATCCTGATAGCACAGCAGGGTAGGATTCATGGTCACAGACACCAGTGATTGTCAAGAAATTTGTAAATTAGTAAATTTTATACTAAGAGAGTTTTGTTTACAAGTACATTCAAGAAAGATTCAAGACTGATGAAATATCCAGCTTGTGTATACACTGCAGGAGAGGATGTTTTGGTGAACAGTATAATAGGAATGGTGTCTCATCCTACGCTTACCTTAACATAGTTATGGGTCTTGACAAGAGCTTTCCCAATCTTGCTAGCCACAGCACCATCTTTAGGGTTTCTCTTCAAAGCCTGCTCATAAACCTCAATGGCCATCTCAGGCTGAGAGATCACATTTTCATGTTCAGACACGGTAGTAAACGTGAGAGCTTCAAAACCTGATATTCCTGACTGAGCCACTCCTCTAAGTAAACTAATACGATACATTTATTGTAGTAAACATTTGTACAACAGGTTTTGAGCAAATATTGAGCTTTGAGCTTATATTTTCTGATCACACATGCCCTATTCAATCCAATTATTTGGTTTCTACCCATTTCAAAGAACATACTAATAAAGGTTATGTGTAATGCATAAGGTAATTTAATACCAACCTCTTGGATGTTCATATAGGCATCTCCTAATAGCAAGTATGTATGTGAGCTGGGCATCTTTTCCATCAAATCCCTGTTAAAAACATAGATATGTTTAGTTTTCCATTAGAATGCAATAAATGCAGGTGTGTGTGTGTGTGTGTGTGTGTGTGTGTGTGTGGAGAGAGAGAGAGAGAGAGAAAGAGAGAATTAAACAAAGCAAAATTGAGTATTTGAGTGACAGACAAGACACAGGGGGTATGTCTTTTCTCATATGTGTGTGTGTGTGTGTGTGTGTGTGTGTGTGTGTGTGTGTGTGTGTGTGTATCTGAGCATATGAGATAGAAATTCTCATATTGGCTGTTTGTCTAGGTCAGGTCATGGTGGATCTGGAGCCAATCCCGGTGCAAACACTGGGTGCAAGAAGAGAGAATTCACCCTGGATGGAACACCAGTCCATTGCAGGGAATTATTAATACAGTGCGTTATAATTTTATTTTACTGACATCTGTCTGTTCAAAGTTGTCATTTAAATATTGAGGTGTGATATGCAGCCCTCACCTATAGCAGCTTATATACAGTCGTTTCTCCTTCCTGTGGTTCAGGTAGACGTCGGCCATTTTCTCCGTGGCCTGCACAAAGTAGGGCTGCTCCTGTGTGATGTTTCTAAGCATGCTCAGTGCAAGCTCCGTGTCCCCCCGCAGCAGCGCAAGGTCGGCGTTAGCAATGGTGACGCGCAGCTCCTCAGGAGTACCAGTAAACTCATTTATAGCATCCTGCATCACTTTAGCTGCCTCATGCTGTGGTTAACACATCAAAAAACATCAGGTTTTCGAGTTCATCATAGCACAAATATATTGAATGGTGTAGATAAAATACTTAAGTAGCAACAGTTAAGCCAAGTCACTTTAACCTCTCATTACCTGTTCTCCATTGAGCCAGAGTGCTTCTGCCAGCTCCAGATACACAGAAACGCAGTCTGCTGTGCTGAGCTCTACTCTCCTGGCTTTGGTTTTGGCAGAGGAGCCTACTCTTTTCACTCCTGGCAGACTCATGGCCAACTGAAGCGTCTGAATGGCGTCCTGCAGCTCACCCATCTTTCTCTGTGTTTGAGCTTTAATCAGATGATACAGAGGGTGCTCCCTTACCTGCTCCACACACACACAAACACACACACACACACACACACACAGAACCCACACATGGAACAACCATATAGTACGCTGAATTACAGCAAATAGTTATCTGAATAGGTTGCCTTAAATATCTTTTACATACAGAAGTAAAATGTATATGAATATATGTTCATATTTACAGCAAACTCACAACCAAAGCAGTCAGTTCTCAATTTACTGGCAGCCTTGATGAAAATGGACAAACATTTTCATAACTGTTTTCATTTTCCTAAGGAGTGTGTTTTTTCTGCAGAACACAGGTTTCGAAAATATTGGAGACATCACAATTCACATTTGCTGAAGCCTTCCTTATACAAAATATATAAGGAAGCTTTTTCCTGTAATGCTTAGCAATGTTGGAGCCATTTGTACCGCCTCTCCAAACACAGAACTTAATTAACTATTCTAAAATTGTGCAATTTTCTTATGAAATGACTTTAGTTTTCTCTCAGTATTTTATACTATCTGGAAATGTCTGCAAGAATGCTTGCTTATAGGAAGGATAAGTATTTATCCTTAATAATTAATATTACAGCAGATCATTTGAATCCTTGTTTGAAACTTTATTTTATATAATAAGTTTCGTACTCTTGTAGGTTGACAATTATTGTGGAGCAGACTCTATGTGTTTGTCACTGACTGGAAAGTAAATTCCACTGTCACCTCAAAGTTGTGGCTGAGGCAGAGCTCTAGAGACTGGGAAGAGAGTTTGAAGTTGCCCTGGACGAGATGGATTTGTGCCATGAGGAGGTGGGCATCTGCAAAGGAGGGTTTCTGTTCCAAACAATGCTGCAGACTGCTCTGAGCTGCCTCTATGTTCCCTAAACAGGACAAAAATCAGGATCAACAAAAATGCTAGCAAGAGCTACATGACCTCATGAGAAATCTGATCTTTGTTTCAGAAAAATAAACTGTTGAATTTAAACATTCACCTGACAGAAACCTGACTTTTGCCATCAGGAACACAGCCTGGAGGAGTCCAGGGACAATCTTGACAACTGTGTCCAGCACAGCTGTACAATGCTGTAACTGAGGAGCAGGAGCCTGGCCCTGTGCTGGAGGCTGAGGGGTCCAGGATAAGACAGACCATCCGTTTTTGCAGTAAGACAGGCAAAAAAGAAAATAGATGGCTACAGAGTGCTACTAAACTTTATAACAAATACGCAGGGGATCGCAAACCTTTTCTTGTCAGGGACCCTTTACTGTAAAAATATAAACAGACCACCACCACCACCACAACCGCCCCCTCCCCCCAGCTGTAAGTTTGCAAATAATAAATAAATAAATAAATAAATAAATAATAGAACTATTATTGAAATATTTTGACTATTTAGTTGAGCCAGGTAGTTTTTTATTTCTGAAATCCCCACAAAACCATTTTTTTCTTAAATTTGTCATTAAATTCCAGTTGACATTAATTATAGGCAAATATAACTTTGACAATTGTGGTTTTTTTTGTAACAAAATTAGAAAATCACTGATCCCATGGCTATGCTTCACAGTCCCCTTGGATCTCCAGACCACACTTTGTTAACTATGGTTCTAGAGGACCAGAGGAGCAACATCTAAATGTGTGAATCCCTAAACATTCTAACTGATGCTTTGCTTGATGGTCTCACCTGTGGCCTTACAACACTGGTGCATATAAGATGTTTCTAAAGTGAAGAAAACCTGCACTGGTCTCTTCTAGGGTGTGACTTACACATCAGGAGGCACTTAGTGTGACTGTATCTTGATGTTGTAATTCCTTAGGATTCATTGGCAGTAGCCTGGGCCACCTCTGCTCCCAGAGAAGAGTCTGCTCATTTTGTAGCTCATAAATATACTTTCCTACACTCAGCTTGTTCCAAACCCAGCATTAAATTGTCTTCATCAGTTCTAGTAGGCAAGTGTTGATCTAACCCATTGAGCACAGTTTCTATGTATGGCTTGTTTTGGTTTGCTACTTGCCTTTGCACCTGGATAGGTGCAAAGACAAGTAGCAAACCAAAACAAGGCATACATAGAAACTGTGTCTGGATTAGCTGCTAGCATTTGTGATCTAGCTTTTGGATTGGTTAATAATGCTTGTGTGATAGTTGCTAACATTAGCAGTTTATCACAGATAAATATATCCAAGTAGAATTAAACTGGGTTAAATTTAGGCTGTTACCTGGTGCATGGATTAGTAGAAGGAAATTAAACACACAATTGCCAGCATGTTAATATCCATACACTGAGAAGACTGCCATGCAGAATAGGGTTGAGTGCAAAAGTTTGTAAATCCCTTGAAACCAACAAGATATTCAATGGGGACTTAAGACTCATATTTAGGTCATGTTGTAAATGGTAAAATGGTAAAACATGCATACTCTTTTGCATATATATTGTAAAATAAAATTTCAACCAGAAAACAAGGGAGATACAAACTTTTGTACTCAACTATATATTATGAAACAGTGGTTGTAGTCAATGTATCTGCCTGCATGTCGTGCGAGATGGACCTTGGCAGGGGACAGTGCCAGGTATTCCTTTGCGATCTCCAGCAGGAAATCAGGGTTGAGTTTCTCATAGTATTCTACACTGAGTGGCAGGCCCTGGAGAGTGGAGAAGTGTGTGTCCACAGTGACATTCAGCAGGTTGGTCACCTCATCCTGAGACTTCCGTTTCCGAATGGCCAGGATTGCCCGCAAATACATCAGCTCCTAATACACACAGCAACATACAAAACATCTAATAAAGATACTAGTCAAAACGTTGGTCAAAGACCAGAAGAGACATAGTTATCTAGAATGTTTCATTACACATTACTCTCTATTATGCCTACCACTGATATCACTTGAGTGGGTTATCTTGCTTAACTAGTAGTGGAGACTTAGTAGCTGGAGAGTACGTTGTGTGCTCACTTCTGCAGCTAAGCTGAACACACACTGTGTCTGACTGATGTCTGAATGGAAGACATTACACACTACAGATGACTCAATTTAAATAAAACACAAGTGGCTGCGTCAGTGAATCACAGCTGTATGTGAATTACTTAAAGAGGATTTAAAGAGGACTTCCTGAAGCATTGAGCAACTCAACAAGATAAGCCATTGCAAAATGTGATTCAGCATTACCCTGTTGCAGTGTGCATAACAAAGTCAACATATGGGAATAAATAATATCTAATAAAATTCACAAATGATTTTCCAAGTACTTAAAAAGTTTTTTGGCTTCTAGGTTCTTTGGCTTCTAATAGAGTAACGCATTTAGTTCCTGACTTGCATCTTGGTACAGCAAATGGCATGAGAATCTGTGAAAGAGAACTACCATGCCATACCAATTACCAATATTTATTAAAAGTATATTTGAAAATGCATGCATGAACATTTTAATAATAAAAAATATGGAAAGAAAATCTGGAGAAAGTCAGTGTTATGGCCTGTTGAGCTGAAATCCATGTTTTTGGTGACTCACCGCTGATTTGCCGATGGATTGCTGAATTTCAGTAAGAAACTCGAGCTGCTGCTCGGCATCCTGCAGGTGACCCTCACTCAACTGGCAGTGAATAATACCTGCAGAACATAAAGGCCTTTACAACAGAGTCCAATCACTCCTGTGTGGCACAACAAAGTTCACCTGCTCTTCAGAAGATCGCAAGTTCGAATCCCAACAATGCCACAGCCACCCGTGGCCAGGAGCCAAGCGAGCAAAACTGGCCATGCTTGAGTGGGAGGGATGGCATACGCTCTCTCCCCATTAATTACAGTGACACAAGCCAATTGCAGATGTCTGTGACCTTATGTACACAGAAGAGTGCAGATAGTGCTCTCCTCCGAGTGTACTACACTGCCAAGCAGCAGTTGAGCAGGTTGACTGGCTTATATTTCAGAGGAAGCACGTGTTAACCTTCACCCTCCCCCGCTGGCTGGTACACTATATGGTCACAGGTTTGTGGACATCTGACCGTCATACTCATATGTGTTTGTTGAACAGATTTCCAGATTTAGTCCCTCATTGCTGTTACAATAATCTCCACTCTTCTGGGAAGACCATTAGTTTCTGGAGCGTGGCTGTGGGGATTTGCACATTCAGCCGCAAGAGCATTATTGAGATCAGGCACTGATGTTGGACAAGAAAGCCTGGGGCATAGTCGGTTTTCCAGTTCATCCCAAAGATGTTCAGTGGGGATGAGGTCAGGGCTCTGTGCAGATCACTCAAGTTTTTCCACATGTGTTCATGGCCCTAGCTTTGTGCACACAGGCATTGTCATGCAGGAATATGTTTGGGGCCCCTTAGTTCCAGTGAAGGGAAATTGAAATGCTACAGCAAACAAATACATTCAAGGCAACTGAGAGCTTCCAACCTTGTCAAACAGTTTGAGAAAGAATCACATGTGGGTGTGATGGTCAGGTGTCCACAAACTTTTGGCCACAGTGTAGTTGTCGTATGATAGGGGAGATCTGGCTGGTGAGTGGGAATTGTCAGGTGACCAAAATGGGAGAAAAATGGGGGAAAATACAGTTACGCCATCAAAAACCTTGGTTCACAATCGGTTAGGGGTGAGCAATGTAGAAGAAAAAAAAAAAAGACATTGAGATACTTGAAGACATTTTCTCAACACACAATGTATAAGACAAAGTACCCACAATATAGTGGAGATATTAAAGAAAAACCAAGTTCAGAGACAATTTAACATTTGCAAAAATGTAGAGCAATTAACAATGAAAAGGGTTAGGAAACAACTGACTAAATAGATGTTCACCTCCAATCAGTTATTTGGTACAGTGAGTAAATAGCATTATAAACATACTGATTCCTTAAAATACCCAAGAAATTTAGAAAAATTTATCATAATATTAAAATATGATGATATCAATATGATATCAAAATGTCATATTGCCTAGCCCTACAGCTGACCTCAGATTCTCAAGTAAGTCATAAATATTCTGCCAAATTATAACTGGTACTATGACACTAAAAAAATGTCAATATTAATAGTCTTAAAACCAATTCAGGCTGCAAGTCCCTGATATTCACTTATAAATCTCAAAATTTCAGTGGGAAAGTGTTAATTACACACCAAGCAAACATTACCTTATCAAATTTCTATCTTCTATTGTGCATCATTTTTATTTACTTCATCTTAGAAACACAGAGTCTTTGACTATCTCACATAAAGTAACTAGTCATGAAAAGAGACTCTGGATCAATTGTGCTGAAGTTGCAGTGATGCCTGTTGACTTTCTCATGACTTGTCTTGAGAGCTGAGGAGTAAAAAGAATTCATTCTTTGATTCATTCTTACCTATCAGAGCAGAGACACTGCTCTCATCCAATGTCATGGCAGTTTTGTACCACTTTATGGCCTCCTTGGTTCTGCCCTGAAGGACCAGCTGGTAGCCCAGTTCAGTGGCCAGCTCTGCATCGCCAGACGCCAGAGAGAATGCCCGGTCCACTAGTGTATGTGTGTGCTGCAGAACCTTTTCTGCTCTTCCACACTGTTGACAGGATTACATTATCAGTGAGGAGAATATGGTGCACTACAGTAACTGTAATAATATTATTATAACACATACTAAGGTCCTTGATCATAGTTCATCTGAACATAGGGCAATATGGCAAAAATAAAATGTATATAACAATGTTTAGGTGTGCTAGTAAAACAGTAGTTAAAATTCGAAAATATATTAGTTCAATAATGACTTTGATTCTGACTGGTCAAAAGATTTTGATAAATTTTCTATAACAGCAGCTCTGACAGTAGTTCCAGCTGCAATGTTTATTTTACCGTATTCTAATATGTTATATATATTATTATACAGTACCACCTTACACAGGGAATTATATGGCGGACCCTAATGCAAAATGTTTATTTACCATTTTTGGAAGCAGTCTCGAGTGTCGGCACTTTGTAATGACAATACCCATGATATCTCAGAAAAATGCTGTTATGCAATTTTGTATATTTTTTGTTACTTTGGTAACAAAGGTGAGATGCTTAACCATGCCTATGATCAATGAATTATTAAGAGACCTTACCCCTCGAGTGAAAGCTAAAGACATTCTGTAAAGAAGTTCTGGGTTGTTAGGCTCTTGTGAGTCCAGGTTGCTGATAAGGGTCAACAACTGCGTCACTGACTGTAAACGCAAGACACAGATTTTAATATTATTTTGCCTAATTGAACTAAGCTGACTTTAATTTTAAGTATAAGAGTAGGTGTCAGACCTCCCCAATGTCGCCTTCTCGACAGAGCGAGTGCATTGCTAGCATCCTCAGTCCCTCCAGGTTGCTTGGGTCTTTCTGAAGAAGTCTAAAGATAAAAGTTGAGCGAAATGGACATAATATATTAAATAGTTAGCAAGGAGTACTCTTTATGTATAAAAGTCCTGTCCCCATTAAAAAGGCTAAACCTCTGGAACTATATCCATATACCAAATTACTCAGCAACACAGGTCTCTGTAATATACTGTACATGTAAGTGTATACATTTTAAAAAAACAAGCTCACAAACTCTTACATACACTTATATACAAAACAATCTGGTGTTTTATACACCCACATTTCACTTTTAACCAAGAAGTTGAAAAATGAAATGTGTGTTCTGTAACAAGACTACAATTCAAAACTTAAGGCAAGATCAACAGTAAACTAGCTTTTAAAGTTTGTTTACTGCAGTGTAAGACAGGAAGTTGAGGCAGTATTTACAGTATATTACACATTCAACCCACATAAATATTTTAACATATACTATTTTGCCATTTTTGTTATTTGCCATTATTAATAAAAGAACCTCTGTGACACTCAAGACACTAATTGTTATGTTGAAGTTTCATCTATTCGTCTTAAGGGAATGCAAACTTTTGTACTGAATACCTTGCTTGTTTGGTGCTTCCTTTATTTTAATTGTCCACTTTATGTTATAGCTAACTTTCAAAATTCGAGATGTGCAACATGGCATATGACAATGGAACTGGCCAAGGATTTTTTGTTCTGGAGATCATCCTCATGGAAAAAGTATTTTAATGGGGGAAGAATGAATGTATGATTCTTTGCTTTCAAGAGGAGCTGGTACATTGGCACTACCAAATCCTAAACCACAGCGTGAATGGTCTTTCTCCCCTCCCACACCCCCGCAGCAGTGCACTCTTAGAAATGTGTGGCTTTTGGGCTCGGCCTCAAAGGCTCCTTTGATTCTACCTCCCACTGGCCCTCATCCAACAGGGAGAGGAGAACAAAACAATGGCCCAGTCTTTCAGCCTGAATCTGTGGCATCACATTTGATTTTCATTTACACTCAAACACAGACTGACTCCCACGGCCCTGCCTTGGCCTAATGACTTTTCAGTGTTTTTGTGTTTGTCTGTTTAGAAGTCAGGAACATACAACAGGCTCAGTGTATTTAAAGTAACGTATGTATATAAAATCCAATAGAAACAACCTGTTGATCTGAGGCCAGAAGTAAACAAAGCAGTAAAAGAGGTGATACCTTTGAGCAGCATCCACAGTCTGTTCCCAGTCCTGCAGGTTCAACAGAAGCTTCATCTTCTTCACCAGAGCAGGTGTGAATGATGGGTAACAGACAATGACCTGGTTAACCGTCTCTAAGGCACCAGAGTAATTCTGACGGACCTCATTATACTGCACCTGCAAGGAAACAAGAGGTATAATAGACCTCTAAGTCTCTGGAAATGAGATAATGTGTCATATTTGTGTGATAATTATGTGAAGCTGCCAAATGCCAATAATTGCATCCTAGTTATTGTTCTTTTAGCTGTTGAATTTCCATATCCCATATTAATATTTCCATATATTCTTTTAAAGCTACATAAGAAAACTCCCAACTTCAACCAGTAATTAATAATGCTAAGACATCCCCAGCAAGTGTAGAAATAGAATACAGGAGAAAACCCTACAGATCATATTTTGTTTTTCATAATTACCTTTCCCATCAGAGCAAAAATATTGATTTTCTCTTTCAGAGCTTCGTCAAAGTATTTCCCAGATTTCTTGGTGTAGCCATCTTTACCAGAAGTCAGGTCTATCCAGCCTTTCAGTGTCAACCCCTAAAACACACACATTAGTCATTAGACAGTCTGTGATACACTGACATATAAAAAGGGTTAAATTTTGTCCATGGTGCCCAACAATTTGGGAAGTGTACTGTTCAATTTACGTGTTATTAGATGGAGTGGTCAACACTGATCTCATGTAAAAATGTTTTCAATATATCAGAGTTGGTGTAAAGAGCTTAATTTAATTTAACTACAATTGGGTGGTCAGTCATTAAGTAGCCTTGCTTGTCAGAAATAAAATATTATAATATCTTGTTCTAGACATTCATAATAAAATAAAGTCTTGAATTACAGCAAAATGAATATATTTTGTTTCAGTGCTGAAATGTGGCCCACTGGCCCACCATATAGTTGCACTTTTAGGTACACAGTCACTAAATGAATGTATCCCATCTGTTGCTATAATGAGTTTGTCAGTCCCCTCTCTACCCTGTCCATCATTGGAAACGGATCACCATAGGGCCATAGGATGTTCTGTGAACGAACCAAATGACATTAAAATGTTCCTAAATTTAATCAGAAACAAAACCTAACAAACAATATGCCTCCATTGTAATTGAATTATTATATTAGTAGTGAATTGTGACTGAGATAATTTCATTTGTGTTACATGATTTATTCGTTATTTGTGAGAACTGATTACATTGATATAATTTAATTACTATAGATCTTACTACAAATCCTAATATAGATTTTACCTCTGTGGAGCCATTGGAGATTTTGATCATCCTGTCCACATACTCTCTGGCCTTGTCGTTCCGGCCCAGGAGCCAGAGAAACATCCCAGCATGGTACAGAGCTTTCGGGCTGGCACTCTTACGATTCTCTTTAACCTTCACATCAAGCTCTTGGATGGTGTCTCTGTCTGAAGCCAATATAACAATTACAAATTCATTTACATCCCAATAGAACACATTACTCATGAAAAATTGGCTTATGTACCTGAACTCAAGCAATACACATTTATTACTTGTTTCAAAACTGTAACAGATTTATATAAAAAAATAAATAAAAAAAAATAAAAAAATAAAAAAAAGTGATGATGTGAGTGAGTAAGGTCACCAGTGTCTACCTGGGTTAGGTCTTTTTTTCTGGGCATAGACCAGAGCCATCAATGCACACAATGATACATCTCTCTTATCCTTCACCTGTTCCAGCTCCTGAATGGCCTCTTGCACATGATCTACCGAATAAAACACGAGAGGACTATAAACACGCACACACAAAATGTAATTCATCATTCCTGGGACAGAACACAAATTACTGAAAACTGTAAAAAAGAATGTGTTAAAGAAGGAAATTTTACACTACTCATTTGCTTGTATACACTCACGGGTGACATATTAAAGCAAGAATCTGAATGAATAAGTGGAGTAACATAACAAGGCCACCTCACAGCTCCAGGGTCCCTGGTTCAATCCTAAGCTCAGGTTACTGTCTCTGCCTGCAACCATGTGGATTTCCCCCGGGTTCTCCGGTTTCCTCCCATGTACCAAAAACATTCCGCTAGGTAGACTGGCTATGAAAAATTGCCTCTAGGTATGAAATAGTGTGTGAATATGTGTGTACATGGCGCCTATGATGGACTGGCATCCCATCTAAGATGCATTCGCACCTGTTCCAGGGATAGACTTCAGATCCTCCACAACCCTGAACAAGATAAAGTGCTTATTGAAAATGAATGAATGAAACATAACAAGTGCAGATGCTTCCAGACAGGTATACTGCATGATACAATTAATCAATATACACGTTCTGTGTCATGTATAAATATGCTGAGCAGGCCTATTTGACTTCCATTTCAAGATGGTGACGGTAAAAGATTTAAGTGAGGTTAAATGGTCCATAGACCACAGGAGCTTCAGTCACAAACACTGCTAATACTGGCAAGTGGTTCAGTAGGAACATTGACTGAAGCAACATCAGTAAATAGGGCTGGAAATTGTACGCCAAAGCACACTCTGAATGTCAGTGAAGCTTGTGCATTAGCGCGATATGTAAGGGGAAAAAAAGCAAAAGAGAACTCAGGTGATTGAGAGTGTCAGCACAGCACATGATCAGGCCATAAGTAACAACAGCTCATCCACAACTACGCAGAGAGGCCTTCAGCATCACCAGATCTCAACCCAAGTGAAAATCTATTGGAGAGGTGTTAGACAGTGCTCTCCAGCACCATCATCCAAACGCCAAATTAGGGAATATTGGAAAATTGGAAAACTATTGGAAAATGGTCTTCATCCCACAGTTCCAGAGACTTTTCCATCGGAATCGGTTCCAATGTGCACTGAAGCTGTTGTTGCGGTGACACAACAATTTACTAAGACACTGTTTCATGGATTTTATTATAATTTGTCACTCATCTAATTTTCTTACTTATTTTATTCTCATTTTTACTTATCCTGTCTTGTATTATTTGTATACTGCCATCAGTATCTTACATTTCACCACTTGTCTGAGGTAACACATCAGATGAAAATCCTTTTGCCTTGTATTACAAATAGCTGATGCTTTCACTGTACAGTTGTTTGAGGAGGACAGTATGCTCCCCTCAGTTGCCTCTATTTCAGGCTGTTATAACCGCTGACTCTGACTGGCCCACTCGCAGTAAGGACAAATCCCTTGACTATATTCACTTTACCTTGCATGAGAAGGCCATAGGCGTGGAAGAACACGTAGATTGGGCTACTGCTGAACTTTCGCTGGGCTTCACTTGAAACTTTCAACACATGATTGGAATACTTCTCCTGGCAGTAATAAATGATCAGGGCCTGAAAAGATTTAAGGTTTGGGCTAGTTTACACTTTTAAAAGAAGTTACACAGGATATGCACACTGTTTTTGTCTTTTCTTATCAAGCATAAACACAACAAGGCCCTAAGTGAAGTATGAGATATGTGTATGTATGCACACACTATATATATATATATATATATATATATATATATATATATATATATACATATATATACACACACACACACACACACATACATA
>CM040979.1:17862336-17880080 GCA_022985145.1 Pangasius djambal | reverse complement strand
AAAAAAAAATTGACCCTCAAAAAATGAGGGTTGTTACTTATATTGTACTGGAAATGACAGTAAAGCATTAGGATGTGTTAAAGACAGAAAGCACATCCGTTAGGATGCAGTACAGTCTCTCTGAGACAAACTCTAAAGCACTGACTGACCTGTGTTATTTCTTCGTCCTCGACTTCAGCCATTTTTGTTCCTGTTTAAAACAGATCCCTGCTGAATAAGCTTCAACGTAGCGCCTTGAGAATTGCTTTCTGACTAGTTTTTCGCCATCTTGGAGATCAAGCAAAGCGTCCTGGTAACCAAACAACCGCCGCCATTTTTTGTCTGGAAACAAGGAAGTGGAGAAAAAAAAACCCGCCTAACTATTCTTTCCAGGTCCACACGATGGCGCCCTACTCCTGCATACTGGTATCGCTGTAACTGGTATGGCTGTGTTGAAGACTGTTCTTCCATCCTTTGTGCCATTTTATGTACCACATGTCTGCACCCCATGTTTACATGAACATTTCCAAAAAAATTTTTAATCCACTGATACCATTTTTTTTTTGCATTTTAGACATTTTTATTGCTTCCTAATTTCTGTCGCAACTGTGAGACAGCAAAGGCCCAGGACTAGTTAAGGAAAGTATATTGTAAGTTAAGTGTATTGTGGGTAGAGACGCCACATTATGGGTGACAAGTACCATTATGTGTGTGTATGTATATATATATATATATATATATATATATATATATATATATATATATATATATATATATATATATATATATATATATATATACATATATGTATATATATATATGTATAATATTTTTATATTATAATTTAATATTTCAGTTAGTGAGTGCTGGTGTCTTTCCTCCATCTACTACAACTAACTACAATTATTTGCAAAACTGTGTGCATCCAAAAAGAGTAAATATCTTGCATGCATTAAAGACAACTTTCTTGTTCTCACCCATTCTGTCTAGCTTAACGTTGACACAAAGTACAATATTTTGAATGAATGCAAACTTGGTGTGCGGCCGTGACCATGGTCAAGGACTGCAACTCACTACACTGGAATAAGTCCGATCACGTGACAGGGCTCTGAAAGGAAGTCAAATGCTGCACAAATGCCTGGAGCTCCCATTTGACTGTAATGATAGTCATACCTAAGGGGAGCGCTACACAGCCTAATAAAAGACACTCATTTGTTATACTGTGCAGAAAAAAAAGCCAAGGAATAGGTCTTGGGGCCAAATTAATTTATTCCACAACTATTTTATTCATTTATCAACAGCAATGGCTTTATCTTGGTCATGATCCTATCCTGGGAACATGATTGTAGGGCACCATGCACACATGTTCACACACTCATTCAATTTGGAATAGCCAGTCTGCCTCTCTGCACATTTTTGGACAGTGGGAGGAAACCCGCACGAACACAGGGAGAACATGCAAAACTCAAACAGATTGAAACCTGAGCTCAGGATCAAACCAGGGACACTAGAGCTGTGAGATGGCATACAACTATATCGGTTTAAAAACATTTTACTGTTTAAAGATTAGATAGCAACAAAATCTGGGCGAGAAACAGCATTAGGCTGAGCTCTGGCATGAGTTTGCAGCTTAAGGGCCATTCAAGGGGAGTGGGCCTTGGTGGTATGTGGGCCTAAATTCAACCAGATAATGCCCACAACCAATTTTGCTATCTGATATTTAGCTGTGACTGACTGCTAGTTTGACTCCCATGTCAGCCAATTCTCATTAAGCCCACAGTATGTGGAATGGAAATGTTGCTTATTCTCATCAGTGGCAATGAGCATTACACAACACTATTGATTGTGAAATCTGAGCTCTGGTTGTCTAGAATGGTAGAGAACAACACAGGGGCTGGAAATTCTGAGCCCAGCCCAGCAAGGGGTTTGCCTGCATGCTGTCCAAATGGAGTCCTTACCCTGTCAGATATCATCCATACACGTGCTGGCATATAATCATTAGACTGGGCACAATTAATCAATGGCGCAAATAATCACATTGTTATTGACCTCAGACTATGGGACAAAACATGGCACTGTGTTCCTGTTAGTTAGGTGCACATACCTTGTCTTACTGTATATAGGCTTTTGGAGAGTTATAAATTTGGTTGTTTTATTTAATTCCATAAGGACTAAGTGGGTAAATCATCAAAATTAATTGTAACCACATGTTTTAATTGCAAATATACTGTACGCACGCATAAAATAGCAGACAAATAGTGAACTAATAATGCAATATCTAAATACTGATACAATTGTGTGAATAAGCAGTTTTGCGTCAGTTACCTGGCCTTCATTTCTCATGAGCATGATTTAATCTACCAGACCATCTGACAGTAAAGGACCTGATCAATAACTGTTTGGATTGAGATTAAAAGCATTACATATGCTATCCACTAAAAGATCTGTAAAACCATAAGCTCATATCTAGTGGTCAGAAGCCTCTATCAAATGGCTCTCTTCCTGTATGTGGCTTGCTCCATTGTGGTTTTTCTTCAGAGCATTCAAAGAGGGTGGTTTACATACTATAATGTGTAGGATAATTGTCAGCTCCTGTGCTCCCAGGTAAGTGTTACTAGGAAATCATTTAGGTCACGGTGTATTTCATTTCTGTGCCATTTGACTTTTAAAGACCAAGAGCACAACCTGCAGAAGTTCTAATTGCAATAGAAAGTGGAGTCATATGAAGAATTACTGGAAAATGTGGGGTTTTTTTTTCTTCATTTCAGTATTTACTGCATTCACTCTTACTAAAGCCATTAACAAAAGATGGAGCTTGGTGCATTAGTGGTCAGAACAGGCCTCACAATGACAAAACAGGATGTTGTAAAGCTTGGAATAGAGCTTGATGTGGAACTAATTTACATGTCAAGTTACTGAAGCAGAAGAGTAGATTAGGGATGTAAGTCATACAGACACAGAACTGCTGCCTACATGTCAATATACAACTCACTGTCCACTATATTAGGAACACCATACTGGGTAGGACCCAGCTGCGCTCTCAAAACCAGTTCAATTCTACATGGCATGGATTCCACAAGGTTTTGAAAACATTCCTTTAAGATTCAGGCTGACATGTTGACATGATTGCAAATATGCTCTATTCGATTTACTTCTGGTGACTTGGCCAGATCTGGCCGCTGAACCCATTTTCATGTTCATGGAACTAGTTTGAGATGACTTGTTCTTTGTGACATGTTGCATTATTATGCTGGAAGTGGCCATTATAAGATAAAGGCCCATATTGTGCCCATAAAAGAGTGCATGTGGTCAAAAGCAATACTCATGTAGGCTGTAGCATTGATTGATATGTTTACCAAGATTCATTCATTTAACATTCGCCACAGCACACAACACCACATCATACGCCACATCACCACCAGCCTGAACTCTTGACACTAGTGGGGTTGGATTCATGGATTTATGTTGTCTTCTGTTGTTGTAGATCATCTACCTCAAAGTTTGATTTGTTGTTGAGTTACCATAGCCTTCCTATCAGCTCGAACCAGTTGCTGTTCTCCTCTGACCTCTCTCATTAACAAGGCCTTTCAGCCAGCAGAACTGACACTCACTGAATGTTTTTTGTTTTTCACACCATTCTGTGTAAACTCTAGAAACAGTTTCTGAAATACTCAAACCACTCTGTCTGGCACCAGCAACCATGGTCACTGAGATCACATTTATTCCTCTTTCTGATGTTTGATATGATCATTACCTGAAGCTCTTGACCTGTATCTGGTTTCATGCATTGTGCTGCTTCCACATGATTGGCTGTTTGAATAATTGCGTGAATGTGTAGACGTACAGGTGTTTCTAATAAAGTGTCCATTGAGGGCCACTGGGATGAAATGGTATTGAGCTCTATTCTTAAGGCAAAGTAGGAAGAATACACAGTAACAGATACATATCTATGATATACACCATATCACACATTCAAAAATCAGTGTCATGTGAACTTCACATATTTAATAATGTCAGAGGTGCAGTAGTGGCACTCTGGTGGTGATCAGACGTTTGTAAGTTCGAAACCCAGGACTGACAGAGACCAAAGCTATTAGCCATCAACTGCTTGGAGTGCATCTCTAAAAAGTGTCAGCCAAATGAATAAATGTAAATATGTTATCTACCTACAGATTTTAAATGCTGATGAATTTCCCCCATAATAAGCAGAACCTATGAAGCCCCTTGGAATGGAAAGATTATAGCACAGTTCCAGTCACCTTTATTTACTAGTACTAGCCAAAAAGAAACACTTATTTGAGTGGATTTCGGTCAGACTGTAGTTTTAATTTTTCATATGTCAGTGCTCAAATTGCAAAATATAACTTTTCCTCAAGTTATTTATAGTTTATGTACATTTTATTCTGTAATACTATATAATTATAATTTTTTCCAAAAGTTCTTACATACTATTAAAATCCCCATTGACATGAGTACTGTTAGCAATATGGCTGCCAGACAAAGTTACATCTGATGACTCCATGTAACATGAGCGGAATGAGAAGAGCAACTTACACATTAGCATCCTCATCACCCAGCGGTCAGCCAAACAGCACAGGCCACGTTGCCAGGCAACAGCCAAGGAGAATCTGCAGCCTCACTCTTCATTTAAATGATTCTCTGGAAGATAAGCTTCCTGTGTTTGCCAGTCATGCTGTTATAATAGAGGCTACTGTCTTTGATCTTGCTTTTATCTTAAATGTAAAAGTGTTGTGGCTGTTGCTGGGAATGAAGCTCTTATTTTGATCTATGTGCTGGGTTTTTTACTGACAGTAATTTAGTCTGAAGGCCTGTGGCAGCTCGTCCATGGGGCAGAGCTGTCGCTAAAGGGAGTGGTGGTTCAGTGGTTAAGGCAGTGGGCTACTGATCTGAAAGTCACAAGTTAAAATCCCAGCACCAGCAAAGTGCCACTCTTGGGCCCTTGAGCAAATCCCTTAGCCCTCAACTGCTCAGTTGTATCCTCTCTCAATTGTATTTCATGTTGGATAAAAGCATCGGCCAAATGAGGTAAATGTAGCTCCACCATATACTGTATATCAGCCATTCAACAAATATTAATTTCCATAAAGTCCTCATTCACGACTCAAAATATTTTAAATTCCATTGAAATACTAATTACCTCTTTTTAGTGACCAGCAATTAAAAAAAAAAAGTTGCTATTTGACGGGTGCTGTAAGACGATGTTCCACTGATGTGCTTGCCTTAGTAGAGGTTGCACAATCATGGGGCAGCAAACTCACTGCCCTATTTAGCTTCATACACTTATTATTGCACTTAGAGCAACAAGTGCTAATAGAGGCCCACTGGGGTCAGAATCATGCTGCCCCATGCTCACTCTATGAACATTTTCAATGGAGGAGAATCAGGGCAGGACAGTTAATAACATGGAAATTTTGGTGAAACCTGGCAACCCTGGTTAATGGCATTAGCTCTTTTGTGTGCACCTTGCTCACTGTGATGGGAAACACACCTGCTGTATCGAACAAAGTTGAACAAATATATGTCTAAGCTAATCTAAATATATGTCCAGCTAGGTGCTAGACTGTATGCTGGTTGACTGTATGTTGTTGACTCTCAACTGTCTATTATGGGGTTACTCTAAAACTTATATATATATATATATATAAAATAGATATAATAGATATAAAAAGTCTACATGCCACTATTAAAATGGCAGTAAAAAAAAAAAATGAAGCCAAGATAAATCATGTCACAACTTTTTCCACCCTTGATGTGAAATTACAGTGTACAAAATTTAAGTGAAAAACAATCAGAAACATTTTAAGGAAAAATAGGAAAAACCTTAGAATAACCTGGTTGCCTAAGTGTGCACACCTTTTGATTATATTACACCGCTCAGTCTTTTGGGGGTAAGAGTCTATCAGTGTGGCACATCTTGACTTGGCAATATTTTCCCACTCTTTCTTGCAAAAAATATTCTAGATCCATCAAATTGTAAGGGCATCTCCTGTGTACAGCCCGCTTCATTTCACCCCACAGATTTTTAGTTGGATTCAGGTCTGTGCTCTGGCTAGGTCAGTCAAAAACATCAGTCTTCTTTTGGTTAAGCCATTCCTTTGCTGATTTAGATGTATGCTTTGGGTCATTGTCATGCTGAAAAACTGGTATTTGTAGCTATTCATGATTTCCTCCACCTTGATAAAAGCCCCAGTTCTGGTTGAAGAAAAGCAGCCCGAAAGTATGATGCTGCCACCACCATGCTTCACCATGGGTATGGTATTCGTTTGGTGATGTGCATTATTTTTTTAATTTTTTTTGTACCAAACATACCTTTTGGAATTATGGAATTATTATACCTTTTGGGTCATCAGACCAGAACACATTTTGCCACATGGTTTTGGGTGATTTAGTTGGGCTTGGATGTATTTTGTGAGAAAGGGCTTCTGTCGAGCCATAGCCCAATACCCCATAGCCCAAACATCTGAGGAAAATGAGAGATTGTTGTCACATGCAGAAAGTTATCTGTGCTTGTCAGATATTCCTGCAACTCCTTTAATGTTGCCATTGGTCTCTTGGCAGCCACATTGGTAAGTTTTTGTCTTGTCCTTTTACAAATTTTGGAGGGATGTCCTGTTCTTGGTGACTTAAATAGTTTCTTAGACTTAAATAAATTCTAGTCAATAGTCAAAAGACTAATAGCTCCTGGACCGCTAAATGAAGTGCTACACTATCAAGGAAACTTAATGGTCAGCTCCTTAAATACACAAACAGGTCATTCTAACAGATAAAAGTATTTTGTTGACTATAAATCAAAGTGTTTGCTATATGTTTGCTTTATGCACACACAGCCACACACACTCACATACTCCCTCATTTCACCATGTAAGGATGAGGAGATAAAACATTTAAGTGCTCATTAGCTGCAATAGAAGAAATGGACACTCTAAAAAACGGGTCTTTTCCGGCAATGTAGAAGGCCTAATGCTGATTGTGGTTGAGTTGAAATGAGCATGCTGAAAGTCATAAAAAGGGTGATTGGAAGAGCATGGGGCACTAATGCTTTCCTAATTAGGTGTGGTTAGTCACTTGAGACAGAAGCTTATGGCCATAAAACAATTTCTCTTGCTCAAACAGGCCATGTTGCTCATAGGCCTCTTATTATGTGTGCATGTGGACCAGAAAGTCTTTTTAAACTCATGTTTCATTTGCAATAGTAGTGAAAAATTGTACTGGCTGGGTCTGCAAAATGACATTTAACTGAATAGTCATGATAAAACAAATGAAAAATGATTAACAATTCTGCAATTTACTTTTGGACTTTAATCCGCATAGCCCAAAAGATTAACATTTAAATCTTGTGTCAAAAATTGCCACTGATCCATGGATTTAAACACATTTTAAGAGGAATTAAACTAAAAGAAGGACACAATAGCGCATAATTTTATACGTTCTACGCAAAAATTATACGTTGTAGTTTCACATAACAGTGTAATCTTTCTATGGCCATTATGTTACTGGATATTCATTATTGTCTTATTTCTTCTAAAGTTACAATTACAATAACATTACAGCATTTTTACAGCATTAAATGATGAAGTGATGAAAAAATGAATTTAATTAAAAAAAAAAAAAAAAAGGAATAGGACACGAATTCCCAAGTTACATGACATCTTTATTCTTTTGGCTTCTTTAATCAGTTGACTCATGGCAGTATCTTGCATGCAGTATAATAATAGATTACAAGCTTAATATATATATAAAATATGTCATCTATTACCTGTGCTTATGTAATCAAAACATTCATTTCATATAAATGTACATTTCACTGGCAACAAAATGTTGTTAGTACATGTATAACACACTCACAGAACAGGATCATAGCAATGCTTATGTGAGACATATATAATAGGTCTTTAAGGATATCAGTTGACTCAAAACAAAATAGAAACGTACTTGAAAAAAGTTCATAAAAATAATGTAAACAAATGCAAGGATTTGTTGAAGGTAGGTCACACTATTCCAGGCACAGATATAACCAACCAAAGATATTCTCTATTTCAGTCGTAGATAATATTAGTCAATGCACATGCAAAGACACCTCTTCAAAGTATAAATGAGATTCAAATACACAGTACAGAAATTTAGAGTACAGTCTTTGGAAGGAAGTAATTAAATTAAAAAAGTGCAACCAAAGTGTGCATGGTGTGTTTCTTATCTCAAATCCCTTTACAAATAACACACAGACATACAGACACACACACACACACTGTATAAAAGCCAAGCAATATACAGTATAATTCAGTAATGCAATATAGGCATATTGAGGAAATAAATTAAATTGTTTCTTCAACACATTGTTTCTTCACAACCTCCTGCTGACTAGAAACTGAGCATATTTTAGTACCAGACTCTGACTAGTTTTTTTTTTTTCTTCCACTTTTCAAGCATAATCTATGCCTTATTGAAAATATGCTACACAATCCGTATTTATACAATATATCTGCTAGTATGCTTGATGGATGGAGTGTTGGTCAGTGTGTTAATCAAGACTACAAGAACAAATGTTTAGGGAACTTGCACAATAAAGTGGAAGTTACTGCTTCTGAATTTTTTGAATGGCATTAATGTGCAATAGATTTTTTTAAGGTAAGACCTAAGAGTAATTTGTTTATTAATGGATTTATTTTGTACTGTATGCTCATGATGCAAATAGGCACATATACTAATGGTTTTCTAATGTGGTTAAGAGGCACCTGTGAGGCATAGAACCATCCTGAAATACTGGATGTGATACAACACTTTCTTTCATATAGATGTCCATTTGTCCTATTTTCTTGTTTTTAAAGAAGTATTCCACCAAAATCCTTTAGTTGGATATGTTTAGCATTATAATAATACAAATATGTGTCCCATGAATATAATAAAATCAATCATTGCAAACTAGTATGACCAATTTCCTTGCAGGATCAAATCTGTGGAACTGCCTGAATGTGAAAGAACACAAACGCTCAGGATGCATAGCAAATCCATTCAAACAGACTGTGTCCAAATGCATGATCTACCCTGATAAAATCAAACGTTGGTAATAGGACAAGATTTATATACATGCTAAATTCAACAGTGTAGTTACAGCTGGTTATGGCTGATTCTGCCAGTTTGTGTTGTGTATGATATGCTCCCTCATACACAATTGATTTTTGAATACGTTCATAGGCACATTTACATACATTGTCTCATTTGCTGCAGCACATAGATCCCTCTTTGGTTGATGTTGGAGGATAATTCCTGCATAAGTACCACCAATTCCCCAAGGATTTCATGAAAAAACTGGCTGCTCTGTTTCATGCAGCATTTGAGAGGCTTTGTTTCAATCCCATCTCACAATAGAGTCCAAGGTAAGGTGGCTCAATGTCTCTGCTCATAAGCAAGCATCAAAAAGGTGTCATCAACTTCTTCAAAAGATAAAATTCCCTGAATTGTCCATTGTAAACAAAGTGATTCACTGGAGGTCAAACAGATTCATGAGTTCTAGTGACATCCCTGTTTCAAAATATCTGCACGAGGGGAAAGCATAGCTTGGAAGCATGCAGAAACATTACACAAAGTACATGGTTTAATCGAACAACGACAATAATGTCTGCAAACATAATGGGGAGGAAGTGCAGTTGATAAAAGCAAATGACCTCAGAAAGGCATGGAAATCAATCCAACAAGTTTTGAGATTCAACAGTAATACATGACAAAAACATCACTGAGAGCAGGAAGCATGTCAGAAAAAAAAATATGGATGGTCCCAGAATGCATGAGACGATGCTAGAACACATTTAATGGCTTTCTTTCAGTGAAAAAGGGACAACACTAAAGTAAGACAGAAAGACAAGATGTTTCTTCAAAACAACATCATTAAAGACATTTTTAAAGAAAATAATAAGTTCAATAAGATGATAGCAAAATGCAAGACACAGTTTTGCCACTATGGCATATATAACCACACTTTGGAAAAGAGTATAGCTAATCCATATACATGATTATAATATAAACATAATCATATTGTAAAACTCTGTACTTCTAAAGAGTTGGTTTTTTTTTAATCACTTTACCTTTACCGCTCCTTGTTATCTTTTCCTTTTATTTCCTTTTCCCTCTTGTCTTTCTCATATTTGTTCTTACCAGATTGTGTTACACTGGCATATGATGGTGGGACAATGGTAGAGGATGATGTGTCAGATTTGTCTGAAGCAGAGTGGTTGTTACATCTGTCTGTCACCACTGGGACCTTGTTTGAAATCATTCCATTCTCCTGTACAGCTTCTTTATATGTGTTGGAGCCTGTTTTTACAGTGTGTCTCCGTACATGCATCCGGTAGGCCCGCTGAATGATGACAGCTGACATGTCCTCATGCTTGTGGCGCAGAGTTGTAGTGATGGGCTCATAAGATTCCTTGGAAGGGTTAGAGGCCATGAAACGGTCCTCCATCTGCCCACGAAGGACATCCATTTCACCACTTTCTCCCAGGACACGCTTTGTAAATGCAAACAAGATGTCCAGGCAGTGGATTCGCTCCCCACTTACTATTGGTAGGTCCATATAAATCAGCTGGATCTTATTGGGTTTAGGTATACGCAGAGGTGGGTCGAGGGAATCAGCAAAGTCAGACAACTGTTTGTATTCTATGAACTGTGTAGCGTCAGGATCAAATTTTTCCCATACCTCATAGAACATTTCAAAGTCATCCTCACTTAATGGCTCTGCACTCTCCTCTGTGGCCACACTGAAGTTCTCAAGGATCACAGCTATGTACATGTTCACCACGATCAAGAAGCATATTATAATGTAGCTCACAAAGAAGATGATACCAATAGCTGGGTTGCCACAGTCACCTTTACCTTGGCTGCCAGGGTGATCCTTCTGTGGGTCACAATAAGGATCCCTGTTAAGAATGGGTGACAGGAGTCCATCCCACCCTGCAGAGGTAGTGATCTGAAACAAACATAACATGCTGTTGCCAAAAGTCTCAAAGTTAAACATGTCATCAATTCCAGCCTCCTTCTTGACATAGGCAAATTGTGACATGGCAACAATTGCGTAGATAAACATGACTAAGAAGAGAAGAAGGCCGATGTTGAATAGGGCTGGCAGAGACATCATTAAGGCAAACAAAAGGGTGCGTATTCCCTTGGCACTTTTGATGAGCCGCAGAATTCGGCCAATCCGAGCAAGTCGAACAACACGAATCAAGGTTGGAGAAAACAGGTACTTAATGACTTCAGAGACAAATGTGCCTGTCAAACAGAGGAGGGACATTACAAGTACATTGTATGATATCTCCCTAAATATATAAAATACAATTTCTGATCATGTACAAATCACTAGATCTTACCAACTATTGAGAGAATGACCACTACAAAGTCAAAGATGTTCCAGCCAACAGTGAAGAAGTACTGTCGAAGTGCAATCATCTTTAGTACACATTCCATTGTGAAGAATACTACAAACACCATGTTGATCTTCTTCAGATGACTGCGTGTGTCTTGGGACTGATCTTCTGTTTCCACCATCATAGTGATCATATTAAGGCATATAAGCACCATAATGAAGATGTCGAAAGCTTGATTTGTTACAATGTCAAAAAGAAGAGCCTGGAGCTTGTTCTAAAAACAAAGCAAAAACAAAAGCGTAAGGTTGGTTGCATGACAAATATAAATAGTGACATTTATGCCCATGTTTATATTTAATTCTGAGTCAAAATGTAATTCAATTAAGTAATTTTTACTATGAGCTGGTTTGTCCAAACTATCGACTGGTAGTATGTATCAGTGGAATGCCTTACTGATGGCCGGGGAATTGGTTTTTGTGGCTTCTTCGAACCAAGTTTCTTCATAGCATTGTAATATTTCTTCTGCTCCTCTGTCATAAAGATGTCCTGACCTCCAAAGTAATTGGGCAGAGCAAAGTTACATTTCCAACTTATACTGAAAAATCTGAGTGCTTTTCATGTTACTCTTAGCAAACTTAATGCAAACAACTACACAAATGTTTAGTGCAATAATATATCTAATTCATGCACAAAACCTACTAAACTCTTTTATACAAACTCTTTTATACAAGCACAGTTCTATATATAATTATGCTTTAATGTTAAAGGAGATATAGCATAACATCTAACAGTTAATAGATATAATATGCAAGAAGTTGTTTAGCTATTTACAGTCATGGGAAGAACAAAGTACACCCTCCTTCAATTCTATGTTTTTATTTATCAGCATCTAAATAACAATTGTGTGGTCCTCCCCAACTTCTATAAACAAATAAATAACCTCAGGCGACAACAAAAAAACACAACAGATTTCAAAATGTAGTCATTTTTCACAAAAGTGAAATGCGGTAGTGGGATCTTAAGAGAGCTATGCATAAATGAATGCCCTCAAACACCAATGAATTGAAGCAATGTTGTAAAGAAGACCAGGCCAACATTTCTACAAAACAATGTGAGAGACTGATAAACTCCTACAGAAAAAGTTTACTACAAGTTGTTGGTAAAGGTGGTTTTACATGTTACTGAATTAAAGGGTGTACTTTTTTATTATCACCTGGTTTCTGAATGCTGGTTTACTTTTTTGGGGGAAAAAATGACCACATATTGAAATTTGCTGTTTTTTTTTAGTCATCTGAGGTTATCTCTTTGTTTATAGAAGTGAGTGAAGACCACACGATTGTTATTTAGGCCCTGATAACTAAAACATAGAATGGAAGGAGGGTGTACTTTCTTTTTCCCGTGACTGTACACTGGCAGAGAGTTTAGAACAGTTAATAACAGTTTATAAGAATTTACACTAATGTTAAACTAAATAGGTACTTATCTTTTTCTTTTGCTGATTGAAGTTGTCAATAATGACGCCAATGAAAAGGTTCAATGTGAAGAAGGACCCGAATATGATGAAGACTACAAAGTAGATGTAGTAGTACAGACTTGCCTCATACTGAGGCTGTTGATCTACCTACACAGTTACAAAGAGCAGTAAATGTCAGAAATATGACATTATAGACTCTCGTTTACTGGAGCAATCCTAAATGCTTATGTCACAATTTCTTTCCATTTTTCTCCCCAATTTGATCATTTGCCAATTCCTACCCACCAGGTAGCTCTCCCCTGCCAACCAGGCAGAGTGAAGGCTAGCATGTACTTCCTCTGAGACACATGACGGCAACCACGGCATCTTTTCATACTGCTGCTCATGCTGTGTAACAGAATAGTGTAACGCACTTCTAGGAATGTGCTCATTGCCCTCTTCCACATGAGTCATAGATGCCCACAATAAATTAGTGTCCCACCCAGAGAGCACGGCCAGTTTTGCTCTCTTGCGATCTTTCAATAACAGGGCAAACATTTTTTTGTTGCACCACTTAGGAGCCCAATCATAAGCATTTTTAAAGCATAAACTTACACCACGGTTGTCTACTGCAGCATACATAATATCCATCCAGCCTTTGAAAGTTGCCTGAGAGGACACAAAGTGAAATAGATTAAGAGAAACAAAAACAAAAACCTTTTCTTTAAATTGTAGACTAGTTTATACAGTACATTTAAGTATCATGCTATTGTTTTTCTAACGACAACTTTATTACTTACCACTTGCAGCAAAGCCAGATATCCTGCTCCAACATTATCAAAGTTGATCTTTAAATTTTTCCACCGGGCACTTTGGCCTAGTTGCAGACATTCATTTTTGTGCGAGACCAGGCTCTCATTCAGGCGAGAGCCGGAGGTTGCGTTCACACATTCATAAAACTTTCCAGCAAACAAGTTGACACCCATGATGCTAAAGATGAGCCAGAAGATGAGACAGACAAGCAGCACATTCACGATGGAGGGAATGGCACCAAAAAGAGCGTTGACCACCACCTATTGGAGAGCAGTAAACCATTAGATTACAATACTGCTACACTCAGAAGGTCCTCCAGTCTGTTTTACTTTGCAGCTAGATTTTTGTTCCTACTGCTAAGCATGCGCATCTCTATCCTGCACTGTCACCAGCAGTTCCCCATTAAATAGTAAAATTATCAGGACGACCAAACATAGCACAGAATCAAGGTCCAGAACTGAGTAATGCCTTTTTGCCACCCTTTTTACTTACATCACAGTTCAAATTACAGCCAACAAATTAATATGGGCAGCTCTTGTGCAGCTCACTAAACCTTCCTTACAGAATAATGGAGACTAAATCTAATGTTCTGAAACACATTTGGCTAGAAGAGTCAGAAGAGGAGACTGTACAGAGAATCTGTACAGAGTCAAAGTAGCCTTCACTGGTCATAAACACACTAAGGGTGTAAGGCAATATCACTATCTGTATCTGTTTAGTGCTCCAAATATTATGTTGGCTTGAAAAAACCAACATTCTGTTCTGCTGTTTGAGCTGATTATTATTATTATTATTATTATTATTATTATTATTATTACTTTGAGACCCAAAATTTCGAGGTTTGAAGCTACATGCACCAAACTTGCCACTGATCGGAATTAAGGTTTTCCCATTACGGAATCTCAAATAGGTCGAAATTCCCATTGACCTCCACTGAAAAATTCTGGACTATTATAACTCCTAAACTTTTCAAGCTACATTCACCAAACTCAACACAGCTCTTTTTATTTTGAACTGATCAGACTCATGGGTTTCCCATAATGGATGACCTAAATCCCAAAAACTCACATAGACTTACATTCAATTCCAATTCAATCCAGTTTTATTTGTATAGCGCTTTTAACAATGGACATTGCCACAAAGCAGCTTTACAGAAATAAATGGATTCACAAAAAATATATTGTAAATATTTGAAATTATCACTGTGAATTTATCCCTAATGAGCAAGCCAGTGGTGACGGTGGCGACGGTGGCAAGGAAATCTCCCTGAGATGATATGAGGAAGAAACCTTGAGAGAAACCAGGCTCAAAAGGGAACCCATCCTCATCTGGGTGCAACGGATAGTGCGATTATAAATAAATCCCTTCTATTATTGTGCGCTATAAGGACAAGTAGTGCAATTGTGCAACCAACATTGATGGAATGTTCAGATCCTGGCCTGAATGTTCATGATTCAAACTCCATCTGTTAAAACTCACACAGACCTGTGTGCACACGGCCTGAAGCCCCTCTTACAGTCTACCTGTATCACTCTCTCGCTCCTTCTGTCTTTCTACTAATAACACTCTCTCTCCATCAATCTACTTGTGTCACTCTCTCACACCATCTGACTTTCTACTTGTATCACTCTATTCCCAACTAACAACTATCAACAATCAGCTTTAGGTGCTGACTGATCAACTGGTCAACTTTTCCTTAGCCATCATAGAGAGCATCCTCACCACCTCCATCTCCATATGGTTCCCATCTGCCTCTGTCCTCTTCAAGTCCAGAATACAATGGGTCATTCGCTCTGCTGAGAGGATCATCAGTCACAAGCTCCCCTGTATCAATAGCCTGTATTCCTCCAGAGCTACGCGGAGAGCCCAAAATATCTGTGTGGACAATACCCACCCTAGCAGCCACCAGAAAGCCCTTCTACCATCTCTTATGTGGTTCAAAGCAATTGCCACCCACACATCGCACCACCAACAAAGCTTCTTTCCAGTAGCCGTTTGATTATTGAACTGTTGAACTCATACATGGCACCTTATATACACCTACTGGCTTATACTCCAGTAGCATGTGCCTTAATTTCAACTACACTTGCACATCACAATTCACTATTGTAAATTCCTCTCCATAAAAAAAAAAAAAAAATCAGTTGCATGGTTGTCATTCATGCTGCCTTAACTGTTACCATTTTTGCTGCTGTTATTGTTGTTACTGTACCACTTTCACTGCTGCTTTTGTTTCTGTGTCTGATAAATGTTTATTATTTATGTTGTTATTTATTGTTGAATGTAGTTAGTTGAATGTTGCTGAGTGCATGGCTGCTCACTGAATGCTCTATTGTTAGTGTTTTTTTATTTCTTTTCTTTTATGTAAAGACCAAGACCAAGTCAAATGGCAGCTAAATCAATTAAAGAGTTTCTGATTTTGATCATTAAAGGCTTTAGTCTTAGTATGTGATAATTATTGTGCTTCATTTTCAAGTTTGATTGCCAGTCGCCACAGTTGTGCTTTATATGTGTAGCAAGTGAGCAGGAAGTAAAACTGGGCAGTAATGGATGTGCCTCTTACCCTCATGCCTTCAAAGCGTGATAGAGCGCGAAGAGGTCTCAGGGCTCGCAGTGTACGGAGAGATTTGATGGCAGTGAGCTCTGAATAATTGAGGGCGCTGGCCACTAGGCTGATCAGAGAGACCTTCACACACACACACACACACACACACACACACACACACACAGATAAATATAAATGATGTAATCAGGAGCCACTTCTCTTATCTGTCTCATCTTATCCCTCTTTCCTTCCATCAGTTTAGTCCCATGAGTAGTGGCCTTAGACCCACAAATGGGCAATCCATTCACTCATTCAATCCCTTTCAAACACAATCATGCACAGATACACATCAAATGCAGTCATCTCCTTACACATCAAATGCACTCATCTCCTTGACATACAAATGAATACGCACAATACCAGACACAAATAATATTGCACAAAAAAAGTAATTGCAGGAAGAAAATAAGAACATCAATCAAATCAGCATCATAATTTAAAAAACTGCTTGTAAAGATTCAAAATTAGTACATACGCCCACTATCAAGAAATCAAGCCAACACCAGGCATTGGTGAAGTATTTAGCAAATCCATACGCCAGCCATTTCAAAAGCATCTCCAATATGAAGATGTAGGTAAACACTTTATCTGCATATTCCAAAACAGTCTTTATAGTCTTCCTTTTCTCAATGTGTATGTCTTCAAAGGCCTAAAAAAAATCCAGAAATTACATTACATTGCAGTACATTACATTACACAGTACCAAATATCACACCTTAAATAAAAATCTTATTGTTCCTTTCAGTGCCTTAATAATCTCTGTAATGGCCACGTGCACACATACACCTCGCTGACAAAAGCACACAACTCCTCACCAGTGCTGCGCTGCTCAACAGGATCATAAAGATGATGAATGACTCAAACCAGTTATGCTCCACTATCCTGTAACTGGTGTGCCTGATGTTCCACCACGTCTTCCATTTGCCTTTTTCCACATTCACCTGGCAACAAGGAAACCTGTTCACACAGCCTGGGAAAAAGAAGAACTTTCATTATTAGGCAGGAGTTTCTTAAAATGTTTATATATATATATTTACAAGGAAAACATCCGGGTTCCAGAGAAACTTCGAACACACACACATATATATGTATATATAGTCAAGAATACTCTGGAGAAAGTAGGCATATCATTGTCAAAATCTACAATAAAGAGACGCCTTCATGAATGTAAATACAGAGGGTTTACAACAAGGTGCAAACCACTGGTAACATTCAAGAACAGGAAAGCCAGATTAGACTTTGCCAGAAAACATCTAAAGAAGCCTCCCATGTTCTGGAATAAGATTCTTTGGACTGATGAAACCAAGATTAACTTGTACCAGAATGATGGGAAGAGAAAAGTGTGGTGAAAGAAAGGAACAGCTCATGATCCAAAGTATACCACATCATGTGTCAAACATGGTGGAGGCAGTGTTATGGCATGGGCATGTATGGCTGCCAATGGAACGGGCTCACTGGTGTTTATTGATGATGTGACTGCTGACAGAAGTAGCAAGATGAATTCTGAGGTGTATAG
>CM040979.1:17816288-17862236 GCA_022985145.1 Pangasius djambal | reverse complement strand
TATATATATATATATATATATATATATATATAGATATATATATATAAATACTGTATACTACTTGTTGGGTACAACTATCTTGTACCTACATTCAATGTCCATTCTCTATATTAATACAGGTACATACAGGTCCATTTTGCATGTATACAAAATTATAGACTACAATTTGCTGTTATTTTGTCACTCTCCCTGTATGCCATGCATCATTGGAAAGGGACCACCATAGAACTACTGCTGATACTGGTAACAGGTACCATGCTGTTTGAAACTATGCTCATTTACTTGTAAAAAGTGCTCCTATACCAACATCCGATACCATGTGATACTACTGGACAAAAGCCTAGTGTATGCTGTTGCAGTAATAAAGAGACAACATGCAATGACAACAATCTGGACATATTTCACAATTAATGATGGCCATCAAAGCTGACTGCAAACTGTGCGCTGTGAAAATATCACCAGCAATTTCTTAAAGACTACATGGAAGTCCAGCTTCCCTTAACTTTCATGTGGCAGTGAAATGTTTCTATATTAAACACAGAAATGTGTCTATATTATTCACCACTCTTGGTGTAATTCAATATTTTAGCAAATCAAATGATCAAATATGCTGTTCATTCATTTAATGCAAACTGTTTTCAGAAGACACTGCAACTGCATCCCCTTTGAAACCCCTGAGACAGATTAAAGTACACTGTATTTTAATGGGAGTGAAGATTAATGCTCATTGGAAAACAATTTTTTATTATGTCATTTTGGGCCCCACCAATGCAACTAGTGTAGCTATTATTTTATCATTGTAATTGGTAAATATTGTAAATAAATTGAAAGCATAAAGTTTTGTTTGGTTATTTGCATTCATCTTTTGTTTTTTTTATGTCTAGATATCTACCTTCCTCAGTGACTTTGAGATAGCTAGTTAGCAGCTTAGCTGGCACACACTACTAATTTTACTAAAGTTGTCCTGGTTTCGGAAAAGCCTTTTAATGCTCTTACTTATGAGGAGAGTCTGTGAATTAATCAGAAGACCAGACCAACAGATGAAGCAGATAAAACACCCATAGACAGTGGCCAACCTGAACGTGAATTGTGTGCATACGAAAATATATTCATGAGTGTGGAACAGTGAAGCGAGCGTGCAAAGTAACTGTAGTACATGAGAGCGCTTCAGTTCTGCAAGCACTGAGACACGTACACTTCCTTCCCACTCACTTTCTAGCATCTGGCTTGCAGGTGAATGTGCAATTCACTGCACATTTCACTCATTTTTAATGAGCACTCTCGCTTATACTGCTGTGTGCACTCAGGTTGGCCTCCCTCGCACTCTCAATTAGAGATACTACTTAAACACCCTGATATCATAATATCTTAAACTGAAAACTCAGCATTAGGAGTTCGTTACTAGCAGCAAACAGCAACAACCAACATAAACAGAGCTAAATATGTTGCCGCTGAGTGCTTTATACTATAACATATTCCTAATTTCGGTATCAGTATCCACACTGACCAAAAATATGCACTCATACTCTGTCTGAAAAAAGGAAATATCAATGCATCCCTAGAGTGGGATACCTTAATTGTCCTCTAGCACTTGTGTGTCAGTTGCTGGCCACAGGACTGCTGTTGGCTGAATATATTTGGTTG
Source organism: Pangasius djambal (assembly GCA_022985145.1). Classification (NCBI taxonomy): domain Eukaryota; kingdom Metazoa; phylum Chordata; class Actinopteri; order Siluriformes; family Pangasiidae; genus Pangasius; species Pangasius djambal. The sequence goes on along the minus strand of CM040979.1, from coordinate 17,860,592 downwards.
GTGACACTGCTGTGCTTGATTTCGGTGTACCACTACTTCATTGTCAGTACTGTGCTGAGAATGTTCCGCTGCCCAAACAATATCTGCTCAGTGGTTCTGTTGTAGTCCTTTGTCAGTTGATGAATGGGGTAGAAAGAGGCTTATAAATTGAGTATAGCAACAGATGGACTAGTCAATAATTGTAAAGCTATAAAGTACTACTATAAAATGGTAGTGTAGCTACAAGATAGGTAAACCTAATGAACTGGCAAGTTAGTATATACAGTACTGTACTAAAGTCTTTTTTTTTTAAATAAATATGTCTCATGTATTTATTTTATACATCTGCAAATTCATGCAAGTATCCAGTCAGCCAATCATGTGGCAGCAGTGCAATACATAAAATCATGCAGATACAGGTCAAGAGTTTCAGTCAATGTTCACATCAAACATCAGAATGTGGTTAATGTGATCTCATTGACCTTGACTGTGGCATGGTTGTTGGTGCCAAACAGGCTGGTTTGACTATTTCAGAAATAGCTGATCTCCTGGCATTTTTTGCATACAACAGTCTCTAGAGTTTACACAGAATGATCTGGAAAAACAAAAAAACCTTCCAGTGAGCAGAAGTTCTGCTGGTGGAAACACCTTGTTTATGAGAGAGGTCAGAGGAGAATGGTCAGACAGGTTTGAGCTGACAGGAAGGTTACGGTAACTCAAATAACCACTCTTTACAACCGCGGCGAGAAGAAAAGCATCTCAGAACACACGTCATATTGAACCTTGAAGCGGATGAGTACCATAGCAGAAGACAAAATCATGTTCCACTCCTGTTAATAAAATAGGCCTGTGCCCACTATAGCCTCAGATTCCTCTTTGAACATAGTGAAGCTATTAACCCGTATCTGAATGATTTTATGCAGTGCACTGCTGGCACATTTTTGGCTGATTGGATAATTGCATGAATGTGCTGGTGTACAGGTGTTCATAATAAAATGAACAGTGAGTGTAGCAACTTTGGGTATTATTCCAGAGTTTGTTCCTGTAGTGATTCTCTCACCTTGTGTAAAACAGGCCTCTGGATCATCCACAGGTAATTCAAGCTCAAAGTCAAGTGATTCTCTTCTCTCCTTCAGGGGTCGGAGGTCCACTGTGCTGCCCTCTGAAGAGCTCATACCTTCTGACATCCTCTGCAAGAGCAACGCACACACACAGCATATCTCCATGACAACATCTCAGATGGAGCCAATCGTTGAGGCGTTACTGAGGAGATGACACACAGTGCCTCAGAAGTCCACGATTTGAGGCAAGTCATCAGCTAGTAACCATCATGAGGCCAAGCTCAGCCCATGACTGTTTTACACATTCCAAAGTGCATGCAAAGGCAATCAAATGTACCCACAGACTGTTTAAATATGCAAATGCAGCTTAGAGTGCCTTCTAAGCTGTGAGAGATAGGTAAGAGCTTGGTTGTAATAAGGAACATTCTGTAGGTAAACTTGATAACACTTCATTTGAAAAGCATGCATTAAGAACATGGTTCATGTAAACCTTTGATATCCACAAGTAATATGAATGCTTCAGTACATTTAGGACAGTTTCCACATGAACAAATAAACTGACTCAACAATTACATGTTTTCCTTTTTCACATCTAATATTCACATAATTTTAGGCCTCTCTAAAAGATGCCATTAGGTTACTGGCACTCTGCACCTCTTCAGAGAGACATGGGACTACAAATTTAATGTCTGTAAAATTTCATTTATATACACCCTTGTAAAAACATGTCACTTTTTTTTTTACCCTTCTATAAAGTGAGAGATTTTCATCATGCTAATACTGAAAAAGCTATATTATTGTTACCAGTTATTTTTGGGGACAAAAATGTGAGAATTCAGCTACCTTTGTGTATGAATCTCTTTTTAAGCACATACGGTTCTCGGGGTGAGCAAAAGGCCACCCATCAGTGCCACTCGGAAAACATGTATCAGCCAGCAGCGGTTTGCTTTTACCAAAGCCAGTTAATGAGGTTCTCCTGGGAATGATGTAAGCAAGCCACCATCAAATCCTCAAATCCATTCTCAAAATCCATTTCCAGAAAATAAGAAACTACAAATATATACAGTGCCTTGCACAAGTATTCATCCCCCTTGAACTTTTCCACATTTTGTAATGTTACAACATAAAACTGACAACCTATAACTGCACTTAATTGGGATTATATGTCATGAATCTACACAAAATATTCCATAAGAGAGCAATAAAGTTTACATATTTATTTACAAATAAAAAAAAAGTTGTTAACTCATGTTCCTTTAAAACCCCTCATTTAGTTCTGGTGCAATCAGTTGCCATCAGAAGTTATTAGCTGATTGATGCCCACCTGTAAAGTGACACATGATCTCAGTATAAATACACCTGTTCCTGGAAAGCCCCAACGTTTATTGGAAAACATACTTAACAAAAAGCATCAGGAAGACCAAGACCAAAATCTATGACCACCGTCCAGTGAAGCATGGTGGTGGTAGCATCATGTTGAACATTACCCTTGGCCTTTTTGTTGTTTCTCGGATTAATGCCCTCATTACCTCACCACTGACACCACTTTTTGTGTATGGCTTCCTCTAGGCAGAGGTGTTCATTATGTTGTTTGTTTAGGTAGCAAATTCTGATGCCTTCCAGGAACAGGTTTATTTATACTGAGATCACGTGATACTTTAAATGCACACAGGTGAACTCCATTGAACGAATTATGTGACTGCTGATAGCAAGTGTTTGCAGCACAACTAATTTAGGAGTTTCACAGCAACAAGAGTGAATACTTATGCAATCGCATTTTACATTTTTTGTTTGTAAATAATTTTCTAAACTATTTATTTTTCGACCCCATTACAAAATGTGGAAACATTCAAGGAGGGTGAATACCTATGCAAGCCACTTTAGTGTCTGCCTATTAAATAAAGTAGAAAGAAAGCTTAATTACTGGCTCCATCCTTTACCTGTTCACAGTACTGCCAGATTCTGCTTTCATCATTCCAATAAGGAGAATGTGGAATGTCATCAAACATGTTTTGACATTAATTTAATGATTTAACTGATGAATTTTGACATTATGAAGCAAAACGCATTCCTTCAGATTGATGTAATCAGTAAGGGCATTCTGTGACATTTGAGTGAACAACGGGAAAAGTCAAACCAGTCGAACAGACATCCATCAATGAAATAAGCAATGCTGCTCATTCAAGATGTGATAGTCCCGCAGAAACACACATACAACTAAAACAAAAAAGAATGAATAATGGAGATAACATATTCTTCCTGCATATATCAGGAAATATGAGAGGACTGAAAAGGAACACAAATAAATCTGAGTTTCAGTCACAACAACTACATGGGACTATGTATCCCTTCTCATGAGTGGTAAATGCAATCTATATGGTAGGTGTGGTATGTTCAGTAAATGAGTCTTACAAGTCTCCTGTCTGAAATCTTGAGAGCATCTCTGAAAGAGCTGTAATAACAAATCAGGTTAAGAGGAGTAAGCATGAGAAAAAAGATATCAGCATTTTCTTCTGGGCCGGCAGGAAGAAATCTTATTTAGTATTTCATGTGGCGACTCAAGAAATCCCTTAACATGGTACAATTTTGACATTTTCTACTATTTATAGTTTTGTAAACTACAGGCTTTCCTGACCTGTCCTATCCCATTTCACTTTTGCATGTACTGTATGTCAACCATAAGAAAAATCCTAGCATTTTAAATTCTGGTTACCCCCAAAAGTGTATTTAAAGATTCCATACACAAGCATAATGAACAAAAGATTATTAGGATTATGTCCTTTTTGCTATGACACACAGCTTTCCTACAACTTGATCAAAGCATGACATGCACTGTATGAGGACATCACACTTAGCTTTTTTTTTTTTTTTAAATCTTCAGGTAGACATACTTTTTTTTAATCACTGCATTTTGTTAACCTGCTCCTTACCCAATATGATCTTTTCAGGAAGACAGCCAAGACAAGATTAAGAAGTAAATAAGAAATTTCCATATCACTCTGACATATTTTCTGGTTTCTTAAAGTTCCAATGTCAAAGTATATTATAGGCAGAAAAACCCTATTTTAGGTTCAAAATTCAATTTTTCCTCTTCTGTTTTCCAGAATTTATCCACAGCAATTATTTAATGGGTTTTCCCAGACCAATAAACATATACCAAAGAACATGAACTTATTGGCCATTTTACCAAACTTTAAAATGTTATGCTTGATTTTGCGATCTTAAGGCACAGACACTATAAACTTCCACACAGGAGAAAATGTTATACTTTATAAAGGGTTGCAGAAAACCACCAACCGCCAATCTCTTTTCCACTATAGCACAAAGAAAATAAGTATGTTTTTCAAGAGGAGCCCATCAAGCTTGCATGCACTCACCCTTAAATGGAAAACAATGTAATCTGGATACAGATTTCCTGCTCCTAAAATGTCAAACTGCTATAGCCTTCTTCTCAGTGTAAGACAGTGTAACCATATGTGTATTAGAATATACAACGTTATACAAAACCAAACTGTATGGACTCTATGGATCTGTTCAGTCTACACAATGACATAAAATCTGATGATCATTGTGTGATCATTGTGCACATTATTTGCATTTTTGTTTTTCAACCAATTATGTGTCTGAATTTTCATATGCACATCTGAATCACTTTAACATATTGTATATAATAGATTTACTGTAGGAAACATCTATTTGTAACTAATAAGGTCAGCCAGCTTACCTCTTTATCTTCCTCCATGTCAGAAGAGTAACTGCTTAAATCGTCCATGTTGTGGCACTCAGGGTCAGAGTCTGCAGTGGCTATTGGTACAGAGACAGACAAGGTGGGATCGAAGATGAAGTTGTCAGAGCCAGTGTCTGCACCTGATGCCTCTTTCTCACACCCCGGGTCTTTAATCAGCTCCACTGTGGTATGAGTAGACATATCAGCCAGCATATTGGCATCTTTCTGGCCATCTTCCTCCTTTACCTTATTCTCTTTCCTTCTAAGGCAGTTGCTGTGAAAGAAGCTGTGCAGATGGGCTTTAATGAACGCTACACCCTTGCGGATGCGACCCATAGCAATCTGCAAGTTGTTCATTTCACAGTCATCGTTTGTAGCTGCCAGGTTATCTGCACTAAAAGAGCTAAGCAGCAAGGCCAGGAAGAGGTTCAAAACCTAAAAGAGTTAAGATAAGATGTCACTACATGTATGTAATACAGAGATACTGATACTGATTCTACTGGGTATCATTTTGTAAGGTGTACTAGTAAATAAACAATTAATATTGCTGTTTTATAGACAATGCCTCACAGACATATAAAATTAGCTGGAAATAAAATATTAACATAAATTCAGGAAAATTAAGATATATAAGCTATAAAACAGTACAGCAAACATATGCCTACCACAAGGTTTCCAATCACCATGACCATGAGGAAGACAGTTAGGCACATGGCCTGTCCAGCCACCATCATGCAGTCCCACATAGTTTCGATCCACTCGCCACACAGCACACGGAACACTATTAGAAAGGAGTGGAAGAAATCGCTCATGTGCCAGCGAGGGAGACTGCAATCTGATGAAATCTTACACTTATTGCTTGTGTAACTCTTCCCGAACAACTGCATGCCTACTACGGCAAAGATGAAGACAATGATGGCCAGGACGAGCGTCAGGTTGCCAAGGGCACCCACCGAGTTGTGAATTATTTTGATCAGCATATTTAAAGTGGGCCAAGACTTAGCCAGCTTGAAGACTCTAAGCTAGGATAATAAAAAAAAAAAACAGGTTACAAACTTTTCAACAATCATTTCAAGTAAAAATGATAATGAGTTCAGTGAGTGTTTCTAGCTTTTCTTACCAAACGAAATGACCTAAGAACAGACATTCCAGGTACATTTTCCAACCCAAGCTCTATAATACTGAGGGTTACAATGACACTATCAAATATATTCCAGCTTTCTTGGAAGTATTTATAAGGATCCAAGGCTATAATCTTGAAGATCATCTCAGCTGTAAAGATCCCTGTGAAAACCTGGACATAAAGGTATACAATCAATATACTGCAGTGGAAAGTCTCTATACTCTTAGATATAAAGGTAAACTATACAACAGTTAGTTCCGGTCCACCAATTTGATTAGTCAAGCAGAGTTCCAAGAGTGCTTATATTTAGCATAACCGCACCAGGATGTTTCACTGTGTGTATCACTCCACTCATCTGTGTTCGCGAAATAAAATTCCAATTCCTAGTTCGAAACAGTCACTGTCATAGTGCTAGCGACATCACCAGCGGACATGGCAAATGAATCTTTCCAGGAATATAACCTTTGACTTGAAATATCAAAGCTTGTCAGATGAAGATGGAAAGGGAAAAGGGATGCCAATTTTGCCAGCAGTACCTTTAACAGGAATGTATAAATCAATTTGAGCTAGCTAGCCAGCTATCTGATGTGCTATGAAGTGAGTCTGGTTCTTCGGGATCTATTTCTGCTAATCGAGCAAAAATAAACAGAACATTTGGCCATATTGGCTCAGAAATGAAATATTACTCAATATTAATCTCTTTTTTATATAACTGTTGTATAGAAACAATATCGCAATCACAATCGTGCAGTCATACTGAATATCGGCACTGATTTGATTACAATCATGGAAAAAAGAAAGTACACCCTTTATCAATTCTGTGTTTTTATTTATTAGAGCCTAAAAAACAATTGTGTGGTCCTCACCAACTTCTATAAACAAACAAATAACCTCATATTTAAACCTCACTGTAGAATGGTGAATTTCAAATTGTTTGGAGATGGCCTTATAACCATTCCCAGATTGATGAGCAGCAACAATGGCTTCTCTGAGGTTAATGCTGATGTCCTTTCTTTTGGCATGATGTAGACACACTCCTGAGCGCTCCAGAACACTGTCAAAAGTTTTGCTTTTATAGAGGAAGTCACACTTCTTGATGATTAACTAATCTTTTGCATGTCTTTAGTAATACCTTTACTGCTAATTACTCTCTTAATCACTGTAAAATTTGGAAGGGTGTACTTATTTTTTTCCCCACCCGGTTTCTGAATGTTGGTTTACTTTTTGAGGAGAAATGACTACATATTGAAATCTGTTTTGTTTTTTTGTCATCACCTGAGGTTATTTGTTTGTTTATAGAAGTTGGTGGGCACCACACAGTTGTTATTTAGACTCTGTTAAATAAAAAGACAGAATTGAAGGAGGGTATACTTTCTTTTTCCCATGACTGTAGTTACGGCATTCACCATCTGGGCTCATCCCTATGGCTGAATCACAGCTGTGCCAATATTTAGTATATCCGCATTGACTAACTCATTACATAGTTATAGGTCCTTAGCTTCTTAAAAGGGTTCTAGTTTGGAAGCCATTCTGATAGAGAATCAGTCTGTTGTAAGGTTCTACATAGAAGCTTTAATAATTCCTTCAGAGGTAGAACCAATGAACCTGTAAAGGTTCTAGATTTAAGCAATACTACCCGAGCAAACGCAGTTATATTAAATATCGGCACAGCATGGCTAAGATTGTATGTTACAATGTAAAAAGTAACTTAAAATTTTTAAAAATTGTTCTTACATAGTTGCCCACTGTAAGGACTTTCATAAAATAGCCATCCTTGTTGTGGTGCTCCATAGCCATGAATATTGTATTGATTACAATGCAGATGGTGATGAACAGATCCACAAATGGGTCCATAACAAACAAGTGAACTAATCTCTTTATTTTCACCCATGCTGGAAAGCAATCCCAGATTAGAAATGCTTTCGTAAACTTATACCAACATGGATGGCACTTCCGCCTCGAATCCTCCAGCTCTGCAATATTAAAAAAGATTATATTATATGAATAATATTTATGACATATTGCATTATTGGAGTAAATCAAAAACAGAAGATTTATGATAATATTATGAAGCTAACATGTAAATTTCTTATGACATAGCACATTTCTTTCTCCACAGCACAGGTGGTGATCGAGTTAAATTAAATTCCAATGATTTTTTAAAATAATATTAGCATAATTGTCTTGTTGAAATTTAAACAAAGATATGTGGACTGCTTTGAAGAACATGGTCCATTCTGGAGAAATGTCCTAATTTGGATTTCTTTTTCTTTTCCAATGTTTATTGTTGAGACCAGGTTCTATAACGCTATGACCGAAATTGTGTTTGTTATCCAAACCATCAAAGGAACTACATGTACCCTGTAAGTTTTTTTTTTAATTTAGTGATAAATCTGTTTATTTTGAGTACTCTGTTCTTTTTCTTGCCCTTTAAATACTTCTCCCTGCTACAATAGGCAGATGCTCTTTGTATTGTCTCAACAAATTAGTATGTACATTTAATCTACTGATATTCATCAGTTGAAATGAATGAAAAAAAATTCTCCCAAAAATTTGACTGAATAAACAAAGTCTCTGACCCAGGGAAAATGATCGATTGAAATGTAATGAGTGCCTTACTCACTAAGTGTTTACTTACTGCGAAAAAAGGCAGGGTATAAGGACAATGATTATTTCTAAAATGTCCAAAATGCTGCCACAGCTGCCTTCTGAATTGAATGAAGTTGTGGTCTTTTACGTGTGTGAGATATAATTTGAAGAGTTATGTTTTCCTTTACTTTTTTAGTCTTTAGTGATTTCAAAGTCATAGCCTTACAGCTCTCAATCTGATGCAATTTGTGCTTTTTCTGGTTCAAACTGGTACATTTTTGGAAATAATCGTTATCCTTATACTCTGCCTTTTCTCACAGTAAGTGGACTAATGGCTATAATAACAATGCAAAAGCCCATCAGGGCTTGGCACATGAAACAGTACTCTATTAGTATGTATGTTTCTGTTGAGTAGTCTGGTTTTTCCCAAAACATTCTGAATTATTTGTTTTTAGTCATCAACATTATGAAATTTTGAAATTCTCGTTTAAATAATAAAAAAAATTAGCTAGATGGTTCAACCTGGAGTGTACTTACCTTCCATTGTGTTGGTGATAATACTAGCTACACTCATAGCCCTCTGTCTGGCTGTCTGGTCATTCAAAAACCCTGGTGAGAGCTGTTCGGCATCATATCTCCTCCTGTACTCCTCTTTTTTCCTCTGAGGAAGAAGCCATAATGAAGGTGTTACAAAGTGTCATTAGACAATTTGAACTATGACGTAGTATAATAACTATAGCACACCATACATGAGGTGTAGAAAATATGCTACAAGGTTTAATAAAAAAAAAAATCCTTTTGTAGTTGGCATTTAAGCCTAGGAGGCATTTAAGCCTAGGAGATGTTTACTGTTGTGCATGTTGCTTCAACTGAGTGCATAGTTGAAGTGTCACAAGACATGCAATTTTCCTTACACTGTCATCTGTAGTGGCTTTATCTATGGTCACCTCAGGCAATGGCAGAACATCTGGAGAGCTGGGCAGTGAGTTCCCAGTCATATATGACACTGTGCCATTGCAATCCACAGAGCTGCGCACTTTTCCATTTGGTGACAGGAAAACTCGTGGGGTCAAGCTGTTCCTGCTGCCAGTACTGTAAAGACGCTCAGAGCAGTGTGGCAGAAACAACGACCCACGGCGGCTGCCCGTGTCCTCAAACGCACTGTGCTCATCATCTGCAAATCCATTGTCTGATCCCAGGTGGCCACGAAAGGTAAAGATGCTAGTCCTACTGTTGCGGCGTGGAGAGAAGACTGAGCCCTGAATACTCACAAGTGACTGCAGAAAAAAACAGGCCTGAGGCTCACTACATATGTAAACATCACACAAGGTGGCCATGAATTGACAGTTAAGATGGTCATGCGGCACATAAAATGGACATGCTGAACATAAAATATGGCAAACGATGAGGATGATGATGAAGATGATGATGATGGTGTTTATAATAAGTCCGAACAAATAACAGAAATAAAAGCAAAACTGAAGCTGCAAAGATTTTGGTGGATAACTATATTGATTGACCAAAAAGTACTGAAAATAGCCATGGGAAAATCAAAAAGATGGCAAGAAGGAAAGTAAAGATAATGCATGGAGAACCAAAATGAAGCTGAATGGAGGACATGTGTAGAATAGGACTGCCAACCTTTAATGAATAATTATGGCAGATCAGCCCTGATCTTTCTTTTAAAAGTGACATGAAGCTTAAAGACATGATCATGACCATGAAATTATTATTTGTAATCTCATAAACCAGTAATAAATCTCCAGTACGAAATAATATAATACTCTGATTAGGATCAGATAAATGCTTGCAATGCATCACCAGAGCATGCAAAAGGATCAGCACTACAGTAGCTGAGAATCATTCCTGACCTGATGAGGGGATTGATATGTCCTATCATATGACATTATGTTTCCATCCAAAGAATATCGGAAGCTGGTCCTCCTAATGTTGTTCTCTGGGTCAGAATTGTGGACCTTTTCTTTGTCCCCTTTCACCCCCTCCTCCTCTCTCTGCTTCCTCTTCTTTCTCCGGTTGCATCGTTCTTTGGCACTTTTGGAACTGAGTTTGGAGGCCTCAGAGGAACTGTCTCCACTAAGTTTGCCACTCTCAAATACCGCAACTGCCGCCTAGTAGAAATGTACAGAATAGCCCTTATGAAAAATTCCCACGGGATTTCCACTGGAAATGTTCACATTATTATGATGAAAATTTACATTGGGTATTCAGTTGGAATACCAGGAAAATTGACTTGGGACTTCATAGTAGGTATTGCACCATATGATTTTTGTGGGCTTTTATTTGGAACATGGTCTTATTTTGGTATAAGGTTTTCAGTTTTGACTTTTGTGGGTGCTTAATTGGATTTTAATGGGTAGCTTAAAAAATATAACTTTTGTTATTCAGTTATGTCAAATAATATAACTACGTACTATATATACAAATATAGATAAAATATATTTTACTATCTTGTACAGAAATATAAGTTTCATAAGGATGTCATAAGTTTTAAAACAGGTATTAATTGATGATTCTAGGAAATTTGTGAAATTTCAGTCCTACTCGTTTTAATAATTATGTGCTTTAGATATCTTTCATCACAGTATAAACAGGGATTATTAAAAAGGGATAGAATATGGCACAGCTGTGACTCAGTGACCAGGTATGTAGGGCATTAGTCAGATAAGCAACCAAGAAGCCAATGGTAAATCTGAAGAAGCTGGAGAGATCCATAACTCAGAAGCTGGAGATGCTGTTCACAAGACAACCACAGCCCGGGCTTTTTGGAAGTGGTGAGAAGGAAGCTGATGAGATGAAAGTCAAACATTTTGGCTTTGGCATAAAGCTACATTTGACAGAAACCCAACTCTGCTCAGCACCCTTAGAACACCATATAAGCAGTGAAGCATGGTGGTGGGAGCATTGTGCTGTACAGATATTTTTCATCCAGGACTGGGAACTGGTCAGAGTTGGGGGCAAGATTGATGGTGCCAAATACAGGGCAATCCTAGAAGAAAAACTCTTCCAGTCTGCAGAAGACTTGAGATGGGGGCAGAGATTCACATTCCAACAGGACAATTACCCTAGGCATAGTGTCAAATCTACCCTGGAGTGGTTCAGAACCAGGAACCTGATTGTGTTTGAATGGCCACGTCAAAGCACAGACCTCAATCTGACTGAGAATCTGTGGCAAGGCTTGAAAATTGGTGATTACCAATGGTCTTCATCCAAGGTTTGAGCAATTTTTCCAAAAGGAATGGAGAGAAATATCAGGATCCAGATGTGCAAAGCTGATAGAGACATATCACAGAAGACTTTGCAGCTGTGACCGCAGCCAAAGATGGTTCCACCAAGGAGGGTGAATACTTAGGCAAACAGCAATGGTCTGCTTTTTGGTTTATATAACCTTTGTATCACAATAAAATATTTTTCACCTTGTACTGTAGGTCACAGGATTCTTCCATGAAGGATAATAGGTTTAATAAGCCAAAAAATATGGTCTTAAGATATTAAAGATATTAAAGAAATAAATGAAAGTACATTTTGTTAGGGTTTTTTAAAATCCTGATTCAAGTTTTAGCACTGGCTGGAAGAAGTTGTTTGAACAAAACCAACATCCTGTCATGCATTACAATCTAAACCACAAACCATCTGAAACATGGAGTGGAGCTCTTATCAATAATAGTATACACACTGTAGGCATTTTAAAGGTAATACTTTTCTACTCCCTATACCGTATGTCTGATATATTTACATTTCATGCAGTGCAATACCTGGGCCTCTGCTTGTTGCCTCCTGAGCTGCTCCATCATAGCCTGGAACTTCTCCTCTTTTTGCAGAGCCTCCTCCAAGGTGGCCTGGTTCTGTTCATCATAGGCCATGGCCACCACAGCCAGGATCAGATTCACCAGGTAGAACGATCCCAGGAATATCACCAGCACAAAGAAGATCATATAGATCTTCCCTGAAGCTCGAAGAGTCTGAAAATGCAGCTCACCGTTAGCCATTATCAAACTGGTGGGTAATCTCAAGGTGCTCTTGGGTCGCTGTTTGGAATTTTTAGAAACTGTCTCAGCAATCAAAAGAATTGGCATCAGAAAAGGTAGATTCTGCATACGGTTTATTTTAAAAAGGAAGAGTAAAAGATGTTTCATTGATTTGAACACCACCTCGTTTTTCAATATTTGAATATATAACCAAAATAATAGTCTCTATGTCTTCACTACACATATGCCAACCACTTTAAAATCTTTCCATTTTGGTTTACTGCAGTTTTGTTTGACAGTTAAAACACTAATCTGCTATGACTTTAATTCTCATCCAGGTTAAATAAATCATAGTAAAAATGCAATGTATAAATGCTATGCAGCACTTGTTCCATACCCAACTTATTTAACTTTATTTTAAACTTCACACCTTAATATCTTTGCTTTTAAACTGATGTATGTACAGCTCACATGCCAGTAAAAAGCACGGTTGTTTAAGGTCAAATATTATATCAGGTGAACAAAAACAGAAACAGGTGCAGAGGACCTTCATGAAAGGAATCCTAATAAACCTCTTATAATAACCCACACACAGGTCTCCCAGCACAACACAAACACATAAACATAGCACCATTGATGACTAACAATGATAGATTTCAAACTGGATTTAAACTACACTGCTAGTAGTGGGTGAGGAACACTTACTGTACATATGCATACCTGTTGGTAGAGATTTTCCCAGTAGTCTTGAGTCATCAGTCTGAAGAGAGAGAGGAAAGCCCAACCAAAACTGTCAAAGCTGGTGAAGCCATAATTTGGATTGGCACCTGCTTTGTGACAGAAATAACCATCTGGGCATTGCCTGCAGCACAGTTAATAAAAAGTATTTACTCATTTTATATTTTTAATATAATAATATAATACTTTTGTCAAGAAACTGTCTTTTTTTCCCCAAAATAAACACATGAGCAAATGTGCCACTACCATTTTTATAATACTAAGCTGAAATTCAATTCAATTCAATTTTATTTATATAGCACTTTTAACAATGGACATTATCACAAAGCAGCTTTACAGAAATCCAGATATATCATTTCAATTAAAGTTTAAAATTTATCCCTAAGGTAAGGAAAGGAAATATATATATTTCTTTGCTTGTTTTTTCTCTTGGTTTCTGTTTTCATACTGTTATTTATTTATTTTCTAGTCATTTATTTGTTTACCTGATTGTGTTCACCTGTTCCTTGTTCTGCTTGATTACACTGTGTTTCTTATACCCGCTGTGTTTCTGTCTAAAGTCTCCACAACTTTGCATTTATGCTTTTAATTCTGAGCCATGGTTAATGACAAGGGATTATCCCGTGTTAACCAGCTGCCTGGGTTTTGACCCCTGCTGTTGACTGCAGTTAAGTTTCATGGATTGTCCAATATATGCATCAGTAATTTTATACACTTGTGTCCTGCCTCTAACCAACTGTTACAATGTTATTATACTTTCACAATTTGTAGTTTATCTACAGATTTACAGTTTTTTCATTAATGAATGTCGAATATTTCACTTAAGAAGAAGAAAAAGACTTTATTGTCACATACACGAGTATAGCCGTGAAATTATATTCTTCACATATCCTAACTTATTAGGAAGCTGGGGTCAGAGTACAGGGTCAGCCATGATCCAGCTCTCCTGAGTTAAGGGCCAAAAGGCCTTGCTCAACCCAACAGTGTTATTTTATAGAAGGGGAATCAAAGTGTTTTTTAGAAGGGGAATCAAGAATTATTATTATTATTATTATTATTATTATTGGTAGTAGTAGTAGTAGTAGTGCATTTATAAATTATTTTCATACCTAGTACGAGTATGAGTACATGTTTTGTGGTATCAGAGATACTGATACCAAACACTTCTCAGCGGCGAGAGTTAAAAAAAATAATAAATAAACGAAATGGAATTGTGACATGTGGTGTGTCAGGGATGTCAACATTTTATTTAGATCTGAATCCATAACCACTCTCATTACCACTATGTCAGATCCTGGATTAAACAGAATCACATACATGCATGCTCATGCACATATATTTCTAGGCTTATTCTTTATAATGTTAGCTAGTTGATTTTAAACGAAGTGCGTTAACTAGTTACATTAGTTCTCTTGGATTGAGTAGGCTTGCAATGGAGATTTTCACTTCGAAAAAGCACTTCTGTACAGCTGTAAACATACATTTTTGTTTTCTTTGTGTCAGATTCAATAGTGACATCATCAAGAACGATATACTGCGGTTTCTGTTGATATTTTTTCTTGCCTAGCCAGCCTCATTTGCCACTAGTACACTTGAACTCCTCATGCTGAGTTTTATGTTTAAGATGTTTAATTAGGTTTCTTGTATTGTAGGATGATGCTGTAGTTCCTCCTCTTGATATTTTCACAGAGCACAGTATGTAGTCTGCTTTGCTTTGCCATCATTAATCGTAAAATACATCCAGATTGCTGTCACTTTGTGTTGTTTGTTCACTAGCTTGATAACATTCACTAGCCTTATGCCAGATAGTACCACCTGGTATCAACTGTTGGTATCGGGCAACTTTGATGAGTATGAGTACATGAGCATTGTACATGGGCCCATACCTGATACCAGTATTGATATTGATATATCCCTAATTATTATTATTATTATTATTATTAATAATAATTACTTACCCTGCATCACTGTTATTTCCACAGAGCAGTGGATCTTTCTTCCCTTCAATTTTATAGTAATTATCTACAGGAAAAAGAGAAAGATAGCATTCAGTCCCCTCTGGCATGGAACAACATGTAACATTTGTATATTATGAATATTTTATTAACTTATCTATGTGAACTTCTACAGAGCTAGAACTTAAGCAAATATAGTTAAAAGAATGTAATAGAAAAGTTGAATAAATGGATGAAGAGTACAGTCAGTGGCATCTTGGCTGTGGTATCAGGCCCAGTCAAACCATGTCTTAGTATTAGCATCAGTCTGCCATGAGACATTTGCTGTGTACTGTGACAGAGTACTTTAGAACGGCGATCACATTTCCTTCCCTTAAGTAACCATTATCGTGTTCCTTTCTCTTATTCTTTCTCATTTCTTCCACACTAACACTGTCCCCTACATCTGAAAGTTGACAGAATCCCCTCACCAACCATATTGTCATTAACCACTATGTTAGATCTTCCATTGCACAAACAGTTACACACTCCCCTGTGCCACTTCTGTCAGTCATTGTTAGCTCCTGGGCAGCCATGAACTCTCACCTTCTGAATCTAATCTATGCCTCAAGGGATCTGAGGACTAAGCCTGCTAATGCATGCTAATGGCTGAGGGGTGGTGAGGGCAACAAGTGGATACTGAAGGAAAATCTCCCTGCTGGTTTCAGCACAGTGAGTACATTTTAAGCAGGAAAAACATCCAAGCTCCTGATGCAGTCCTGGGAAATAGTCCTGCTGTGTGTTTATTGTGTTTTTCCTGCTCTAACCTATTTAACTCAGCAATTAGACGAGCTCAGGGGGGAAAAAAAGCACAAAATCCCAAATAGGCAGATTCTGTTATGTCCAAGACTGTACTGACTGAAATGGATTGTAACCCACCATGTTTGGAGATGGATTAATTAAGAATACTGTTGGGGTTTATTTAACTGTCAGTGCAACAGCCTTATACTGCTGATTTGATCTGTTCTAATAATTTATTTTCTACCACAACAACACCACTCACTCTTATCATTATAGTATTGTGTGCGGTTGAACTCAGTGAAGTTTCCAGTAAAAACCAGCTGTCCCTCCTCATTTATACTGCCGTCGATTGGTATCTTTATGCATTTATTCCTCAGGTTGCCCATAAAAAGCTGCAGGCCAATCAGTGCAAATACGCTCAAACAAAAGACAGTCAGAATCATCACATCCGAAAGTTTCTTTACTGACTGGAACAGAGCTCCTACAATGGTCTTCAGGCCTAAGAGCAACAGACAGCACAATATGTCATTATGCAGATACACATATATATATATAACAATAAAACAATTGCATGTGATCAGGGAAAGTATTCTTATATTTACGCAGGAAATATTCAAGACTTGTGAATTCATAAAAATACAAGCACTTCCCTTTTTTAAAAAAAAAAAAATTACAAAATGTGAAATAAGGTTCATTATCACTAATCAACTCCATTATTAAAGGGAATTATTAAAGATTTGGATTAAATCTTTTTATTAAATAAAATAAATAGGTTGCATTACACAATAAATTAAGGTATGCACAAAACAATGTTCATTTAATGTAAAACTTGCTACATAAAAACAAACTGCAGTCAGTTAGAAGCATGCTTTTACCTGGGATAACTGATATTGTTTTCAGGGCCCGAACAACTCTGAAAGATCTCAAAGCAGAGACATTACCCAAACCGCTGCCAAACTCTGTCACATACCTGATATAAGGCAGTAAGAGGTCAGTGGGTTAGAGATGATTTCACTACTTATATAGGGTTACAACAAAGGTTTTCCAAGATCTTAGTAGCTAAACATACAGAACAGAACATACATTGTTTACACTGTTACAGATGGAACAAATGCACAGTTACGCTGGATGAATCTTGTATATGAATGTACAGATTTTGAAGACTGTCTATAGCTTGGTAGTAAAAAGATATTGGATCCACTCTGGGCAGATAAGTGTCTACTTAATGATAGGATTAATCAATAAGATCATGTCTGGCACAGCTTTAAGGTAATTAAAACACATCCATCAAATCAAGCATGCTTTTATAGACTGGCTCAAAGCTGTTGACTGCAGAAAGGGGATTATTTAAAATCGATGAGATTGACTTCTCAAATATCACTCCAATGCTTGTCCAAAGCAAGCACTGAGAAAGAAGTGATATATGATTCATTATTCTGAGATTGCATATAAGCAATGTTGGCAAAACTACTTTGCAACACTTGCAACAAGCTACAAGTTACCTCTTATTTTAAAAAAAACTAACTATCATTAAAGATATATATATATATATATATATATATATATATATATATATATATATATATATATGTGTGTGTGTGTGTGTGTGTGTGTGTGTAAGGAATAACACACAACAGACCATGCGGTTATATGAAGCCAGGCTGGTGTGAACATGAAGTGGAGTTATCACCCTGAAGTGGATTATTTTCTATAACCACACAGTCTGGAGTGTGTTATTCTGCTTATTCCACAGCAATCTGCAAACAATTACAATGTTTAATTTATTAATCACACATTTTACTGGCTTATCATTAACAGTTAATGTTGTGGAACATCTGCTAGACAGTCATTCCCTTTTATAACATTGTATTTCTTAAGTTTACACAAAACTACGTGTCCCCTTAGTGTGGCTTAGTTGCAGCTACACCGTATGTACACTTCAGCGTCTGAGAGTGAGACCAAGAAACTTTACGTGTATCATGGCTATACCACAGTGCAAACACCACAGTGAAGGCTACAAACTATTGGTGAAAAAGTTACTGGAAAATCTATATTATTTGGAAAATAACTCAGCTACTGCCATACTACTAAAATATGTAGTTAAGTTAGTAGTTACTGTTACTGTAACTACTGTTTGTAACTAACTCCTTACCAATACTGCATAAAAGAACTGCAGGTAAGGCGGTGTATCAAGTCATATTGTATACATGTTAGACATGTGTGAACTGTCCTGTACTTACGCCATCACAATCACAGTGAAGTCCAACCAGTTGAATGGGTCTCTGAGAAAGGTAAACTTCCCTATACAGAAGCCCATGGCTAAGATCTTTATTAATGAATCAAATGTATATATTGCAGTAAACGTGTACCTGTAAAAACAACACCACAGCAATCACAACAAAAAGACACAGGATTTATTATGAGTCATCTGAGGAATTAAGTCATACTCCATATTCAGTACTAACAGTGAGAGAGACTTACTCTATATTCTTGAACAAGGATCGAAGCTCCCTGCGTTCAGTGAAGGTCATAAACACACAGTTTGCAAGGATAGTGCACATGATTATTATGTTGAACAATGTGACAACTGCAGTCAAGAAAAACATGATTTAAAAATAACTGACTTGGCAAAACCTAAAGGCAGAATAACAACTTAAAAATGTAATTTCTTTGTTTACAGGTTATTAATATTACTTATGATTAACAATTATTTTTCAGTCACACCTGTTATTACTGGATAAGCACTATAGGACAAAAATAAAAAATATTTTAGCAGCATATGGAAAGGATATGAATGCACCAAAATCTTAATTGATATTCTTCTGAGTGGGTTAAATGGACTTAGCACGTACAAGGCAGAAGTGGCATTAAATCGGAAGATTGCCTTCCCTTTGTTCAATACTATAAAGGTCTGAAAGAAAAACAAGAAACAAAGCTATTGCTACTATACAGTCACATATTATTCAGAATGGTAGGTCAGTGCTGGTGCTTGGTGTGTTTCTTGTGCATTCAGAACTGACCTACTCTACATAAAACCTGAAAAACAGATTACCAGGCCTGTTAGAACCAATTCTTGTTCTACTAATTTAAATAAAAGAAGTATTTCATTTAATATTATACTTTTTCTTTATCCGGTTTTATCCATATTTAAGTTAAACAAAGGTTTTTGTACCAAAATCTTTTCTTGACAACATTTAGATCTACATATCTGGTACAAAACCAGCACAATTAATTTAAATGGAACGTTAATGCAGAAAAGGAATATACACTACTATTGTGGACTGAACACTCTATGGATGTTATCTAAGTAGGGTCAGGGTTCCCCAGAGGTCTGTGAAGCATTTTTTTTGCAAAACATGACATTACAGTTGTTTCAATTTGTTACATTTATTATAATTCTAAGCCTAATTGCCTTTGCACTTAAGGTGAATGGGTTTAATCTAAAGCTCATTAATTCAACAATATAGAACAGCTTAATGTCAATTTAAATCGTACTGCAAGTAACTAGAAAAAAGTGCTGTTGATATGTTACAGAAAATTGTGACTCTACATTTTTAACTCTGTGTAACTTGCTTAGGTTCAATAGGTAGAAAATATCTCATGACTCCAATAAATAAATATGATTGTACATATTTGCCTAATGTGCCTGATATATAAACAGTTGGATAATACTCATCATATTAATGTTTATTGTTCATGGGTCCATAGATCCTTCTTTTACTGGAAGGGGTTTTGGCTGTATAAAGTTTGAGAACCCCTGATCTAGCTCAAAAACCTCATATCTAGCTTGGTTTAGTAAAATGTTTTGCTTAAAAAAAAATCAGCTGTAATGTCATCTTTAGGAAACATGTTAATCATCCAAAGTACATGCATTTTGCAAATAATCCAGCACTAAAACCTTTTATAAGTCACTGCATGAATGACCATTCACACATTAACAATGTAACAGCAGTAGCCAGCCACCCACGTCAGCACTCAAATTCTACTAAAAGCCCATTAGACAGAGCACACCCAAATGCATTTCCAGACTGAGTGAAAACAAATCAAAACTTACTTTCTGACTGCAATAAAATGGGTCCAGGTCTTCCAGCGGTGTGGACACCATTCCTTCGGGAATGTCCCCATATATAAATGGCAATTTCTTCCCTGCCGCCAGATCACTGTTAGGTTGTGGCTGATCCTCATCATTGGTATTTCCCTCTTGCGCTCCTTTTTTAGGCTTTTTACTCTTCTCCTCTGCAATTCGTTTTTCAATGGCCTTGAGCGACTCCCGGGTAAACGGGCGGAAGCTGTGTGGTCCCGGCGGTGCAAGAATCTGTGCCATCTTTGCATCCTGTACCTTTTGATTGATTTGCTAGCCCACTACATGAGAAGCAGCTACAGCCATAAAAATACAACAGCCCATGTTAGACAGAAACACAAGTGATAATACCTTCAGAATGGCTTGTCTTCTACTAAAGAAAGTGCACAAAGAATTGTTATTTTGTTTTTAATTTACTGTTACTTGTAATAGTAGCTCTTCTACTTAACATTTTTAGACAGAAATATAACATTCATTGTTTGTTAATTCATCATTTAGCTTCAGTAACCCCCATCCTGGCCTGGATGGCAGTGGATCTGGAGCCTATCCTGGGAACACTGGGCGTGAGACAGGGTTGGGTGCCAGCCCATTGTAGGGCCCCATGCATACACACACTCACATACTCATTCACACCTAGTCCAGGTCCAATGGACACAGGCAGAACATTCGAAACTCCATACAGATAGTAATCGAAGCTCAGGATCAAACCAGGGACCCTTGAGCTGTGTGACAACCTGTGGCTGTGCTACCTTGACACCCAGGACCATGATCAGTGACTTGAAAATCATAACAGTGTCAAGGGTATCATTTAGACACCTTTCCAAAACATTGTCTGGAAATAATGCCCCAACCAGTGAAGTACATGAATAAAGAGAAAGCATCATTTTCTTCTTAACCCAATGAGGATGTTGTAGTGGGGACACCACTGGGAAAAGGAACAGGTCTCACGTCAGACAAATAACCCTTGTTAATCTTAATAAGGATTAAACAGGATTTCCAGAGCATGACATGAATGCGCAGATACCAGTCCACAAGTAACAACGGGATAGCTGAATTGTAATGTGCCAGAAAAGTATATGGAAATAAAAAGGTATTTGTCAGAATATTTGCATGTAGCTCAAGTATAGCTTTCTCACTGACTCTAAACTAGAATAATGAGGGCTATACAGCATATGAAACTGTGGATAATGATAATGAATAGATATTAGTAAAGTACTTGTACATTTTTATATTAGCTCACATTTGACTGTAAATAAAATAAAAATATATATATATATATATATATATATATATATATATATATATATATATATATATATATATATATATATATATATATGTATTTCAATATATTAGTGTTAGTTTCTATATGGGTGGCACAGCGGCACAGTGGGTTTTGTTGGCACCTCACAGCTCCAGCTCGGGTTACTGTCTATGTAGAACTTTGCATATTCTTCCCATGTCTGTGTGGGTTTCCTCAGTGTTCTTCAGTTTCCATCTACATCCCAATCGACATCTACATGCCAGTAGGTGGATTGCTTATGCTAAATTGCCCCTGGGTGTGAATGAGTGTGTGTGTGTGTGTGTGTGTGTGTGTGTGTGTGTGTGTGTGTGTGTGCATAGTGATCTGTGAGGGTCTAACGTATCATTCAGAGTATATTCCTGCCTCATACCCAGTGTCCCTAGGATAGGCTCTTGATCCACCAGAACCCTGATCAAGATAAATTATGAATGATTGATTTTAATATCTATACAAAAACTGATTAAAAAAACATGTTAACTTCAATAGCAAAGCAGTAAGATAACAGTGTACATGCATCGTATAAAGGTATGTACAAGTAGACAAATAAATATGATTACTATGTATAATTTATTAGGACAAATAATGATTGAATATTCATTCATTGATTCATCTTCAGTGACCGCTTAATCCTGAGCAGGGGTGTGGTGGACCTGGAACCAGATCCTGGTACTGGTACTGGATACTGGTCTATCAAAGTCTACCATGCACACATACATTCACAAACACCTTGGGGCAATCTAGCCTTTGGGAAGAAATCACAGAACTCATAGGAAACCCACGCAAACAAGGGGAGGACATGTGAAAATCTGCACAGTAACCCAAGCTCAGGATCAAACCTGGGACCCCAGAGCTGTAAGGTGACAATGCTACCCGCGACTGAATGCCACTGGTTGAATATTGTACTTCAATATTGTAAGTAAAAAATTATATAAAAATTATAATGAATTGTATTTGTATGTGTGTTTGTGTGCACTGAAAAAAGCGCAGTGGTTCTCTTGTAATGCTTATTGATAATTCAGTGTCCTTTCGTAAATATAATAAATAAACAAAAATGGGGTAAATTGCATTGAGAAACAAATATTTGGTGACAGATAGCAGACAGGCAGTGAATTTCAGGGACAGCACACATTGCAAGTGTAAATGGCTGTCAGGACAAAAAAGAGTATTTAAAATGGTCAGCACTATACCAGTATGTGGTATAGTGCATGAGAGGAGTTGTGAAGTACTGAGCTCAGTTTTTTCCTCAACCTCCTCTATGTCACAGTCTCTGAAGTATCGGGACTACACCCCACCACAGTCTCAATTTGTTATTACCCCCACCACCCCCCACCCCAATTTCTCCAGATTTCCCTTTTTTCACATTTCCACCCCATCATACAACCACAACTACGAAACAAGTATAGCAGTGCACTAAAGGCAGCCTAAAAACAGCCTGCTGTGTCCATTATTAAGGAGTGTCCATTGTGTTGTTCTACTAGTTCAAAGTATCATTGGTGAGCACCTCAAGGAACGTAAAACAACAAACAGAAATAACAGACGTGGTGCATTCAGGGTTATGAGTGATGTTGTCTGTGGTCCTGAAATCTCAACCACAGTAGGTTTCTAAGCATAAATCAAATGTAAAATACATATCGAGAAACAAGAAGCCTTGCGTAAGTGTGGAGACATTTCCTGGAGTGAAACTAAAAACCACTAATAGAGCACTTGGCAGCAAATCCCCGAAACACTCACTGCATTCGATAATGGGTCTAACCGCGTACACACTCGTATGCGATCTAGCATAAAACAACTATCTCCTCTTTAAAGATGTGGTGGTCAGAAAAGAATAGAATAGAATAGAATAGAATAGAATAGAATAGAATAGAATAGAATGAGGTACGAGTAAACAGAACCTCAGTTTAAATATGAACACTTGTTCATTCACTGAAAACCTCAATCTTACGTACACATTAAAGACACTTTTATGCACCTTAAGAATACATAAGTTATATTAATTACTTTATAGGTGAAAAGAATAGCAGAATAGAACAAAAGACGCAAAATATTATTCACTAAGAGGTACATCTATGCAAAGAAACAATCCCTGAACCAAAATTTTACTCAGGCTATACTGCACCAGCACAATATAGACATGCACAATACTCTCTCAGAAAAAAAGGCTATTAAACTGTACTTTTCCTTGTCGTACTCTTATCTTTTGTGCTTTTAATATGTGGGACATCTGTTATTGCCATATAATTTTTTCTTTTTTTTAAAAAAACCAAACATGGCATCATATAGGTCAATCTACAAGTGACGTGTTGTTTCTTGACTCTATTACTGTACACAGCATAGTTTAATATATAAAGGTGTTGCTATGTCAGTAATTTTACTTGTTGAGCAAAAAAGTGTAGCCTGGTTTTAAAGCTCACTCCAGGATGCTGCATGGCCATGCAAATGGACAATGCAAAAGCAACGTCAGTGCTATAAGTGTTAACATCGGGTCAGCCAGGTCACTGCGTCTATATTAGCTGAAGTGCAGATTACTCCTGACCCTGCTGTTCACTTTAAAATATCATTTTTTCCAATCCCAATTTCACACAAAGCTACGAGCATCAAACACGCCCCTACCCTTAAACATTCATAACCCTGATTTCTTATCTCTGAACATCCAGGGGGTTTGCCATTGAACTATACACACAAGACGTGTTACACACATGTCAAAAACAACATCTATGCTCAAATGCTTGCGAGTATGGAACATGCCAAGCCCACCCTGTTCAGCACCTGATTTCGTTTTGTTACCAGATTGATCATCTTCCATCTAATTGATCTATTTTTAATCCCATTGGGATGGGAAATTGTCCTTCGGGTGATAGACACAATCTAGTTTAGCTATAATTTTGTTGACAGATATAATTTATAATTTGGTAGATATAATTTCATTTGGGCTGTGTTATGGAGAATTAGGCGGGCTTTAGTCAGTCGGACTAATCTGGCAACCCAGACCAGCTCTATTGTCTACTGTAGGCTTTTTCTGGCTCTTTTTACATCTACATTACATTCTTTTTAAATTCTCTTCATAGAGAATAAAATAATCAATAATTGGAGAAGTGTATAACCTGTAGGGCTTTTGGACCATGTCTGAATAATTATCCATAAATATATTTAGATTAGATTACATTTAGAATATATTAGATTATTTCTGTGTGTGTGTGCGTGTGTGTGTGTGTGTGTGTGTGTGTGTATATACATATATATATATACATATATACATACTATTTATTTATTTACTTATTTATTTATTTATATAAATACAGACATATAAGACCAACTAAATAAACAGCCTAATCTGTCTCTAGTCTATTTATTTGTATTGACCCAATTATCACAATTTATTCTAACATCAAATATAATATTAAAGTCTAACATCAAATATAATATTTTTAAATTAAGTTTTACACATTTAAAATGAAATGTTTTAATTGCATTGCATGTAAGATAGATATGCAACAGGATCTGCTCCG
The DNA here is from genome assembly GCA_022985145.1 of Pangasius djambal. Lineage (NCBI taxonomy): Eukaryota > Metazoa > Chordata > Actinopteri > Siluriformes > Pangasiidae > Pangasius > Pangasius djambal. Next base: position 17,835,764 of record CM040979.1, on the reverse strand, counting down.
ATTCTTCAACTTCACTTCGCATAAAGAGACAGCTAATAAATAAAGAAAACAAAATTAAAAAAAAAAAAAGAAGAAAAGCCAGCTGTTAGATGCTTGAGTCATATTACATGTGGAGCTACCCTTCTGCATCTTCTGCAGCATCTTCAGCAACAAATCAGCAAAGTGCTCTAGCTTTAAAAGTATATGTTAGTGTACTATCACTGTAGTGTAACTGTATAAAATTATGTTTACTATTTCATTCTCGATCCCACCCATCCACTCTCTTGACACTCACCATCATCACTCAGTAAGTCTGTGGAGAAACAGGCTCGGACGGAAAACGCCTTAAAAGTCGTATTTTACAGTCAAAATCCAAGGCAAATCAATGCAGCAGGACAAAAACGAGAAATTCAAAATATATATATATATATTTAAACCACAGAACTCGCACTATGTTTTAAAAAAAAAAGTTAAATCCATGTGTTTTCCAGCACAGCAGAGGAATCACAGTTGACCCCAGCGAGATGAATTGATAAGTACATTAAGACGCGCGTGAGGGCAGAGCGAGCAGCACTTCCGGTTGTTCATTAGAGGCAGACTCAGCGCTGACGCCACTGTCTACCGGCCACGTCCAGAAACCGCACACTGAGAGCTGGGGAAATGTCACACACCACCTGTGGTAGCCACTGGTTAACCTCTGTGCTGTTTTAGCATGCTGCAGTACATATAGTACAGTAATGATGTAGTTGTGTCTCCACTGATAGACTGAGCGCGATGTGAGACTGAAGTTTGGCGCATTTCTTGGACATAATTTGGACTTTGTGAACTAGCTGTTGAATTAAGTCGGCTCTGTGGGTTAACGCTTGAAATGTTGAGTGTGTGTGTGTGTGTATGTATGTATATGGTGAGCAGGGTACAGTATTCACAGTATTCACAGTTCTTAAAAACATTCTTGGCTTCATCAGTCTCCAAACACTGAACTCATGTCTCATTATAGTAAACGCAGTCCTCATTATGTGTGAAGTGTTACAGCGACATCTTGTGGCCGAACAGAGCCACCGTACTCCAGTGGCAAAGTTGGTGAAGATTGTGATGAGAATATAACAGCCTCGGCTGAGGCAAGGGAAATTTGTCATTTCTACAGATTTGCCTTAAAAAATGTATTAAAAAATAATAATAATAAAATAAAAAATAGGACAAATAGACCTACACAAAATCCATCCACCATCTTAAATTATTGAATGGTTTAATCAAACTCAGTGATGAAAACAAATATTAACTGGTTGACTGGTTGATTCATTAATACATTAATTAATTAATTACTATACATGTATTCATTCACATGGCATGATGCACACACTCATTCACACCTAGGAGCAGTTTCGAGTACCTGCTGGCATGGATTTGGAAGGTGGGAGGAAACCAGAGAACTTGGAGGAAGTCCGCACAGTAACCCGAGCTGAGGGCAGAACCGGGGATAAAATGTTAAAATACACTGTCTTTATCAAAAAAAAATAATAATAATTACAAAAAAAAATCTCACAGCCCTAGTAGTTTAGCCAAATAGTTTAGTTTAAAAGCGGCTCCACTAGTGACTAAAACACACATTAACTAGTGACTAATAAACTAATGAGCAATAAATTATTATTCACACACTAAACTAGTGACTAATAAACTAATGAGCAATAAACTAATGTTCACACACCAAACTAGTGACTAATAAACTAATGACTAATAAACTAATGAGCAATAAACTAATGTTCACACACTAAACTAGTGACTAATAAACTAATGAGCAATAAACTAATGTTCACACACCAAACTAGTGACTAATAAACTAGTGACTAATAAACTAATGAGCAATAAACTAATATTTACACACCAAACTGGTGACTAATAAACTAATGAGCAATAATGTTCACACACTATACTAGTGATTAATAAGCTAATTAGTAATAAGGTAATGTTCATACACTTTACTAATAAACTAATGTTCACACGGTAAACTAGTGGCTACTAAACTAGTGAGTAATAAACTAATGTTCACACACTTTCAGCAATGCAGATTATGGCACATATTTACTCTGCTAAATTTTAAGAAGGATTCATGCAGAAATCATCCAGATGATTCTGCAACTTTTACACATTTTTATAGTATTATAATAACAGTTTAGTACCATATGTAGAAGTAGAATTGCACGTTTTTGAACCTCTGGAATGATCTGGATTGCTGCATGAATGCTTCCTAAAATGTGATCAAGTCATGATCATAAAATAAACATTCACAAATCCAGATTATTGCGAAAAGGTTCACAGACATTCACGATTATTTCTGCAGACTGTGGTCTGCAGATTATTTGATAATTTTGTGTAATTTAATTACAATTAGATGTCAAAGTCTAGCTTTTAAACCATTTATTTTTGTCAGTTTACCAGTGTTTTATGTCCCTATTGCTAGGCTTTAACATTGTTTTTTTTTTATGTGCATCCTGAAGATGTGTGAGTCTTGCCAATCAGTGTGATGGAACCTGCAAATCTCCAAGGAAACTTCTGACAGATCAGCCAGATGTCACATGGCAGTTGCTTAGCAGCAGCAGATAGGAGTCAAAGCTTAAAGATGCAACACTCAAGAGGAGAGTGCAAAGAGAAAAGAACAGAGGATGGGCCAGCTTTGCTCTTTCTGTTTACCCTGCTCTGTAGGGTTTTGGAAAGCTTTTCCTTAATTAAAAATAGATAATTATATAAAAGGCTAATGCTGATAGACAATTGCTAATATTAGAAGAGTATGAGAATAGGAAATGTTAAATTACAAAGATAGATAGATAAACTTCATCACATAAATTGCACAAGAATGTTACACCTTTTTTAATAGGCTACAAACATCTTTCAGCCCTGACTTTTCATTTGGGATATGTGAAGAGAAGAATTTCAGTGTACTGTAATGTATATGTGACATATATAAGCTTTCTTATTTTCCACGTTTAATTATTCATGTGTTTACATGAATGTACATGTGCAATTTCGGGACATAAAGTGTCACTTGTACATGATCACTTATTGTCACTCGTTACACGTGCATGTGATTTTTCCACAACAAGTGATACAAAGGCAATGTTTTAAAAGGTGTATTGTCTGAAATGGTCTTTGTAGTTGCTCACTCTGAGTGGGAGAAAATGGACATTATTATACACTATTATACAGATATTGATCTCAAAGCAGTATTAAGTAAGCATGTCATTCTACATTTTCTTATTTTATTTCTCATTAAGCCAAACTATTGAAGCACATTTAATGGACCCGCTGTTAAAAGGATAGAAGAAGGCAGAAGAAATACACAGTCACTACAGTAGGATAGCAAAATATAACTAAGGACACTAATTCCACAATATAATAAAAGAAGGCTTAAATATTTTATGTATAGAAAGAAAGAAAAGGGTTGTCAAAGTAATACCTACATTACAGTAAGTCATATTTTTCTAACTGCCAAAAGAAGCTTACAGCTATTTTTACTTTTCATTAACAATTTAGATGGCAGCACCACTGGGTTCAGCATTGTCACTTCACAGCTCCCGGGTCCCTGTTTCGATCCTTTTGGGTTACTGTGTGTCTGTGTGGAGTTTCACATCTTCTCCCTGTTTTCGCATAGGTTTCCTTCGGGGGTTCTCCAGTTTCCTCCTACTGTCCCAAAAAATAAAACATGCAAACAGGCAATTTGGGTATCCTTTATTGCCCATAAGTGTGGATAAGTGTGTGAATATGTGTGTGCATAGTGCCCTGTGATGGACTGGCGTCCCATCCGAGGTGAATTCTCCCTGTCTTGAACCCTGGGATAGGCTCTGGATCCAACACAACCTTGATCAGGATTAGGCGCTGAAGGTTATTGGAGATGAATATATGAATTAACATTAAAAATGGGACAAACAATTACTTTTAAAAAAAACAGTGGATGAGTTTTTAATATTCTACATTTTTGAATAAAATACTTTGCTATGATAATTATATTGCTTATCAAAAAGATGTCCCTACACTCCTCTTCACTAATACCAAATCTGATCATTTAACTAAGTCAATTATCTTTTTTAAATTAAAAAATAATAATAATTCCAGAACGCATGTATGAAATTTAAATTTAGAGTACCTGCTAGCATGGGTTTGGAAGGTAAACTAATGTGCAATAAACTAATGTTCACACACTAAACTAGTGACTAATAAACTAATGACTAATAAACTAATGAGCAATAAACTAATGTTCACACACTAAACTAGCGACTAATAAACCACTGACTAATAGACTAATGAGCAATAAATTCATATTTACACACTAAACTAGTGACTAATAAACTAATGAGCAATAAATTCATATTTACACACTAAACTAGTGACTAATAAACTAATGACTAATATACTAATGAGCAATAAATTCATATTTACACACTAAACTAGTGACTAATATACTAATGACTAATAAACTAATGAGCAATAAATTCATATTTACACACTAAACTAGTGACTAATAAACCAATGACTAATAAACTAATGAGCAATAAACTAATGTTCACACACTAAACTAGTGACTAATAAACTAATGACTAATAAACTAATGAGCAATAAACTAATGTTCACACACTAAACTAGTGATTAATAAAGTAATGAGTAATAAACTAATGAGCAATAAACTAATGTTCACACACTAAACTAGTGACGAATAAACTAGTGACTAATAAACTAATGAGCAATAAACTCATATTTACACACTAGTGACTAATAAATTAATGAGCAATAAACTAATGTTCACACACTAAACTAGTGACTAATAAACTAATGACTAATAAATTAATGAGCAGTAAACTAATGTTCACACGTTAAACTAATGACGAATAAACTAGTGACTAATAAACTAATGACTAATAAACTAATGAGCAATAAACTAATGTTCATACACTAAACTAGTGACTAATAAACTAATGAGCAATAAACTAATGTTCACACACTAAACTAATGACAGAAAGCACGTGCGGAAAGATGACACAGCCGAAGCATCGTGGGAAACCGTCATCACAATCGTCATCTTCGTCATTACTCGCGGTTCGAGGCGGGTGCAGCACAGCGCCCCCTGTCTGCTGATGCGCCTGAAACCTTTTCACGTGTTGAAATGGAGAAGAAACCGAATGACAGGAGCGGACTCATTCACAAGGTACGGCACACTTACAGTGAAAATAAGTTTATCATGGCAAAATGTGTGCTGAAGACTAATATTTGTGAACTTTTTTTAGCAGGATGAGGAGAGGATGTTACTTTCACCGCATATGGAGCATGCTGAGGGTGGCACAAGCTCCAAGACATCTGCCTCGTTCAATTTCATTAACTCCATCATTGGATCTGGACTTATTGGTAGGCACAGTCATCAGTCAATATCTACTGTATGTCTTGCATTGTATATTTAGATTTGAGCTGAATTATAAGATCAGTCTAAACCCACATCTGAGATTAACTGTGAGATATGTAGGTTGATCACACTCTAAAGAGAAATGGCCTCTATTCAGATCAATATTATATATTATATAGTCTAATGCTGCTTATATTATATTTGGAGGTATGTTTTAATTATCCCACAATAAAAGATTTCATTGTGGTAAACTTCTATTAAATGCATTTACATATTTTTCCATGTAAACATAATGCCAATAATGTCACAAGGGTTGATCCATATTTCTATTGATTTTTTAAATTAGATTTTTATATGATTTTTAAGACAAGCTCCCATTTGTAGGGTTTTTTTCTGGGCAACAGAAAAACTGACAGTCTCACTGTGCCCCCTGGTGCAGGATCATATGACTCAGCACGAGGGTCTGTTAGCTCACTATTTATAACAAGAGAAAACGTGAATTCCTACTTATGATCGCAAAAAGTTATTGTAACTGCGTAACTATGCATGCATGAATGTATTGCGTGTTTGTATCTGTGCAATAAACTTGATCACATTTTATAATTGGCTCACCAACAAAATAATCACAATGAACAATGAACAATGTTCCACTTTATCCAAGGGCAGGTTGTGAAATCTTTGACCTTAATTTGTCCTTTACTCTAAATCTGTTCTTAGAATTAATGAAACATTGCAAAAAACTCTCACAAGCCTGAGCAACTGAAAAGCTGAGTCAGCTGAAAATCATTCACCATTCGTTCATTCATCTTCAGTAACCTCTTTCTCCTGGTGAGTGTCACAGTGGACCCGGGGACTATCCCAGGAACCCTGGATGAGACTCAAATTCAAATTCAGCGGATTTCAATATAAAAATTAAGAACAAAAAAAACAACTTCGAAATGCATTCAAAATGTAAGATGAATTAAAAGTGTTCTCTTTGATTAGGCCTGCCATTCTCAATGGCTCAGGCCGGCCTACCTCTGGGACTGCTGCTGCTTTTTCTGGTTGCGGTCATTACAGGTGCCAAATCTTTAACTGTCTTGTTCCAACACTAGCTAATATGCAAAATCTAACATACTGTGTCCTTCTTTAGTAATCTTTTTAATGGTTCATGTCTTGATTTCAAGTGTAATATATTGGCTATATTTTATAATTATAATTTTTAAAAATGGAAAAAAAAAATAATACTGACATTGTCAGAGATGTAATACTATTTGGTACTGTATACTGTGATACTGTCTGTCTTTCCTCTACAGACTACTCAATCATCTTGTTAATAAAAGCAGGAAACTTGTCAGGGACACACAGTTACCAGTCTCTTGTACGCAGCACTTTCGGCTTTGTTGGATATCTAATTTTGTCAGTCCTGCAGTTCCTCTATCCATTCATCGGTAATTACTAGCCATTTATGATCTGTCAAAAGGTTATTGATGAAGGACCATACATATTTATTTTGTATTTTGTATCTATGTTTTTTGGCTGTTTTATCAGGCATTTTTATGCAGGCACACTTTTGTTGCTATGCACAGTTTGTTGTGCTTTGCCCCTTTTTTTCTTGGATACTTTGTGTTACTTGTGCGCTAGCCCATGTATAGTGGTCAGTTAGCACAGGGATGCTGTTGGCTGGGTATTTTTGATTTATGGCCTATTCCAGTTCACCAGAGACATGTCAGAGAATGGTCCACCACTCAAGATATACCGGATTAATGGTGTTCCTGTGGTGGTCCCTTTTAACTGAAGGACAGAATAGAGGGCTCTCCATCACAGGATAGAGGGCTCTTCATCACTGTTACCTGATAAAATGGCCAGCACACACATATGGGGAATGAGAAATTAAATGTACTGTTCTTTTCATCATTTCATCCAGCAATGATAAGTTATAACATCATCACTGGAGATACTATGACCAAAGTGTTTCAGAGAATTCCAGGAGGTATGCTAATGTATATAGCAGTAATGGCTCAGTGATATGTCTATAATCACTTGTATTCATGAGTTTTGCTACATACTACTGCTTCTGGTGTTTCTTGCAGTTGGTCCTGATCATATTCTGGCAGAGAGGCACTTTGTCATTTTGGCTTCTACCATCCTCTTCACAATTCCTCTCTCACTGTACAGAGATATGGCTAAACTGGGGAAGGTAGATAACACGCAGATTATAACTATTAATTACAAACAATGATTTCAGTCATTTGAGATTCAATACTCTGATTCAATAGTTTCCTTATCTTCACAATATAAATAAGGATATTTATGTTAGTGTGGAATGAAAAATTATAATGACCCTCTCTTTCAGGTCTCATTAGTGTCCATGCTGTTAACTCTGGCCATCATTGTCATAGTAGCTGTGAGGGCGGTAACACTGGGACCACAAATGTACTATGCTAAGCACAGCACTGCATCATATAACATGTGCTAGTGTTACACATGCTCTTCAACTTTTCTCAACCCCTTAAAGTAGTAAATACTATAATTTCTTTCAGTAACTACAGTGAAGCCAATACGAAATGTCATGAATATAAGTCTGGACTTATAATTGGGAGTTTTACAATACTGTTGTCTTGACCGTCTGCTTCAAAACATAAATAGCATATATTAAAGAATTCTGCATGGCTGATTTTAATGTTCAGTTTTTTTAAATAGCCCCCCCTCTGAGGATGCATGGGTGTTCGCACAATGGAATGCAGTTCAAGCAGTTGGTGTCATGTCTTTTGGTGAGGTAGCTCTGAACTTCTATATCATCTAAAAAGAGTTAACATACTCCTTTACTGTGTATCTTATTTAATGTAAGCTTTTTGCTGTACACTAATTTTTCATTGTACTGGTAATTCACATTTGAAATTTTCCTTTGTTTTGCAGCCTTTATCTGTCACCACAACACCTTCATGATCTATGGGTCGCTCAAGGAGCCCACTCTAAGTAATTGGTCCCGGATCACGCATGTGTCTGTGGGCTCAGCTGCTCTAGTCAGTGCGCTGTTTGCTGCTACTGGCTATGCTACTTTCACTGGGTACACACAAGGTAAAGCCACTTATGCACAGAGAAAGAAAAACAGCAATATGTATATATGTATACCACTGTTTTCATATGCAAATGATCTATATAACCTTAAAAATGAATTGTACATGATTGTTTCTTATTCTCCAATTCTAGGTGATATTTTTGAGAACTACTGCAAATATGATAATTTGGCCACATCTGGTCGATTCTGCTATGGCCTCAGTATAATCACCACCTTCCCTTTGGAGTGCTTTGTAACAAGAGAGGTACACTATTTTGATGTTTTTATGTAGCGTCATTTAGTAAAAACTCTGCTATATTCACTATTAGGTTTATACTGTATCTTGACTATATGTGTTTCATACCCACATGTTCACCAGTTGTAGTAGCCAGACACCTCAGTATTTATAAAGCATTTATTACTTCCATAAAGTTCTAAAGAGGCCTAACGTAACGTGTGCAAGCCTATTTTTTTTATATGGAGTGAAACATGCCTTGTTTTAAAGACACAATGTATCATGATGGCTCAAAGACTAGACTAGATTTTATAGGTCTAGAATAGAATAGAAAAGGTAATACCTACATTTATCCATAATATTTGTCTAAAATTGTTTCTTCAGGCATGCTGTTGCTCTGTGTGCAATGTGATACCATTATTTTAGAGTGCATGCTTTAGCTGCCTAAGAGCACACTGATATTGTTGCTCATTTATGGAGTCTCTCCCATTTTCTGTTCTTCAGGTGGTGTCAAATGTCTTTTTTAATGGACTACTTAGCAGCACAGCTCACGTCGTGGTTACCTTGGTGATAATATTAGTGGTTACAGCAATATCCCTCTCATACGACTGTCTTGGTGTTGTGCTGGAGTTGAATGTTAGTGTTGACATTTTACAATTACATGATTTACAGAAAACATGATTGATGAATACACCAATCAGCCATAACATTAACACCACTAATAGGTGAAGTGAATAACATTGATCATCTCATTACAATGGCACCTGTCAAGGGGTGGGATATAATAGGCAGCAAGTGAACAGTCAGTTCTCAAAGCAGGAAAAATGGGCAAGCATAAGGATCTGAGTGACTTTGCCCATGCTGACCCCTGTTCTCCACCGAAAGTGCCTACAATGGGCACGTGAGCATCAGACCTGGACCATGGAGCAATGGAAGAAGGTGGCCTGGTCTGATGATTCAAGTTTTCTTTTACATCATATGGAGAGTCGGGTGCGTTTGCATTGCTTACCTGGGGAAATGATGGCACCAGGATAATGCACCCTGCCATACTGCAAAAATTGTTCAAGAATGGCTTGAGGAACATGACAAAGTGTTCAAGATGTTGACTTGGCCTCCAAATTCCCCAGATCTCAATCCGATCGAGCATCTGTGGGATGTGCTGGACAATCAAGTCCGATCCATGGAGGCCCCAACTCGCAACTTACAGGAATTAAAGGATCTTCTACTAACATATTGGTGCCAGATACCACAGAACAACTTCAGAGTTCTTGTGGAGTCCATGCCTCGACGGGTCAGGGTTGTTTTGCTGACACAAGGGGATCTACACAATATTAGGCAGGTGGTTTTAATGTTATGGCTGATCGGTATATGAGAAGTGTAGCATGTACTTTAAAATATTGCAAAAAAAAAACTGAATGTGCTTATGATCTTACTTGTCAATCACTAGTGTTTTTCGTTTTGCATATGTACAGTTATTTTTTTTAAAGTGTATGTGTGTCTGTGTCTTTCAGGGTGTTCTAAGTGCCACGCCTCTGATCTTCATCATTCCCTCTGCTTGTTTCCTGAAACTCTCCAGTGGACGCTGGTTTCAAATGAAGAACCTTATGCCAACACTTATTCTCATGGCTGGAGTTTTTGTTATGATCGTTGGTTTGATTATGACAGTACTGTCTCCTCAGGACTGTTCACATGGAGTAGAGATGTTTTACTGCACTGACTTGAACACCTCCGCTTCACTAACTATGACTCCAGCTAGTAGTGTGCTTTCGATTATACGTTCTACTCAGAACATTAGTATTTTCTAATTTCAAATAGGACTTTGAATTGCCGTTTTGAATATTCTGTTTCTTTGTATGATTTTCATGCCATAGTAGGCCTACTTTGTGAATATGTTGGCGAGAACTCACCAGTGACAAGTCTTCTACTATCTGTTTGTTAATGGACCAGTTTGTTTTTCCTTAAACCTTGTGTGAAATATTTATTACAAATTCAGTTGGAAGAAAAATACACAGCTTTTCTTTTCTTTAGATGCATCACAACAAAATTACATTTGCACCCTGTTGAATGTCCAGGTGTGCTATATTTATGCCACAAGGTGTCGCCAGATAGAGGAAATGATATTTCATGGGTTTGCTGGCATAACATTAAATCACAGTAATGATGCCAAATTTCCATCCACTCAAACCAGTAAAAGTTTTCTATGCCTAACATAGAAGTCACTGTCAGTGTAGCATGTGTCCACTATATACCCTGCTTCATTTCAGTACAAAATGGTCAAGATGGTTATCTAAGCCAGGAATGTAAGTACTTCAGTACTCAAGGTCACAGCACTGCAAAGTTTAGCAATGTACCTCACTAAACAGAGCAGATTCAACTCATCAGCTAATTACAAACACATTCAAAAGCTGAATTAGAATTTAGGAAAATGAAAACGCAAGTATCAGTAAGTTTGCCTCTCCAAGTCTGAATGTTGGACAAACTCACAAAGTACACACAGTGGATTTACCTTGTTACATTTTTATTGCACCTTGACATGAGTCCATTCTAATGAAACGGTGATAGATAAGAATAAGCTTAATGCTTAACGATTAGGCAGGATGGGCCTGACACACACTCATACCACTCTTGTCATGTTTCCTCTTGTCAGTAAATAGTCAAAACACAGTCTCACCATTCCATGCATACCTCTCTCCATAATCAGCAGGAATGGACCTGTGGTCATGAGGCCACTGTAATCCAGCAAGTCTGGCATCCCGGAAGCAGCTCTGATTTCACGGATTAGCGGGCAAGAGAGAGCATTGCCCAAGGCTGGGAGTGTGAGAATAGCAATCACAGGGCTCAAAAAAGCAACCTGAAAAGTAGGCCATAATGTGTAAATATTCAGTGCTTACGCAGTACACAGTACCCTTGCTCTTTTAATTAGCTTAGAATTAATTTTGGTGGTGGTGAGATTTTGTTGAGTATAGTTTATGGTCTGATACTTTGAAACAAAGGACAGTTCACACAGTCCTTTACCACAAGACTTGTATTCTTACAAGCTATGCATCCTCATAGTGAGTATCATTACTTTTTCTCTCTCCATTTATTTCCCATGGTCTATTAACCATTGTATCTTTTAAGCATGTGACACACATAAATATGTGTGTCACATGCTTAACTTGTTGCACACAACTAAGCACACAACCTTGGGGTAGTTCTGAACAACCAACTATCCCTTTCTCTTCGTATTGCTAACCTGACTCCGTCATGCAGGTTTTGTCTTTACAACATCAAAAGGATATGGCCATTTCTCTCCACGGAGGCCAATCAGGGTCTTGTTCAGTCCCTTGTCATCTTGAGGACTACTGCAACTCACTCCTGGCGGTTATTCCCCTGCATGCCGTCTGACCCGTGCAATTGACCTAGAATGCAGCTGCATTACTTGACTTGATTTCAATCTCCTCAAGTTTTCCCACATCACCCAATTGCTGTGTTCCCTTCTCAGTCTTTCTTTAGCTGCCCGCATCAGATTTAAAACACTGGTGTTTGCCTAAAAAGCCACAAAACAAGCCAGCCCCCACTTACCTGAAGGCACTTATCAAGCCCTGCTCTACACTACATTCCCTCTAGCAAGCCTCTAGCACAGTTCCACTGGCCCACTGTTCCTAAACATAAAAGGAAGACATTCATCAAGGCTCTTCTCTGGCACCTTTGTGGTGGAATGAATTTCCCCTGGCTGCCCAAATAGCTGAGTCACTGGCCGTCTTCAGAAGATTGAGGACCTACCTCTTTACTAAGCACTTTTATGAGCACTAACTAAACAAACAAACAAATATTAGAAAGAAAAAAAGAAAAAAAAGAAAGAAAGAAAGAAAGAAAGAAAGAAAGAAAGGGTGAACCCGTGACACAGATGGTAGCATTGCTGCCTCACAGTTCCAGGGTCCCTGGTTTGATTCCTGAGATCCGGTTACTGTGTGTGGAGTATCGCATGTTCTCCCGGTGTCTGTGTGGATTTCTTCTGAGTTTCCTTCCACCTCCTAAAGACATGCTGGTAGGTGGCCTGGCTATATTATGAGGATCCACTGTGGCCCTGATCAGGATCAAGCAGGACTGACCATGAATGAATCAATCAGTTGACTTGTACTGTATTTGTTGATATACCATGCCTCCGTACTAAATCCTCTCTAACAGGGTTTTAGCTAGGTACCATTCTTAGACCCTGATCTATTTGTACTAGCATGAACATACTGTATGATTTATGAGGATATATAGGACACTATAAAGCACTTCCTCTGAATAAGGGCGTCTGCCAAATGCTATAAATGCAAATTCCCAACTAAATCAGCCTCTGAGGCATTGGTAACGACTGCGACACACTCGTGTTTGTCAATATCCGCCTTGATCTCTCCAGAAGCAGCACTTTTAATATGATGAAAATATCTGCTTACGTTTACTCTACAGCATCACTGTTACCCTGGCAACACGGAGGCCGTTCTCACGGCGGCTGACATTCGCTTGGATCGTACCAAACACAAGCCCGCGGGGTGTCCAGAAGCGTCGAATAAAAAAAATAATAATTTTTTTTACTCAGACAGTGTGAGACAACCGGCGAACAGATATCCACACGGTATGTAGTTGTTTACCACGCGCTGCGTTTTAATTTATTTATTTTTCCTCCTAGTCTCCGGCTAATAACGATTCTTGGTTGTGGCCCCCTCCCCCTTCTCAACTTGGGAGCCCTTCCTGAAAAACAGAGTCAAGCTGTCAAATGCTTGTTGCTCGAAGGAAAGTCGGCGCTAGTGTTTAAAAAAAGTATCGCCTTAACCGTAAAGGACGTGCTCTCGCTTTAAATTGTGTTCGGACGATACGATGTTTAATAGTGCGTCGAGTTGTTTAATTTGATGTTGAAAATAAAGTCGTTAGTGCGTTTTCGCTCCCAGTTGGGCTGTGCTGGGTGGGTTGCCGTGTCGGTTCGTGACTGTCGGTGTGGCTAGCAGCGAGATTTCGTGGCGATGAGGTAAGCAGGTGTTAAAACTGGGGACTTATTCCCGCTAGCTAACTCGCTAACTCTTCGTTCTCCTTTTATTTATTTATTTATTTTTTAACTTTTTCAGCTATGTTTTGCACAAGTAACGTGAATGCACTAACGTTGATCATTTATAAAAAGCGCGAATGTGAAACGACACGCAGCTGAGCTGAATTGAACGCCGGCCGGCGACGTCTAGCTGGCTAGCGCCTGTACCATTAGCCGTCTTGCTAGCTAGCGAACTACAGTAAGTTTAGCTCGCAAACTGTATCTAGTTACTCAGCTAACTACCCGTGTTTACTGACTGTGCTAGCTAGCTGTCTGTGCGCTACATCAACTAGCGAACTGAGCAACTTTTCTGGACTTTGAGAACAACATAACATTGTACATTTTAGCAGTTTTTAGCGCAAGTCTTCAAATTTGCCCAGTCATTATTGGCTGTGTCACTTCCAGTTAAGAGCAGTCATAACCATGTAATAAGAATATAATGAAGGGTATAAACTTTACTCATTAACTCGCTTGGGCTTTGAAGGTATATTTCCGGGACATTTTAGCGCTTTAACAGGTAGTGCCTTCTGTTTTCACCTGCAGGCCATAGTTTAGATATGAAGTGTGTGTGAGGTTCTGAGGAACCTGGCATGATGCACAGATCTGGATTATAAACGCAAATGTTTTCTGCACCAGGAAGTGCTTTTCAGGAAACAGGAGCAAAAGGAAGGGTGAGGTCGGATAAGTGTGGGATAAGAAGAGGCAGATTTTCCTTTTTATCTCACAAGAAATCTTGTTTAGGACTGGACTGAGATTGTGGTTTAGTACTGAGATTAATAGTCTAATGATAGTCACGTTTTTTTTTTTGTTTTGTTTTTTATCGTGCAAGCAGTATGCACTAAGCTAATGTGCAAGAACTATTTTCTAGTCTGTTTCCTAGAATTAAAAAATAATAATAATCTTTGCACAAATGGAAAAAAACTGAGATGAGAAGAATAACATACTTTATTTGCACTTATGAGTCACGAGTATTTGGATTATATCCAGATAGGGCTTATCAATATAAAAGTGAAAGTATAAACAGGTTTAAATCTGATTACTCAAACCTACTTCATAAAATGTTTTGAGACACTTTTATCCATGTTCTTCAAGTGTATATGCGTTGTATGTTCTTGCCACATTTGACAACCAGAATAGTACATTATAACATACTCTCAACAGTATGTTATATCTTAAGGTACACAATCTTTTATTGATGAAGTCGGAGTGTTTGCACAACTTTTGAACTTTGAAAATCGTGTTGAGGAATAATAAATACAGAGAGTATTTTGTTAAGCGTTCCAATAATCTGTAATACAAGAGACTCATTAAATACATGTGTAAATGCATGCGGATAAAATCTTTTTCAGTTACAATTCAGATACAAGATGCATGAAACAACCAGCTTGTAACCTGGGTCTAAACTGGATCGTGATTATAATTTTGTCATTTGTATTTACTGGACACTAACTGGCAATAGTCATATAATCATAATCCCAGTGTGTGTGTGTATGTGTGTGTATGTGTGCCACATCAGATACAGCAAGTTCAACCGTTTTCATCAGTGCAGATCAGTACTGGCCTAATTTAGACACAACGCCTCTGGCTGAGAAAACTCAATTACAGCATCATTTGACCATTTCAACATAACCAGAGATCATGTATTGGGGCTTTTAGCGTGAGCTGTAATTTCTATTTTAAGCCACATTTTGAGAACCTTAAGCAAGGAGCAACAGTTCTTTTCCACATGAGAATTGGGTTAGTGAAGGATATGATACAATATGTTTCAAGGTTAAATAGATATTATATGTATCACATGTCAAATGTATACATATCGTACACAATTTAGACAAGCAAAATAAACTGCATGGCATCATTCAGTTATAGACTATACAAAAGGCAAAAAATAAAGAAATCAAGCAAATAATTATTGACAGTAATAACTGTATATATCTACCTGGGTATAAATATGTACACTGTATACCCAAAAGTATGTGGACACCTGAACATCACACCCATATGTGATTCTTCCCCAAACTGTTGCCACAAAGCTGAAATCACACAGTTGTATAGGATGTATGTCTCTTGTATGTCTCTGTATGCTGTAGCCTTACAGTTTCCCTTCACTGGAAGTAAGGGGCCCGAACATGTTCCAGCATGACAATGCCCCTGTGCACAAAGCGAGCTCCATACAGACATGGGTTGCCAAGAATAGTGCGGAAGAACTCGAGTAGCCTGCATATAGCCTTGACCGCAACCCTGCTGAACACCTTAGAGATGACCTGGAACACCACAAAGTCTAGTGGAAAGCCTGTCCACAAGAGTGGAGGTTATTATAACAGCAAAGGGGAACTAAATCTGGAATGGGATGTTGAAGAAACATATGGGTGTGATGGCCAGGTGTCCACAAACTTTTGGCCATATAGTGTATATCGTGAAGTTGATTTCAGTACAGTGTCAATTATGGTAATATTGGCCTAGCTGCTAAGAAAGGAACTGAGGGGTGATTCTCAGAATAAACCAGGCATAATTTAGGCCAGACTTTCTCCTGGGGAGCTACTGCCCAGCACAATTTCAAGTTTTCTCTTCTTCGCAATAATCTTCATCTAACTGATGAAGGGCTTAATAATTAACTCAAATCCCAAGACTCATTGGTAGGTCCTTCCTTCCTTCCTCTCTCTTGTAACTATATACCTTTTCCTCTTAGCTTCACAGTAGTTACTGAATAATAACTGAATAGTACATACTTTGAGGTAAATAACCGAATAATAAGCTGGAAATTTAGAGGGTTAGCTGATTAGATGGGTCAAGTGTATTAGAGCAGAGAACTGTACATATTTATGCAAAATTATGTCCTTGTCGTTTGAACCACATTCGTCTGTGTTTGATAATATAGCTTATACAACAGTAAGATACTGACAGAGACAATAGTACTGCCCTTGTCACAGTGATAAGGTGCTTTTATAGATTTTTTCTAGATAGATCTAAAGTAATAAAGCAGTAAATTGCATGTGACTGTCTGATCAAGTAGTTGGTAATGAAAACACTTCAGGATTTTTATGTAGACATCTGCTTTGGCAGTTCCTTATATCCTGAGTGCCTCAATATCCCAAAACTCTTCATTTCAATTCTCTTCCTCAAGGTCATAATACTGACACGTCAGAGCTAATTAGTATAGCACGAAGCCCTGGCACACTCACTGGTTTAGGTATTGCAGTCCCAGTGATGCTGTGAAACAGCAGCAGGAAAAATGCTGGAACGCCTACACAGAGCCAAAGGTCAGAAAATTGAGCAGCAGAATGTAAAACAGTATCTCTGCCCACCGTCAGCCAGTCAGATATCCTGTTTACATACACCTACACAGTAACTATGCACATCTTAACTTTTGCTAATGACGCTGATTAACAGGCTGCCTTGTTTTTAGACATTAAACACATTAATACATAATGTGTCTGGTGATAAATGCTTTTTTTTTTCTCTCTCTCTGA
Organism: Pangasius djambal; assembly: GCA_022985145.1. Lineage (NCBI taxonomy): Eukaryota > Metazoa > Chordata > Actinopteri > Siluriformes > Pangasiidae > Pangasius > Pangasius djambal. The sequence continues at coordinate 17,818,604 of CM040979.1, read as the reverse complement.
ACAGAGATTTAGTTTGTAAATATTGTTTTGTTCTGTCACTGAGTATTAAAACACAATTGCCCCAATTATGTTTTAATCCTTTGGGAGAACAAAGCGAGGTTCATTTAAATGAGTGAGTTGATGCCCATCTCAAATAGGGTAATGCATGTGGCCTACTTACTCTGCTGCCGTATTAAACTAGCTGTTGTTCATTTAGTATTGAACAAGATAAAAAAGCCCTGCAAGCAAAGTATTTAAGGAAAAAAAATATTTCTGTGAGAAGTTACCAGTTCTTTGACTAGTTTTGACAGTTTAAAGGGCAGATATTGCTCTTTTGTTGGTGGATTTTAGACTCAATGGGCCAATACTGAGATGCAGCACCACAGTGAAATCGATACCTAGTGCACTTTCTTTAAACAAAAAAAACTTAGTTTTTAAAAATGTCATTCAAAATCATAGACTTTATCTGTGTCACAGCAGTGATTCATCTGAATAATTTGCCGTGACTGGCCTATGGCTGAAATTAACATACAGTGAAAGCGAGTATACCACATGGGATGCATCTGAATAAGTCACTGTGATTGGCCAATCAACATACAACCCAAGCAGCTCACAGGGTGCTTCCCAAACCACAGAGTATTGTTCTAAATTTAAATCCACTAAACCATGACCATGTCTATTCATCAAGTCATGATGTTTTATCTAACATGGCAGACAACAGTAACAGTAGACAGAAATGAATAAATATAATACAGTATAGAAGCTAATCTCACTTCTCTTAACAGTGCTAACATAACGTAATGTAATGTAAAGACTGGGATCCAACCGATATGTCAGTTGGCTGAAGTAATTTGTCCAATATTAAATTTCCATGGGCCATGGCATTACTGGATATTATGATGATAAAGCAACGATAACGTCTCTTTAACTCTTATATAGGTAAAAACATACATTGGAGGCTCTAATTACTACATAGGTGGCTAGCCATATTTGACCGACTACAGGCCACACGCAATGCTGTGTACTTTTGCCAAGCTTCGGAAAAATTAAGGCCAGAGTCATAGAGATAAAGTGACTTAAAAAAAAGAACGAGGCTGAAATGCTACCAATCTCCGCTTGAACTGGGCTGGCTAACTTTGCATTGCCTGCTTGATAAAATTCATGCATAGCTAACATGCAAAGATCAGTATTAAAAATTAGTCTTGGAGTTTGGATTTATGTCTTTGCGAATTTCTACCATAGAGCTACATTCATGTTGTTAAGACTGTACACAAGAGTATTTTTGTATGCTTGGCCTATTATTAGGATGAACTAACTCATAGTACTAAACTCACTAAACAACAAATGAATTTATTCACCTATAAATGACTGACTAGGCAGAGGTGTTGTCTATACTCATCTGACAGTTGTGTAGTTTTGTTTTTGTTTTCCCAAAGTTTTCCAAAGTTTTAAAGTTTCTGCACAGTACTGGTTTCAAAATTGTTGGCACTCTTACAATTAATATTTGGTCAAGCCTCTTCCGTAGAGAATAACAGCACTGAGTCTCTTCCTGTAATTCAACCTCATATGTTTACCCCTGGGAAACAGGACATGGCTAAACAGAAAATAACAGAGTTCCCGGGAACTGAGAGTAAATGAAAATAACATAAAAAAATTTTCAAGAATGACAATTTCTTTGATTTTTTTTTAAATATTAGGGGCATCAGTACATTTAGTACATGTATGTTTGAGAGAAAATACTATTTACTGTTATTCAAAAGAGAAGGATCTTTGTTACAACAATATAGTACAACATGAAACATATATATATATATATATATATATATATATATATATATATATATATATATATATATATATATATTCAGGTCCGGAAGTATTTGGACAATGACAGGTTTTGTGATTTTGCCTTTATACACCACCACAATGGATTTGAAATAAAACAATCAAGATGTGATCGAAGTGTAGACTTTCAGCTTTATTTTAAGAGGTTCCACAAAAATATGGCATTTACCATTTAGGAATTACAGCCATTTTCAACAAAGTACCTCCATTTTCAGGGGCTCAAAGGTATTTGGACAAAGTGACATAATTGTAAATATAACTATAATTTTAATACTTGGATGAAAATCCTTTGCAGTTTCCTCCCTGGAGATGCTTTGCCAGGCCTTCACTGCAGCCACCTTCAGTTGCTGCTTGTTTGTGGGTCTTTCTGCCTTCAGTCTTGTCTTCAGTAAGTGAAAAGCAGCTCTATTGGGTTGAGATCAGGCGACTGACTTGGCCATTGAAGAATATTCCATTTCTTTGCCTTCAAAAAGTCTTGAGTTGCTTTCGCAG
>CM040979.1:17734710-17816188 GCA_022985145.1 Pangasius djambal | reverse complement strand
ATCCTATGACAGTTCCACGCTGGAATTCACTGAGCTCCTGAGAGCGGCCCATTCTTTCACAAATGTTTGTAAAAACAGTCTGCATGCCTAAGTGCTTGATTTTATACACCTGTGGCCAGGCCAAGTGATTAGGACACCTGATTCTGATCATTTGGATGGGTGACCGAATACTTTTGGTAATATAGTGTATATGTATATACAGTATATATACATACACTCAGGATCCTGATGAGGGTGCATAAATACGAACATATCACACCAATTCTTCAATAATTACACTGGCTTCCCATTTCCGCCCGGAAATCACACATCAGTGCATCTATGGCAATGCCCCCATTTACCTTAAAGAACTCCTCACCCCACAGATTTCAGCACGTCCCCTCCGCTCCACAAACACTCATCGTCTCCGCCCCCCTAGGACTAAGACCCGCACCATTGGGGATCGAGCCTTTTGTGCCGCTGCTCCTCGCCTGTGGAATGCCCTCCCTGAACATCTGAGGGCTCCACAAATGACTGATGGTTTTAAAAGGGGTCTAAAAACGTACCTTTTTAAAAAGTGTTTTAATGTTTAGAGTTTACATTTCTGTGCTAATCTCAGTTGGCAGCTGGTTTTAATTGCTGTATGTTATTATGGCTCTTTTCTGTAGCACTTTGAGATTTTCTTTAAAATGTAAAGTGCGTTATAAATAAAATGTATTGTTATATATATATATAGCTACTATGCAATTAATACAGTTAATGTGTAGTGCTGTAGTAAATTAAATAGGTTATATGCCTCATCTCACTTTAGATATGCCAAATTAGAAGAGCTAGTTTGGTATTAAAGTTTCAGAGCAGAAATGGGCCCCAAGTCAGCAGTGTTAATCAACGTCAGATTTATCGCTCCAATCAAAATGAGGCTAGTGTATATGTATGTATGCAGAGCCAGCGTTGGCATAACAGACACATAAGTTGCAGTCTTGACTGATTAACAGTAGGTTTTAACAGATTCATTATCAATAAGTTACTCTTCTTACCACACTAAAAGATTTGTGCATTTGCATGTTGGCATATACTGCCCCTCATCACAAACTGACTTAACTGTAGTTTGATGTATTGGATGGGTATTAATCGTAGTTGACAATATTTTGGCCAGTGGTAGTCCCCCAAAATACTCCCTTGCCCTTTAGCTGAGGTTGTCAGTTGTCCACAGTGCTTCCTTTCTCAGACAGTGCAATTGAGCGTATTAGGAATTGACCTGCTCTGCTGTCCTGCCATTAGGAGCTCAGATTGCTCAGAACAACTCAGACTGCACTTTAACACAACATGGGCTCCCATGCACCAGGCCAAGTGATCTGGGCCAGGCTCGAATAGCCTTTAAAAGGTTATAGTCACTTAGTAACAAGGCTCTGCCTAGAACTGCCAGAGTCCACAGTTTGTGTTCTGAGGTCTCATGCAAAAGGAGCTTTTACTGAACATAATTTGTGGTTTGTGTTGATATTTGCATGGGCGAAACTTGGCCAAGATATTACATCCGTTCCAGTCTTGATCCGCATGTGATGTTAGAGCAAGTAGGCCTTTACTGAACATTTTTTCCTACCAATTAAGGAGATGATAACACAGTAATGCATTTAGGAAACAGAGCCCAGGTTTGATAGCATCATTGTCAGTGCTGTGTGTTTCTGTGTTTGGCTCTTGCTGGGCAGTCTTAGCCTGATTTCTCTGAAGCGAGCGCTCACTCTGTCTGTTCACCAAATCCCCTTGGAGTATGTGATATAATAGGATTTATGCTGTGCCCTGATCCGATACAGGTCTGTCAAGCTGCCGTTTGCATAGAGATCTCAGCTGGGTGGGGAGGCCTTATCTCCAAGCCTTGGAATGCAGCAGGAAAAATTATACTGAAATCAGCCTATTTGTGTACTTCCTTATGGTTCATCACTGTGATGAGTTGGCTGGGCTGCTTATTGTTGAGGTTTGCCACAGTGAATAATTTGTGTTTTTAAAATATCTTTTCTTTTTCGCTTTTCTTTTTCCTAACAGACCGTTATCAAGAAGTGCCTTTCGGATGACTCCCCGTGTCGCTGATCTCTGGTCTCTGCCTGCCTGTACCACCCACACTCCTCTCTCTCCACCTCAGTCAGAGTACTAATCCTCCCACCTCAAACCATTCCTTTCTCCACCTGACTGCAGCATTCAATCCCACCCACAGCCACAGGAAGGCATAAAGAGGGGAGGAAATTATAAACTGAGCCTGCTGTCAAAGTAGTCAGAAGATCATGCTATGCAGGAACATTACATTTCTTGAATAAAAACAGACGTGTGATTCACAATCTACCAACCTATTACAGTGTCCTTTTACAGTAAATAACTACGCCATACTCAGACATCCTGAACGTAGTGGATAAGTGCCCATATATCTCGTTTATTGAGTTTCACTGTGGCTGTCAGCAAAATGTCTGTGGCATTGCCAGCTGTGCGTGACACTAAGTGGCTGACTCTGGAGGTGTGTCGTCAGTTCCAGAGAGGCACGTGCTCTCGCAGTGACGAAGAATGCAAATTCGCTCACCCACCCAAGAGCTGTCAGGTGGACAATGGCCGAGTCATCGCCTGCTTCGACTCCCTCAAGGTAAGAAGCTCAGTAAAATAATTACTGTGTAGCATCTCTATGTACGAGCCTTGACTCTGCTGTCCTCTGGAATTAACAGGGTCTCTCTCATGATGTCTCGCACTGAACAGTCCTAGCGAATTACTTTGCTTACGCAGTGGGTACAAAAATCAATATAATCATTTCACAAAATATTACACAGTAACACTGATACGAAGCTTGCATCTTAATTGTTCAATTCTACAATACATTTATTTTCAGCTTTTCAATTTTGACCAATTTTGTAAAATTGGTAATGCAAGCCCCTGGCAGGAAGGCTATTTCATAACATGTGCTGTGCTGCACCGTTCTCCACAACACGATGGTTAATCCGATTGTTGCAATTATAAGTAAAAAAGGCAACAAGTAATCCACATTCAACGAGAGTTCAAAGGTGCATCCCAAACCACATTCTACACTCTAAATACAGTGCAGTTTAATCAGTAACGACACCATTAGTGTACTGACAAACTGTAGTTATTATACGGTGGGATGCAGACCAAGTATTTGAGACTCAGAGGATGTAATTATCCTTTGCCGTTTTCGTCGTCTCCTTAGTATTACCGAAGTATTAGGAGAATAAAAACTTTATTGTGACTGTAACAGTTACTGAGTACTTGGAGAATGAGCAAACTCTCTTTTAAAAAGAGTTTGCCTTTTATCTCGTGCTCGATGGCCGGCTAGCTCTATGCCATCGGTTGTTTGTGTGCTTTTGTTATTTTGCAGTGCTGTGTTTGTGAGTCATTGGCACAGTCTAACAATACGAGATCAGAACAGAAGCACAGAGCTTAACGCTAGCTAGTTAGTTAAATGGGTAGAGGCTTTTTTCTATTATGAGCCATCAGCGAGCTGCTCGGGCAGGCCTGCAGAGAGAGATTACATCCCCTCTATGTGGCTCCATGCTGCTCTGAAACCACTGTTGCCAAGCTTGCTGGTTAAATTTAGCTAGCTACCTACCTAAAAGGCAGTTTTGGCATGTTTTCTGTATGTTAGATTATCTGAATAGTGTATTTTGTTATCCAATCTGATCTGGTTTCTGTGGTTTGTCTTTTAGCTAAGTAGTTAACGTTAACGGGAGGGACCCTTCCCGTACTTCTTTCAGGCGCGATGATGTAGGACATCTGATCTGGCATATCTGAGTAATGACCGAATTACTGTGAGTTAGTATTACAAGATTCCCAGGATGAGTCACAGCACCTCTGGAACATGATGTTTTATTGTATTTCTTATATTAATTTGGCACCTGAATTATTTTGGAGTGTTTAGAGTTTGGATCACCCAGTATGAAGTATTCTCCTTCTAGTCTGCCCTTACATACCCCTATGCACCAGAGAGTGTGATTTTCTCTAATGCCAAAGGTGACAGAAGTACTGCTTAGAAACAGGAGTGGATGTGGTCATCTTCTTCAGGTCCTCCACAGTAGCATACTAGAGAGACGTCCGTTTGTGCTCAGTACGCCTTCCTTACCATGACTCATGTCATTTAGGTTGCTTAATACATGTCTCAGAGACTAATGGCGTAAATGCCTGGGTGAAGTACTGGGTAGGATTCAGAAATCCACAGGCATACACAGCCCACACACAGTCCTCAGTTAGAGGGACAGTATACTTACTTACCTCTCACGATTTAATTGTGTTCTGCTATTATATCTCCCTTCTTCTCTCTTTTCCCCCTCTGAACCCCCACCACCACCACCACCTTGTGCTTTGTCATAATGTTTGCCTTTGTTATGCTGGCTGTCAGTCACTCTCTGTTCAAAAAACATTTTTGTGAGAGAGTCGCTGTGAAATTGTGAAGATGACAAACTTTGGATGCAAGAATATTTATGCCCACTGGCAGACTAGACTATGCAGATGTTAACAGTTTAAATGTTTGCACCAATATGACAATTTTGTTTTTTACTTTTATTAAGCTTACAATCCATCTTATTACACAGACACAATACATCACATAGTAAACCCAAACTGGATCTTGATATTGTATGACGCATAATTAAAAATCAACTGTCAGCACCGTGTGGGTGTAGGCCTGTCACGATTAGTGTGACATTTGGTTGAGGACTGATTGTCATACACATAACAACTTACCAGTTTAATTGTCTTTTTTTGTTGACTTTATGCCACTGTTACACGACAAGCATAACAGCAGTGTAATGGTGCACACACATAGCCATTTGTCACCAATGAACTTTTTGGTCAATTAAATTTCTCTCTGCCTTTTAGACTGTAGGAAACGGTAAGAAAGGGAAAAAGGAGCACAAATAATAACTTAAAAATATTAAACCTATTACAGAAAAACACAAATACGCTATATGTTAGTAAACAAATTGTTGTAACTGATTATAAATTCTAATGATTAACTGCAGTCACTTGAAAGAGTAGTGGCAGTAATAACTGTGACAGACATAGGTGGGTGTACAGCTGAATACTCGATGATGTTTATGTGAAAATTAGATTGATGTCTCAACCTTAAATCCTTCGTTATTGATTGGCGTCCAAACATTAAATCCTTCTAATCTGATTATGAAACCTTTGACCCTTTATTATGAGATTTAAAGTGTAATGGACAAGCTGTTTTAAAGTGGGTATTGTTGTTTTTGTGTTATTGTTTTTCACATCTGCATCATAATTAACATTAACATTACTGTTGAGCTGATGTATTCTCTTGGGAGAGAATGTGTTGTGTTCTTTCTCTGTGTGTAGACTCAGTTTTCCTTTCGGGCTCTCTTTCTATTTCTTCCAGTGGAATGATCATATCCTTTTAGTGATAATGTATAGGTTTAGAGGGTCAATAGATTTTACAGGTCTGTAAATTAGATTTTACAGATTTTACCAGCTCTACCTTGGACTTACTGGCAAGCACAGTGACTTTCCGTAGGACCACAGAAGAAAGGCTTTATATTGTTGAAGGTAAAACGTATCTTGAGGTGTTTGTTTTTTTTCTTCCAGCTGGATTTTTTTTACCTTTACACTGAACAGTCTTGTTGTGTTAAGGCAGAGTCACCTGGGCATAAATTGTTGGATTTTCTAATGCAGGTTTCAGTTTCATACAAGCTAAGAAAAAAAGACTTGTTTTCATCGGATCGTGTGGAATATGTGACACACAGTGGTCATTAATATAAAGTGTCAGAAGCACAGCAGATGGCTGCTGTTGGTTCAGGTGCTGCACGGCTACATAGTTTAATGGTCAAATAATATTCAGCCTCCTGCTCACCGCAGCACACAGCTTTCACTGTGCTGTCACTCCCTTTCAGTCATGACATTTACCGTCACTACACATCCCTCTTGTTTTCCATCCCCCACCCGGTTCAGTTGAACTGATGTTTATTTAAAAGCATGTGTAAACCATGCCTCACACCTGCATAGTGTCAGGTCTTTCCTTAGAAGAACTACAATAAAAGCCAAACACGTTTCATCACTGTGACACATTTGTGTTACAGGCACGCCTGTCACAATTTTGGAACTGGAAAAAGTAACCCAATAATGCACTGTATATGTGTAAACCACGTTACTGTAGTGTTCAAGAGGTTATTCAACTTTAAACAATGTACTACATTAAAAATTATGTAATTGAATAATACACTATGCCAAAAGCAGGTCATGGCATTTCATCTACAACAGATTTTGGTAATCGCGGCTAACTCCACTAAATATTACTGTATTACACAACAAAATATACAACTAATTCATAGTTCAATGCGTTTGACAGAAACATCATAGAAATGCATGGATTAGCCATAAAATTAAAACCACCTGCCTAATATTATCTAGGTCCCTTTTGTGCCACCAAAACAGCTCTGACCCTTCGAGGCATGGACTGTTGTATCTGGCACCAAGACATTAGCAGCAGATCTTTTAAGTCCTGTAGGTTGTGAGGTGGGGCCTCCATGGATCGGACTTGTTTGTCCAGCACATCCCACAGATGCTCAATCAGATTGAGATCTGGGGAATTTGGAGGCCAAGTCAACACCTTGAACTCTTTGTCATGTTCCTCAAACCATTCCTGAACAATTTTTGCAGTGTGGCAGGGCGCATTATCCTGCTGAAAGAGCCCTCCACATAATGAAAAAAAAAGCGATCAGACCAAGCCACCTTCTTCCATTGCTCCATGGTCCAGTTCTGATGCTCACATGCCCATTGTAGATGCTTTCGGCGGTGGCCAGGGGTCAGCATGGGCACTCTGACCGGTCTGTAGCTATGCAGCCCCATATGCAGCAAGCTGTGATGCACTGTGTGTTCTGAGATGTTTCTGTCATAGCCAGCATTATCATTTTTAACAATTTGTGCTACAGTAACTCAAATAGGGATCGGACAGGCTAGCCTTCGCTCCCTGTGCATGTCAGTGAGCCTCGATCGTCCATGACCCTGTCGATGGTTCATCGGTTGTCCTTCCTTGGACCACTTTTGGTAGGTACTAACCACTGCATACCGGGAACACCCCACAAGACCTGCCATTTTGGAGATGCTCTGATCCAGTCCTCGAGGTGTTGCAGATTGGCCCTTGTCAAAACCACTCAGATCCTTACGCTTGGCCATTTTTCTTGCTTCCAACACATCAACTTTTGAGAACTGACTGTTCACTTGCCTAATATATCCCACCCCTTTGACAGGTGCCATTGTAATGAGATGATCAATGTTATTCACTTCACCTGTCGGTTGTTTTAATGTTATGTTTGATCGGTGTATATTGTACAGCAATTTGATTATACTCATGAACCTGGTGTTTATTGACTTGTGGGCTTGTTCTGCCACACTGACCACATACATGACAACCAGAACTCAGGAATGGAATAAAAATTTAATCATACACTCTGAGCAGGACAAAGACAGAAAGGCACAGGGAAAACAGGACTTCCCGGTCAAAAATGGGTTTTATTTCCTAAAAATCAAACAAGTACAAAAATAAGCACAATGCAAAAATAAGGAAATCTAAAGATACTGAACCAAAGGTTCTGGGCCCAATGAAATCAACTGACCAGATCCAAGGTAAAAAGTAACTCAAATAGGTTCCAAATGAGGGAGCAAACAAAGCAACATGTTAACACAATGAAACGACCAAACCAAATGAGACATTTAAGACAGCTGATCAGCCTCGACAAATACAAAGGGGAGAACACAATACGCAAGACATTAAAAGTATGTTTAATATTTAACATAAGTGACGCAATAAACATAATATAACAACATCATAACATATATGAAAACTATAAAACATAACCAAAGGAGTGTATAATTAATTATGACGTTTGGGGTTAGTTGGTGTCTTCGGGGGAACTGAAAATCATGCTTTCTGGAGCCGGCCGGTCTTTTGACTGCGTAACCCCGCCACTCAGTCGTGGGGCAGTCGTGGCTTAATGGTTAGAGAGTCGGACTTGTAACCTGAATGTGAATCTGTAGGTCGTGCGTTAGAGTCTCAGCTCCGGCAGGGATTGTAGGTGGGGGGAGTGAATGACCAGTGCTCTCCTCCACCCTCAATACCACGACTGAGGTGAGACCCTTGAGCAAGGCACCAAACCCCCAACTGCTCCCCAGGCGCCGCAGCAACAACAAAAAAAAAAAGGCTGCCCACTGCTCCGGGTGTGTGTTCACTACTGTGTGTGTGTGCACTTGGATGGGTTAAATTACTTGGCTACACGTCACTTCACTCCAGGAACTCCAGCAACTCCATTCTCGCCACAACCAGGGTAACTCGAAGAAACTCAAATTAGAACTTCTACAGTAACAGAAACTAGAATGCGTGCACTCAAACTAGTAAAGTTGTGTTATAAAAGTAAATGAACATGAATAAAATGAATGACAATTATAACGGAAACCATGTTTTTGTCTTTAATATGTGATATGTTTTAATCAAGTTAGCAAATAAACTGAATGCATGTATCGTAGCTGTAACATAAGGAAACATGAATTTAAATGATGTATTCTGAATGAAATTAATAAAGGTGCATGTTGAGCAGTAGATCATACCAGGGAATATAAGTATGTGAGTGAAGGTGTTACATATGCTGTTTGGCAGTAGTCACGGCCATCACTCAACCCCAGCATTGCGTTCCTAAACATGGAAAAGTAGAAAATCCTTTTATATAGTGTGTATGTAGTGTTAATATCAGATAAAATAGTTTTGAACAGCTACTGGACCTGGCAGCTGTGTTTGTATTGATAAGGACATGTCCACACACGCACATAAACAGAGGCAATGGAATTTTACTCCTGGCCTCTTTTATCAAAGTAAGTGGAGGTGCAGTGTTCCACGTTGTCAGCAGAGTTAGCAAATTCTCAGTTTAAATTCTCACATAGACATGCTAGCTGGCTAAAGGCTCGTCCCTAGTCTGGGTTCACTAGCTAAGCTGTTTTCTCTTATTCTCACAAAAACAGTGCAATAGCACACTTCCTTGGTTATCTGTCTAAAGCAGACTCCAACAAAATGAGGTTTTATGTTCAGAGATCATTTGTAGTTAGTCTTAATTTCCTTCATGAACTGAAGCCATGTAACATTACAGCCTATGATGCACAGTATATGTAAAACGATACATTGGATCTAAAAACATCTGGGAATTTGGAGGTAAGCTATAAAAAAGAGGCTAGTATGTGACATTAAAAGTAAAAAATAATATGAACTTGTGATTTAGATGAACAGAGATTTAAAATGAACAGTTCGAGGATAAACCATGTTTGTACCAATCAAAAAATGGAAAATAAAAAAAAATTACTTATTTTCTGAATTTAGCCATTTAATGCTTTAGCTATGAATAAAAAAAACAAAAAAAAAAACATTATTTTTTCTATTTTAGCAGACAATCTAGACTCGAAAATATGATGTTTTAGAATATTGGCTTATATACTCCATTTTAGGTATATATTTTGACAATCGTCTATTTTGACCCAGAAGAAAGGAAAAGTGGATGACAGCCTCCTGGAAATGGCAGTGGCCAAGTTAATAAATGAGGTAAATTTGTTGAGCCCACAAGATCATTGCGTTTGATACGTGTATGCAGTTGTCAAATTGTTAACGAAGAAAAGTATTGCCAAACACTTGCTACAATAAATTTAATGATATTGCGGAGAAACAGATTGACTTCATTTATGGACCTGGCCGCTGCTGTTTCTAGGAGGTCGTCATCCACTTTTCTTTCCTTCTCAGGTTGTGGTCTTGGCAAAACCCGCAGACGCTCATGGCTGAGCATTTCTCTACACCGATTTGAAATTCAGCACTCCCCGTTTTGTCATGCACCTGTGAAAATACTATCACTATCATTCTGTTCTGTTTGTCAGGAAGCTTTTTAAGTAGACAACATTTTGGGTGGCATTTGTGCACAAGTGTTTCATTTGGTATTACAGAAGTATAATACTGCTGTTTTCCAAGGTACCTTATTTGCCCATTCTGTATTAATATATTTTCTATATCGGCTCACGCGTGGCAGAGCAGAAAATCCCTGTCATTGAAAGACTGCAAGTTTGAATCCCAACGACACCATAGCAATGTTTGGCTGAGAGACAAGAAAACATAATTAGCCCTGCTCTCTGGGTGGGGAGCGAATTACTCTCTCCCCCTGTCGATTAAGGTGACACAAGCCAATTGTGGGCGTCTGTGAGCTGTTAGTGGGCAGTTAGCATCTCCTCCAAGCATGTCCAGCTGCCCAGAAGCAGTTTGAAAAGATGCAGTGGAAAACAGCACATATCTCAGAGGAAGTATGTGTTAGCCCTCATCCTCCTAGATATTCCTTAACTTGTTTTATTTTAGTCAAATCCCTTATTTCTTACTTTCATAATTTCTTATGTAGAAATTATGAAATAGTGAAGATAATGTTTTGGTGTCACTGGGCAATCAGCTCTAGTAAAGATTAGATGTACATGTAAGCATGTGGTTCTATATTGGTTATGCAGGGAGCAAGAACAGGATGGAAAGAATAAAATAGCTTAACTGCGAGATTTGTCTGAGATTTGTCACACACTGAACTGAAGATCAACCAGATTGTTGTCGTTGTTGTTGTTGTTGTTGTTGTTGTTGTTGTAGCAGTGTAAGAACCGATGACTGCTCTTATGTCATCATCTCTACCATGAATAGCCTGATGTGTGAAATAGCTTTGTGCCTATAGAAAATATGTAAAATTCAGTATTTGCTATTACATAAAAAGACCCAGAGACCTTGTTTAACATGGAGCGGGTTCCAGTTGTCCGAGTTGTCCTGCCACTGAGTGCTGAGTTTTATGGGGTTTGGTCTTTTTTCATTGCGATCGTGCTGCTTCAGCAGTCAGTACGGTTATTGTACTCTCAGAGTATTCTTTACAAATTACACATTCTAATTAGGGCCACTCCTGTGTGGAAAAAATCACCACCCGTGCTCTCTTGTTGTTCTCTGTGCAGCTCCTGTACTTGCTTTCCAAGGACAAGAAATTCCAGTTTTGCTTCCACTGTGCTTTTCTTCAGGTGATTGATTACCTGAACTGTCCTTAAAGGGAAACGCCGCCCTAAAAGACTCGAGTATCAATGTTTATGACGAATATACGCTGATATACAATGGTGTTCAAGAGTTATTTCTTCAATCAAATTCTGAGTAGACTTTTTTGGTTGAAATTTTTTTTCATTAACCTGGCTGGTGCGTTTTTTTGTTTTTTTTTGTATTAACAGTTTCCTACATTATTCACAATGCCATTCATCTACCCTCTGATAGTGGTGCTGGTGGGCATTAGCTCTGTTAAGAACTGTTGTAACTGCAGAGTCTGCCTGTGATGTCAGAGCAGCTTCTTCACCTTCTTCTCACAGGAATAACATAAATACAGGAATAATATAAATCAACCAACATGTTAGATATGCTAAGCATATAACAAATATATGAATATAATGAACTTTTCAATGAACTCTTAATGCCCTGGCACTAAAAAGAACATTTGTGATGTGGAAGTCTATTTTCACCAGCACTCCATGTTCATGTCTGGGCTGTATGAAATATCTTTGTTTCAAAATAATTAGACAAATTGGCTAACCAGTATCGTCAAATGTCAGGTGTTTTTGTATGTGGAATATTCCATTTATGTGGTTTCTTTAGAAAAGCCAATAAAAAGCCAGGTGGTTAATGCTCTGTTTTCCAGTTATCGATTAAATACACATTGAAAGTGTTTCAGGGAACACTTTATGATCAAATAGACTCCTGTAATTATGGGGACTGTTAATCATTTTTTATGGTTTATGGTATCTTATTTGTTTTTATTACATAATAGTCTCATGTCTGTCACTTTACCTATCTTTGCAACACATTTTTAAAATCAAGGGGGCCCTACTGCCTTCCACCCCCTGAACATAATTTGCCTGCCTGTAATTACTCATTAAATCCAATTTATTAAGGGATCTTTCGAGATAGATAGTCTTGAGCGAAAGAAATTTTAAATAAAAAGACTTCACAAATATAATCATGAATTGTCACAATCCAAATTGTTTGGATCCTGGCCCTGGGGACTGGCAGTATCAACACATGACCATGGACTGCTGCCAAAAATGACTTTCCCCAGTGTGGTTTAGCAAGTTTTGTTTTTACGGATGAACACACTGCCAATACTGCTGTGACATGTGGGTGATTTATTAAACTGAAGTTGCGTGATGTGGAGACAATGGAGATGTGAGCTATAGGTTACGTGGTCTCAAAGGAACTATAGATATAATTTTTCATTTTCTCCAGGGTCCAGTAGTATTTATGGACACAAAGTCATAGTTTGCACTTTCTGAAATTGCTTCCCAGTCTCTGTATAGTGTTCCCCTTCACTATTTTGATAAGGCATATACCTTCTGAATAATAGACTCATGTGAAAAGCTCTCAGCAGCTAACATTTTGCTTGTTGAGCTATAACACTGTTCAGTCTAATGCAATACAGATTGGACTATCTGTGTGTTTGAGAAGAAACATTCTTCTCCACAAAACAGTGCTAACCACCATATTAGCTGAGTCAACACATACACACACACACACACAAACGCACACACGCAAGCACAACGTGTAGTTTAGTAAGCTCAGTTTAAATTTGCGCAGGAACCAGTCGTCTGGTGGTGTGCTTAACAGTGTAAGCAAAGCCAGTGTTGATATTCCTTGAGGTTGAGGAAATACATGTTGAGGTGCTCATTTTTCAGTATAAATCTCTTTGGCTGCTTTCCTACGTTCTGAAGTGATTATTGCAGCAGATCCATCTCACAGTTACCTAGCTTATCTGATAGATACCTGACTTCTGATTGCTTAGTGGAGGTAGACCCTTTCCAAAGAGCATAGGATATGAGTTTACAAACACATGCACACAGACACACACACACACACACCATTTCAACCCCTCTTTTCATGTTCTCTGTGTAGTCCGGTTCAAAGCTGCTGACTGGTGTGACAGCATATGAATGCCCAGACTCTGCTACCAGTTTATAAACTATACTTACTTTTGACCTCTTCTCTGCAGTGTGCCTATTTTCTATCTGGTTACTAAAGCCTCAGTACAAAGACATGCTCGTGATTTTATTCAATGGTGGTACAGTTGGATCAGACTCATTGTATGAAATGTCAAGATGGAAACTTCTAGATAGAGTTTATAAAAGATGGAAGTTTTACAAATTCTGTATTATAAATTTCAACAGATAGGCTTGTTTAACCTCAACTTAAGAAATTACCATACACTTTTAACTGATTTCATGGCTCGCATTCCAGGGTCGGTGTTCAAGGGATAACTGTAAATACCTGCACCCTCCGTCTCACCTGAAGAGTCAGCTGGAGATCAATGGAAGGAACAACCTGATCCAGCAGAAGACCGCTGCAGCCATGCTGGCCCAGCAGATGCAGTTCATGCTGCCAGGATCCAGCTTGCCTGCTGTGGTACGCCCCACCCCTATCAGTCATTTCATATTGGAAGCCTCCCAGTGTCTGGGAAGCACTGTGTGTGTATGTGTGTGTGTGTGTGTGTGTGTGTGTGTGTGTGTGTGTCACATGAATAAATAAAATTTGGCTGATTGCATTGGACATGTTTCACAAAGCGTCTTGCTGTCACATCCACAAAGAGTACTTGTTTATATTAATGTCATGATCAGTGTAATCTACATGAAAATATAGTACTGTATATGCTATGTAGTCTGCTGTTCCAAATTAATCACTTGAACATCTTTGTTTGGCACAATTACTGAGGCATCTTGGCTTGCCTCCCCACAGTCAGTCTGTCAGAGTAGGTGAAAAAAGCAGCCATCTTGCACATTGGAATTGTAAGCCTGCCAGGCTCTAGGTGAAGCGCAGAATCCTGGGGAGTGAGTTTAGCTCAGCTTGAACCCTGGAGTTCTTTGGCAGTCCGCTGCTGTTCAGCTTGGATGGAGTTGCCATTTGGATCTTTAGGCCTCTGCATATTAATCTTGTGGGAAAAATGCATATAGTATTTTCTCCACATCATATATTTCAACAGATAGCACTAAAAATAAGTTTTGGGCTCTATGTTTTTGCTTTTGCAGTCTTCCTTTCCTGTTGGTCAGAGTCTGGGGCCAGGACCTGGAATCAGCTACTCCCCCTACCTCTCTCCTGTCACTCACGGGATGGGGCTGGTTGCCACGGAGATGCTCCCGAGCAACCCAGTGATTGTCCCTGGCAGCCCTGCAGTAGCAGTGCAGAGCTCAAACTCCTCTTCCTCATCTCAGAAAGCACTGCGCTCTGACAAACTGGAGGTACAGAAACCATTTACACAATTACAAATAACTGGTTTCACTCTCTCTGTTGCATGCAGACAGTATTCCATGGTACACTAAAAGCACACTGGCACTCACACAGAGGCACACATATACCCAGGCTTCAGTCCTTACATTGCATCGGATCTGAGAGTTGCTATTTTTGTTGTTGGCTGATTCTGTATGTGTAGGTGTGTAGAGAGTTTCAGCGGGGGAGCTGCTCCCGAGGAGAGACAGACTGTCGGTTTGCCCACCCTAGCGACAGCCCCATGATTGACAGCACTGATAACACAGTGACAGTGTGCATGGACTATGTGAAGAGCCGCTGCTCCAGAGAGAAGTGCAAATACTTTCACCCTCCTGCTCATTTGCAGGCACGCCTCAAAAGCTCTCAGAGCACCCAGAGCACTGCTGCAACCGCTGCTATGGTGAGGCTCAGTGAACACACATACATGCATGCATGCATGCATATTACATCCTATACATTGGACTCAGAACCCCTCATTGCTTTTTGTTCCGACATTGTGCACACCCACAGACATAAACATACACTGAAATACAAAGATTCAAAACCAGCACTCACAACACTGCTACTACTGCTGATCGAGTGAGCATACAATCACCCCCTCAAACATACTGCCACAAACCCACACACTCACACACACACACACAGACTGCTTCTTTTTTTACAGATACATGTAAAGCATCATATGGCGACTGCTGTCAGACATGACCACCGACCATGCTTCATTAGTTCACCTTTAATATTCCAGTAGCTCTAGAATTAAACCATGGAAGGTGTTGTGTGCGTGTTTTTCCAAGAGGAAATTAACATCCCTATTTTTCATCAAGTTATTGTGGTTTTGTTGAGCAACTAATGAAGCATCATGCACTTTGTACAGTAGTAGTGTTTATAGGACTTAACGAAGATAACACTAATTAAACTTGTTTTGTTTGTGTGCATGCATATTGTTTATGTAGTAAACAGCATTCCGGTTATTTCATTTTTTTTTTGTGTTTTTTTTTCCTCTCACCTCTCCACAATGCAATGCTGTTCCCATGATGCACCTGTGCTTGCTGTTTGTTAATACGCTTGACTCCCATTGGCCCACTGCCATCATGTGTTGGCTGCGTGCTGTGTGCAGACTCAGTCAAGTGCCAAAGTGCTGAAGCGACCCCTCGAGGCAACTGTTGACATGGTACTTCACCTTTCACCTCTGGCTTTGCATGGTCTTAAATCACTGTTATTGTACTGTGGCTATTTTCAGATTTGATTTTGCTTCCTCGTTTAAAATTCTTGAATTGCTCATCCTGTTTGTGTGGACATCCTGTGCTCTATGCTAAAAATTTACCCTCATATCCTCAGGTCTGTCAGGTCATATCTTATCTCTTTAAACTATTTCTTAGAGGTCATGATTTAATTACCATGATTTGATGTTAGTCCTCAATGTAGATATGTTAGATGTTTATCTGATGATTTCATACATTCCTTTCCTTACCCTGTCTTGCTCTCTTGCTCCCTCTCTCTCAGGCGTTTCCTCACACCATGTTGCAGCCACTGGCTAAGCGAGTGGCTTTAGAGAAGAGTGCAGGGCCTGGTGGTCTATTAAACCCCAGTGTTCTTCACTACCAGCAAGCTCTCGCCAACACACCTCTGCAGCCTTCTACTGCATTGTTCCCTACAGGTACACACACACACATAAACCTGAATGTACACATACACATACACACACTCAGGTTCCTTTCATGTTTTGGCCACAGCATCATCTGTTAGATTCATCATCCCTTAGAATCTTCTTACTTTAGTCTGGCCTAAAGTCTTTCTTTACTCTGTGCCTGTGTGTGGGCTTCCCGGCCTCTCATTACCAAGACCTCTGTTATGTCTGTGCAGTGAGCTTTGACTTGTGTGAAGTAGATGCATGTAAAACACTCTATAACTGGGTGGTTACATTAACTGTGTCTCCTCTCTACTGCTGCTGCAGGCTCAGTCTTGTGCATGTCTCCTGGACCTGGCATCGGTATGTTTCTCTCTGCCGTTTCTCTGTGACCTTTTCCAATGATCTCTGTCTCTTGTGCTCTGGCACCCTATTTAAATATGACTATGCTTCTCAGCTGTACTATGTATCAAAATCTGTGCCTTATAGTTTTAGACCATTTATTATGTACTTGACAATATAACAGTATAGTACAGTATTACATTATAGTAAGACATCACTCCCATATGTATTCCTGTATGATAGTAATGTCTTTCAACGTTGAAAGACAACCTTTGAAAACAAAGGTTTTCAACATTGGGGCAACAGGATAGTTTACTAATTGTTATAATGCAGCAAAAAAAAAAAAAAAAAAACCCCGTAGGATATTTTTTCAGCTTGGAACTCATCTTAAGTCCATCAGATCAGTGCGCCTCATGTGCTTCTGCATGCTGTGCACATCATGGATGGAGTGTCTAGCTTGAAACACACAAAATGCAATAATCATAATATATTTTGCACTGCACCCCCATAATCTTCCCCAAATATAACATGGCTATATTTCATGCTGGAGAGATTATATACAGTGGTAGTTTGTCAGAATCTGAGTTATGTGTGTATTGAAAAGCAATGAAATTAACCAAACGTTTTGTTGATTCTGCACTTATTTAAAGTATTTGCAGTAAAACACTGAATTTTCAAAGTAGTAGACCGGTAATTTGAGGCTTACTAGTAAAATAATAATAATAATAGTAACTCAAAGAAAAAAAAAACAGTAGGTGGGAATTTTTGGGCACTTATAGTGGGGTCACTAGCCAGAAAAAAGGTTGATCAAACATTAACATTGGTTACTAAACGGAATCCCCAGAAACAGCTGACAATTTTTCTAATCTGAAGCGTTCATCCTGACCATTTTTGTTCCTAATTTGTAGTTTGCGGTAAAGTGCCATTCTCTCTCAGTGCATCAATTTAGAATCATTTAGAAAACTGCAAATCTCAGTCACTTCTGTAGCTCCACCCCTTTTGCTATGCACAGCAAGCTGCAAGCACTGAGTGCATTTCTCAGACTTTCTAGTGCATCGTCCAGAAATTAGTACACTAGCTGCAGTTCCCAGTGTGAACACACTACTTGTCTCAGCTGCAATGCAAATAAGCACTGATCTGCTGCTTTCAACCAGTTCAGCTGACGTTGTGTGCAAACAGTAATTTTATAGCACGACATTCCTATTACATCAAACAATACAACTGTAACCAGTCTGAGACTTGAAAGCATTTATCAGTATTATATCATGTAATGATAGATAGATAATCCAGTCAGTGTTAAACATTTATGACTTTATGTCTTTATGCTAAGCTGAGCAAAATAACTGTCTCATTATGAAATGTTATGATAGAGAAAGCAATCTGTCATTGGTTTGTTGCATGTTTGCTTCCATGACACTCACGTTTTATATGAATATTGCTGTTGACAGAAGTAGTGTTACCTTATTTTTTTTGTCTTTACTGTCACTTCACTCATAGTGGTGTAAATATATATTCTACATCTGCTCTAAAAATGAACACAGACTTAATTAATTACAGAAGAGTCACTGTTAGTGAAATGAAAAGAAAATAATGTGTATTTTGGCTTGTACATGGGGTCTGTGGTTGCTTATTAAAATCAGGTTCAGTTTACAATTCTGAGTGTGTGCTTGCATTTGGTTACGTGTACGCTTGTGCTTTTATGTGTCTGTGTTTCTGTTCTGGCCTTGTGCCCTTCTTCATAGTGCTTGTGCTTTTACACTGTTTGGTCTTTGTGAATTTCAATTTAATTCCCAAGCATAAATGTTAGTCTTATTAATTATCCTCTGTTGATTTTCTCTGTTTTGAACCAGTATAATGCCATTATGAATTTTAAATAATTGAAATAAGAAGGCATCAGTTATAACTGATAGACAAGTTAGACTCATTTTCTCCCTCTCTCTTCTGCTTTGCTCATTGTCTGCATGCCATCTGCTGGTCTGATTTATACTAGTGGCTTTACCTTTTTATTAGATACAAACACACGCATATACAGATATATCCCACACAGTTCTATGGTTACCGTAACGCTGCTCCTCCTTGTTCATTGCTTTCATGGTTCCCTTCCTGAAAAAAAGTTCCCATGATGCTCAGTGCCCCGCCTGCTACCGCCTCCGCTCCTGCTGCAAGCCCCTACGCTGCTGCCGCCGCGGCAACCGCCAATCAGGTTTGCTCCTTTACAAGCTCTCTCTCACTGTTCCCACCCTCTTAGTTCAGGAACAGAATACCCTCTTTTACATGAGTACCTCCTTTTACACAGATCAGACATCTCTGTTAGCTCTCTCTTAGCTTAAATGCGTTTAAACATAAGCTATCAAGAAATGTTTTCTGATAGCTTATTGGCTGCTTTTCTAACACAGGTTGCATTCTGCAAACAGTCCTTAGAGCTAATTACCTTATTGTAAGAAAGACGTGCATGTATGTGGTTAGAGTATCAGATGTGCAGTGTGACCCTGTTTTCTGAGCTTTGTTGGTTTGGCTCTTGCTGGCTCTATATTGCTGTTAGTAGTCTGGATCCATAATCAGCTCCTGTCACCTCAACCACTCACAACAGCTGTTCGGAGCTTTCCCTACATGCAGTGTGTAGTTACATTTTTGCTGCTTCATTGCCATCATTGTTTTGCATGTGTTTTTTGCCTTTATTAAGCTGCCCTTGTCATTGGCACACAGAACACAGGTTCTCTGGTTGGCAGAACAAGAGAATACTGACAACCCGTCATTAATGAAAGCCCAATGAATAATGCTATCTGCCCTTGAATTCAGTTTTAGAGTGTGATCTAGCAAATTCATAATCCATGTATTACTGCCCTCTGCTGCTCACTTTACAGACTCAACACATAAGCTTAAAAACCTAGAAGGGAGATTGTTAGTAACTGTGTGACAGTTCCTCGGTCTCTTAGATTGATTTCACAATGCCACCCTACACTTAAGGAATCTTTTTTTTTCTCTTAGAAAAAGACGCTGCCCTCCTAGGCCACACATTTTCCTTTAGCCTAGTCAGTTAACTAGACCTGTGTAATTCACTTCTGCCACAGGTCTTATGTGTACAGCCTGTGAATCCAGAGTATACATCATTAATAAACTGACTGACCGACTGAGAGGAGCTGCTTAGGAGAAAAGTGATTACAAGCTGTGTACATAAGATACGATTAAGTACGATTCCTTATTTATTGCCTATAATGCCTTATACAGTACCGTGCAAAAGTCTTAGGCACATGCAAAGAAATGCTGTAGAGCAAAGGTGCCTTCAAAAATAATGAAATTAAATGTTTCTACATACCATAAGTACCATAAAGAGCAGCAAACAGTAATAAATGAAACAAAGTCAATATTTGGTGTGACGATCCTTCAGTTTAAAAAAAAAAATAGCAGTCTCAGGTGCAGTGTGTGCAGTTTTATAAGGAAATGAGCTGTAAGTGTTACTGAGCATCTTGCAGAAGCAGCCGCAGCTCTTCTGGAGACTTTGACTGTCGCACTCGCTTCTTATTTTTGCAGCAAATCCCAGCAGACTTCGTTATGTGTTTTTGTCTGAAAAGTGTCTCTTATGTAATCTGCTGCTTTCTTTACCGACATACAAACATTTTTTCTGTAACATTTAATTTTGTGCTGGAAAAGTAATGTTTGGAAATCTAAGAAGTTCAATAATGTAGAAGTCATAAAATAAAAATCTATAACGAAGTTTGTACTAAAAAAATAGGGTGCCTAAGACTTTTGCACAGTACTGTATGTGAAGAGGCTTCACTTGATTTTTACTAGACCGCTGTTCTCCAGTTATACACTTAGCTCATTTCAGTCACTAACTTTATTAAGGACTAACACAGTGGAAATCTATTTTTAAATTACGGATTGTTTCAAAGCAGTGCCTAATCCTGTAGTAAGCAAGCCAAGGGCAGTAGGGGAAAGCAAACTTTGTAGGAAGGAGTAAGAAACCTTGGGAGGAACCAAGACTGAACAGAGCAGTCCTTTCTGCAGCCAGCACTGAGAAATACACGTTATTTCATATCGGATAGTTCTCAAATTCTAGTGTAATTCCATTGAAGTTAATGGTTAGTGATATCAGTATACTAGTTATGACTGAATCATTATATACTGTATGTAGGTAAGAAACATTGGTCATAGTCAAGAGTCAGTCAAGAAAACGAATAGGGGCTCGTAGTCACCAGAATTAAGGCAGAAGGCAGTTGCAGGAGTAGGAATATATACGTGGAGGTGCCATTTGACTTTTTTTGTCTTATTTATAATGTATAGGAATTTATATGGATTATGAATTTGCTGACCAAATTTTGACAAAATTGACCTGATTTTACACACAAAAAAGTTGACATTCAAATCATGGTGACCCCTCAAGCACTCATTATCAGGCACAAATTACATTTCAGATCATGAATTCTATTTGTAAATTTGCATTGGTAAAACTAATTCCTTCACACAGGATCTACTTTAATTTCCCACAACATGGTTCGCGTTTGGAGACACCTGGAGTGACAGAAACATTGTTTTTAGCTCCTTTGCTGCTCAAATGACAGGTTATTGCTAGATAGATTAGAGCTCCCATTACAAAATGCAATTATTAGGAATCTCAGATCTTTCAAGAATTCTTCAAGTTTGTATAGTTGTTCAGCTGTTTTTCCCCACTCGTAATCTTTGTTTGTTAAAAGTTTTTTAAAAAAATATTTCAACATGTCTTTTTGTTCTTTCTGCAACAGATCATTTTGAAATAGAGCGCAGGAGGGGGACAGAGTGCCAACGCAACATACACACACTTCTTAAACAACGAGTGTGTGGATATAACATCCTCAACTCCACAGAATTACTGCTACATGCATGCTGACACACACACACACACACACACACACACACACACACACACACATACACACACACACAGCCTAATAATACTTTCCCTACAGTTACGTTCAAGAAATACATTATACAGGCATATATATATACAATATATACACAACAAGAAACTAATCAATCATATATGTTTCTAAATTAGTTTCACTGGAACAAAATCTTACTCTTTTTGCTTGTTTAAGTACATTATATAATTATACAGTTATACACAGTATCATCACCAGTGTTGAGTAGGAAATCATTCAACACTTGTTTTACTGTGTGACTCTATTTGCACTTTTTTTTTTTTTTCAAGAAAAAGGGCAACATCTTGAGAAAGACTATTAGAAGCCCAGTTTGAGGATTTACACAATTCTCTCCAAGCTGAGTCCAGACATAATGATCTATGAGAGTTTATCTGCCTGCACCGGCATCAGAAAGGACTGTATAACCGAGTGCCGAAGCACGTCAAAGCCACGCAGGAGGACGGCAGGCAGCATGTCACAACCCTGTAGGAGAACGGCATGTGAAAGCTATGCAGGAGAAGAACAGTGAGTTCACCTCTCAGCTCCACACTCAGTGCTTTGCCTGAGCACTGCTGCAATACAGCAGCCTGGATAAAGAGAACTCTGTTAGCCAAATTATTGATAGAGAAAAAAAAAAGATTTTCACCTTTAACAGTGGCCAAACAGAATAGTGACACACTAACCCTTTAAAACTTGATGTGAATCTGATCTTTATTACTTTATTACAGCCGATCTTTTATAATTTCTTTAGCTGAAAATTTAGCATTAAAGTTTTGCCACAGTAGAGGTTATTCTCTTATTCTCTTGATACTGTGCCGTTGGAAGAGAGTGAAAAAGAGAGAAACAAAGAGATGATTGCGTGCACTTGTGTGACTTTATATTTGCGTGTGTTTGTGCATAGTAACAGAGCATAGCATAAGTTACTAGATCTGGGCTCTACAGCTAGACTCAGGGTCTAGACGTCCCAACAGTATGAGGTGTGTTTAGTCGAGCCAAACTGGGCTGCGTTCATCCTGTTTTTGGTTTCTGTATTTATTCTGTAATGATTCTGTATAAGTGCCTAACAATGTTCTTTACAAGCATAGTATGGATACAGATTTGAACTGTTCATGTTTAATTTTGTTGCTGCAATCTGTCATTCTCTCTCAAAAAAGGTAAAAAAAACTGTTTAAAAGGTTGACCATGAATGGCATGTTCACTTTTGATTTTTCTTTTTTTAATTTTTAATTTTTGATGAATAACAGAGATTTGTTACTACTAACACAAAATGATGTCCTGTATAAGAGGAGTCTGTGACTGCTATTTGGGAAAGCCTTTTCTCTACTCTGCATATATATATATATATATATATATATATATATATATATATATATATATATATATATATATATATATATATATATATATATATATATATATATATATCTCCATAGGCCTCTAAGATTCTACTTACATTTATTTCATTTCCTAGAGCAGTGATTGACAACAGTGTGACATGTAACTGACCTAATACTTAATAGCTCTATTATTCTAATCCACTTTAAATTAGGAGACAGTCAATCATATAATTTCTATTTGTATGTGTGTTTGTGTGTTTTTATGTGTGTTTTAATTCAGGGCGGAGATAAAATGCCATGTGGAGAACCTAGACAATCTTTAGTTTAGATACGCAAAGGCACTGCTCAGACTTGTAGTCATTTAACTTCTCAGCATCGCCTGAGGATAATTTATGTTGTGATCTATAAGATATATGAGAACTATTATGTAATATTACGGTATTGATTGTGGTTAATGGACCATTGTTATGTTTTGTTTTGAGATGAATGTAATTTATTTGATGTAGGGCCTTGTTGTTCAGATGCTGTTTTAAAAGGCCAGCTTGGTGCCACCTTCCTCTCCTGCATCACCTGACTTGTGTAGGAAGAGAAAAGCAGGGTGCTTGACTCTTGAACGTTACAGTGTCCTCACTAAAAGCATTAAGCGTTACGTCGTATTACACAGTTGTTTGTGAATCTAATGCTTCGGTATAATAGTCGTTGTTTGAGGTGTGTAACTATGGCAGAAGTCGGCTGTTGTGAAAGAGAAGCCTAGCAGTGAGTAATGCAGGTAGCCAGCTGAGAGAAGCACTCAACACTGCATGACGCATCAGTGCAGGTCAGGCTGCAGAATTGTTCATGTTATGTCAAATTAAAGATTATAAACACTGCATTTCATTTTATAGTTCACTTACGTGTGCTAATATTTTAGAGACAGTACTAATTTGTTAATGTGACAGTTCAAAATTGCTATGAATGAAATTGTTTTTGTAAGTGATGTTCCTGTTATGTTTTATTTCTTCTTCAAGATGGTAGGTTCAAGTATATTTTCCTACTGCTGGAAAAATACTTAGTTTCAATGCCTTATTGTCATGGACCATACTATTTAATTGAAAAAATATTAGTCTTAAAAATTTTTTCACTTATTCTAATAAATGTTTATACAGGTTTATTTCCATTGTCCAGGTGTAAATGTACATTCATTGGAATTTCTTATAAAACAGAATACTAGTGCTAAAAAAGCAGTGTGTCATCACTCTGGAGCATGAGCACAATCCTGCTGTAACACACTATAACAGATCGGACATCACTGACATTGCAATAGAATTGTGGTTTTATTTCAGAGATGATAATAGAAATAGAAATGTTTACTGCTTTGTCCCTATGGCTGATCCAGAGTCAGAGAGCCTCATGGTCTGCCTCCCATTACATTTTACTAAACATATGAATGTGTCTCATCATCAGTGCGTATCAGTGCGTCTCCTGCTTTCTTAGTGTCCGTCTGGTGGATAAGAATTTCAGAATGTAATTTATCTCTTGACTGTTGTAGCACATTCTGGACAGGTTTATGACTTGAGGGCTACAGTGCACTCACTACCTTAGTCTGTTCACATGTGATCTTTGCCTTATCTTCTATGTGTTGCTCTGACCATTTCATGTCTCTTAATGTTGTTTGTTTTAGTAAAACAAAAGACTGTATTGGCTCTCCTAAGGCTAAATATAAAATAAATAAATATTCAACAATCTGATGCTAAAGAAGGGTCTGTATAATAAAACCTTTTCTCCACAACTGGAGTGAACGTGTAGGTACAGAGCCCAAAGATTGCTAATGCAAGCAGGATAAATGCCTGGATCTGTTGCTTCCTGATGTGGAGAACAGGCTTTCAAATAACAGATGTACTAAGCTGTACTTTGTTTTCTGAGCACTACCTTGTTCCTAGGCTCTATTCAACACCAGTTACAAGGAAGGATTCACACAGTCAAATTCCATGCAGATTAATTATGCCACACATTATATGAATTTAAAGAGCTTTTTATATGTTTCTTTGTGTAATATTAAGTAGTTTATTGCTTTTTTGGTTCTGTAAACATAAAGTTTGTAAAATATATTGTCACAAAGTGAATAAAATCCTTTAATGACCACCATGTGTTTTATCTTTATGAGTATAAGGAGATGATGAAGCTTGATAGGCCAGGTGCACATATCACAGTGGAGACTGGCATCTCCAGTCATACCATCAGTCTTGTATGGATCTTGTATGGATATAAGGGCACCTGGGTTGAAGATAACTGCACACAGTGGTACAGAGAACCTTTTAACTACCTTTATACTAACAAAAAGGAGTAATATAAACAATAAATTAACATACAAATTTGCTAAATAATAATATTCATTCCAGAATCTTAGTCTCCACTCTTCAGTTATGTGAGGAGTTCAATGTAAAATAACGATTGTGTAACAGCTACTGTCTGGGTTAATAGAACCACAGCTAAATATGTAACTAGCGTTCTGTTTCACCGCTCCTGTCAGGGGCAGTGAGAAACATCTGCATAGTGTATGCCAGTGTATGTTCCTCTATGTCATTAGGAACAGCACTCAAAATAGGACCAACTGGAATGGTGTTCAGAGATGACCGGCACATTCACTTTGCTGGGAGGGGTGATGTGGCAAGTCACTGTAGGGGCTGGGCGTCCAGTCCTACTAGAGACCATGATGATGACATCCACCACCCAGTGGACCAGCCCATGCTTTGGGAGCCCCACATCTTTTCATGCAAGATGAACAGTATGTCTGATGTCAGATCAGACAACCACCACCCGGTCTAAATAGTAAATAGTACCATAGGGCACAAACCAGACACAGCAGGGAATATTCTGCAAGTTCACCTTCATGGAAGGTCTGCAATCCCTGATTGACAAAGTTGGATGAAATGAACTTAGCCAGGATTTTGTGTTAAAAAGCAAGACAGAGTCACCACCACAGAGTCATGTGCCTCACAAAGGCGAGCTTATTTCTAGAGCATGCAGTTCTTTTTCTGAAGTGTTCGCTAGCAAAAGGTTTTCATAGAAACCCATTTTGTTTCGGCATCGCGCCTAGGTTTGTAGGGAGGGGCCTTAAGGAACTCCAGTACATGCGGAAGATCCCATGCTGGGCTCTTCGGGAATCATGTCGGATGGATCCAGCTGATGGGGTTCACACTGAGACAGATTGAGACAGCTGCATGTGTACCGAATATCTGCTCCTTGGTGGGGCCACACAGAAGTCAGTTATCTAAGCAGAAACCTGATGCCACTGGCAACCACATGAGAGAAGGCCACTTGCATACATCTTGAAAATACCTGTGGTGCTAGACAGAGGCTATAATGTAGAACCTGGAATTGGAATGCCTGCCCTTTGAAGATGAACCTTAGAAGGTATCTGTCTTCTGGGATGATGGGGACATACAGAGAAAAAAAAAAAGGAATTTTGCAGGTCCACTGACATGAACCAGTTCTGTCTTTGCACAGCTTGAACTAGACCTGACAACCTAAGCATATGAAAATTGAGTAGAACTCTGATTTAACTGTGGGGTATACCCATTTTTGAGTGTAACTTTGTCTAAGAGAGAATGAACTTCATGGGTCGAAGCAATAACTACCCTGAATATACTGTGGTTCATGGGGTGAGAGTACTAGCGATGCGATACAGACATAAACTGCAGGTATGTGACCCAGGCTGACCTGTTAGTGATCCATCATGTTCGCTACAAAGCACAGTTCAGATCACTAAAATCATTGTACCGTGACGTAACGAATTCTGCCGTGACCCGCATTGTGCAAACAAGCACATTCAGTGCTGTGGGATGCCTAGCACCATCCAATCCTTTAGCAGCACCTGCAAGCTAAATGGGACTGACCTAGAACCATTTTCAGACTTTGCTGAGGCCGGAGTTTAACTACTAGGTCATTGTCTGCTTGGTAGTATTTCGTAGATGTGCAGGTAGACATGGCATCCTTGTGTTCCTTCCAGGAGGAGTGAGGAGGATGACTCGTCATCGGGCTCTGTTAAAGGACGTGAGGCCAGCTGAGTACAGCTGAGTCATTACATTGCCTTTTACTCTTTTTCTGGGCTTTTTATGCTTATCAGTCAATGCTGGACATGGGAATTTGCAAGTAGCAAGCTGTTCCGGCTGCAGGGCTTGAGTCAGATTCAACTCTGAAGGGTCCAAATCTGCCAGCCAAGTGCGCTGTGTCAGCATCAGCATTGCTGCGTTCAGTGCAGGATTTGTCCTGGTCGTACAGTGTCCTTTATCTGGTTAATGCCAAGACAGTGAGAACATGGCTGCTGCCTGTCTTCAGCTTCAGATGCCAACTGCACAAGCACAAGTCTTGCAGCATGGTTCCTTATGCTGACCATTTGTTGTGGAAATAGGGGAAATTTGACTTAAATATGGAGAGAATGAGGAGTCTATTGTGTGAAGGGAAAACGCTAGAGGTATGTATTGGCTGAAATCAAGCTAATTTAGCAGTGAACAGCCATGCCATGGAAGCCTGACTTGAAGTTAATTGACACCACAGATTTCCATAATTTTGTAGGAAAAAAGGTGCAAAAAAAATTAAATACTGTGTATATTTATACACTTGTCAAGGTAGAAGAGATGAGACTAAATAAGCGGTATACACTATATGGCCAAACCCGACACCTGACCATCACACCCATATATGTGCTGCATATGCCTGCTACTGCTGGGCCCCTTGACTCGTGACTGCTCAGATGTATACATGAGAGAAATGTAAGTTGCTCTGGATAAGGGCGTCTATCAAATGCCAAAAATGTAAGTGTAAATGGGCCCAAATCAGTTCCAGCATGACTGTGCACCAAGCAAGGTGCATGAACACATGGTTTGCCAAGGTTGGAGTGGAAGAATTCCACAGATCCTTGGCCTCAACCTCACTGAACACCTTTCAGATTAACTAGAACACTGACTATTCACCAGGCCTCCTCACCTGATATCAGTGCCTGACCTCATTAATGCCCTTCTGGCTGAATGGGCAACAAGCGATGGGATGTTCAAAAAGCTCATATGGGTGTGATGGTCAGGTGTCCACAAACTTTTGACCATATAGTGCAGCAGGCTTTGGAGGGCAGGAAAGCTATAGCCCCATATGGTGTGCATGTGGTACGAGAAGAAGGGAAAGATGAGTTGCATGACAGTGGTATTACTGTAAATATTATTTTGATGAAAGGTCTTAGCATGCATGCACACATGCACAAAGTATCCAGGTGATTCTCACCAGCCGTGGCAGGGCTGACTCTAGCCTTCTGGGGCACTGAGAAAGATTTAAACAGGGGCCCTCCTCAACAGAATTGCTATTTTTGCCTCAGCAACTACAGTGAAACTACAGTAAAACCTTCTGAAGTGAAATAACGAGTGTACATTTAAACTACAGTGAAACCGTTTGGCGTATAATAACAACTGTACAGTGAAACTACAGTGAAACAACAGTCTGAAGTGTAATAACTACAGTGTACAGTGAAACTACAGTGAAACAACAGTCTGAAGTGCATTCACTTTTGCCCTTTAGGAAGGCCTGAGCGTTCCCATAGCAACAGCATCCAGCGCACTGCTCTTTTTGGCGCGTGTCCTCGATCTTGTTGGCTATTGGACAGCAGCGCCGCGTCCCGCCCCAGACAGCTCTAACACTAAGCGGAAATCCGAGTTTGGAAATCCTCTGCACTTCTTCCACACAGGAGTGGGTGCGGTTTGAAGCGCGTGGCCGCGCCTATCAGGCTCCCGTCGCAGCTCCATGCACGAGACGCTGATGACGTCCTTCTCCTGGCGCTGGCTACGGAAGCCGAGCAGGGGAAACGGGCGGTAACGCGGCGGCAGCGGCGGCGGTGCTTGTGGGTCTCCACCCGAGAGCATGGCGGCCGCGGATGTGTCGGTGCGCAAAAGAAGAGGCGACATGAAAACACAGACGAGGGACTGTTTTCTCTAAACTGCTAACATTCGCTTGCTTTAAAGACAATCTTGTTTTTATTTGCAGCAACGAGATTCCGGGTGAAGCTTTGTTAGCTTAGCCAATACCGCAGCTAATGTTACTCTGTGCAGGAGCAGCGCTGTTTTTGCCTATCGGATGATTTAGGACCGTGAGCTCAGCAAATGAAAGAGCCCGAGCTAGCTATCGTGCAGCAGCCTGGATTGCGGTAATAGTCGACGCCGGGCAGGATCGCGATAATGCACCGCTTCTTCTCCGTTTCCTTGTTCGGGCTCCGCGCCTTTGTGCGCCGCTTGTTTACTTCGCCTTGCTAAGAGCGAGAAGGGCGCCAGGAGCAGCATGGGAGCCGCTCCGTCACTGGCACTGTAGCTAAAACTCAGCTTAGCCTTTTATTACGTGTTTTAAATGACGAATACCGGGTGCTAGTGCACGTTTTCTGTAGTTTTTTCCCCCCCCTTTAACGGTCCGTTAAGAGCCATGCGCGAGTACAAAGTGGTGGTGCTGGGCAGCGGCGGCGTGGGCAAGTCCGCCCTCACCGTGCAGTTCGTCACCGGCACGTTCATCGAGAAGTACGACCCGACCATCGAGGACTTCTACCGCAAGGAGATAGAAGTGGACTCGTCGCCCTCGGTGCTCGAGATCCTGGACACGGCCGGCACGGAGCAGTTCGCCTCCATGCGCGACCTGTACATCAAGAACGGCCAGGGCTTCATCCTGGTGTACAGCCTGGTGAACCAGCAGAGCTTCCAGGACATCAAGCCCATGAGGGACCAAATCATCCGCGTGAAAAGGTAGCGCCTGGAGGAACCGAGCCTGCAGTGCACTGTGACGTAGCAGTGATAGGTTCTGCAGTAGTGCTTTACTGCTGGATCACCCTCTCTCTCTCTCTCTCTCTTTCTCTTTTTCTCTTTCTCTTTCTCTCTCTCTCTCTCTCTCTCTCTCTCTCTCTCTCTCTCTCTCTCTCTCTCTCTCTCACACACTCACACACACACACACACACACACACACACACACACAGTTTCTGTACTGACAGATGAGCGCTAAATGGCACTACCTCTTTATTTTGCAATGCATGTCTACCTTCCTAACATTTCCAGCAGATCTTCGGGGGAGAACACCTGGCCCTTAGGCACTGAGTCAGTGATTTAGCTGTGATCTCACTCTAGGGTCATGCTAGAATGACCCACATAGTAAGTAAGGCCTGCTGTTGAATTCATGCGATCTCTTGCTTTGCTTTCAGGACTGATCACTCTATGATTAACTACCATACCTGCTCAAGATGGCAACTGCACAATGAGACAGAGAAAGCAAATAGTGTCTGATATTGCCAACTGTGAGCTGGCCAACCCCTAACCCCTCTTTTGTACACCACCTGAGGTGTATGTGTTAAAAGTTGTGGGGGTGTGGGTGTCTGTGTGTCATGTGTCCTATTCTAGTGGTATGGTATGTGATCCCACAGTTTTCCATTATTTGCAGAGTGTGAATTATACTTTGACATTTTGGGGTCTGATTTATTTTCTCTGCAGTGATTACACAGGGATTCTATCTCAGATTTGCATGTTTTTTCATTGAGCTTAACTTTCTGATCTCTATTAGCTGTAGGCCAGCTGATACACACATTACTAAGCACTGTAGTCATGGAGCAGCTAGCACAATCCCATAACAATCATATATTGTATAAAACAAGGCAAAATGTCAGTCGTCTATGTCAGTGCTCTTTTCCAGCTTACTTCTAAATCAGCTGAGAGTTGAGACTAGTGAGGAACTACCAAGTGTGTGCTGTGCTTTAGTTTGAAAATACTATTGCAGAAGAATGCACTATAATGTGAAGCTCTTATTTCTCACCAGCTCCATGTTTTTTGATCTCCATCTCACCAGCACGTTTTCCTTCATACTTCATAACAGCACATGACTATAACATACACCAGGGTAACAGAATGAAAGACTGAGTGACGCGAAAATATAAATAGAGGACACCACTCTTTTGCCCTCTTTCTGTTACGAGGACAAATTTATGTCATAAAATAACGAACAAACATTTAAGTTACTTTTGGCTCATGCAGCTGCATGCTGTGTCGTGATTGGCTTGTGATGCTGCAGACTGTGTTGTGATTGGCTCATGGAGCTGTCCGCAGTGTTGTGATTGGCTCCTGAAGCCGTCCGCAGTGTTGTGATTGGCTCCTGAAGCCGTCCGCAGTGTTGTGATTGGCTCCTGAAGCCGTCCGCAGTGTTGTGATTGGCTCCTGAAGCCGTCCGCAGTGTTGTGATTGGACCGTGGAGCCGTCCGCAGTGTTGTGATTGGACCGTGGAGCCGTCCGCAGTGTTGTGATTGGACCGTGGAGCCGTCCGCAGTGTTGTGATTGGACCGTGGAGCCGTCCGCAGTGTTGTGATTGGCTCCTGGAGCCGTCCGCAGTGTTGTGATTGGCTCCTGGAGCCGTCCGCAGTGTTGTGATTGGCTCCTGGAGCCGTCCGCAGTGTTGTGATTGACCTTGTGGTCTTTTGCGATTAAAAAAACAGCATATGTTGGGATAGTTCACAGTGCGCAGTTGGAAATTTTCATTTGCTAACTGCAAATGAATAGGTGTTACAGGTGACCTTTTGACATGGCTGACACATTATGTTTTTACTTTCTCTGGGTCTTAATTATAGGAATCAGTACTAAATCATATAAACAAGTACCTGTGCTGAATTTGGCTACTCTATTTGTAAGGATGCCAAGAGCACTGAACCAGGACCTGTGGCTAGAGCTACAATAGTAGAAACTGTTGCTAGGTCAAACACAACATGCACAGAATTGTCACAGACAGCCACAGTTTTCATAACACAAGTTAGAGTGGAGCACCTTTTAACGCAGTCTCCAGGAGGGGTGTCCGATAACTTTCCAATTTTTCTCAAACCTGCTGTCTCCTTTCACATAAAACCAAATGCAGAGTAAAAAAAAAAATAAAAAATTGAAGCGCCTAAATTGTTTCTGCAGTTGTTAGTGTTTTACTGTTAAGACTAGGATAATGGGAGAAATGATCTCATCACCCTATAACCTCCAGAGATCTCCTCTAAGGGGTTGAGTTACATGATGGGAAACACCAGCTATGGATTCAGATGAGTTGACATACTGTGTTGTGCAGTGAAAATGCGATGTACGTGTGCTGTACACTGCTGTGTTCACACTGTGATGCTGCCACATGTGCATTTCACAGCTGGAAGTGCACAGGAAATGGGGAAACTCTGGCAATGCTTAGCATCCCTCGTAAATGTGTTTGTGTGTGCGTGTTACGCAGTTGTGAAAGTGTTTGTTTTATATCTATTAAAAGAATGACTGTGTTTCGTTCTCTCAGGGTTTATGAAACCGTAATGTGCTTGAACGTCAGATTTTTTTTTTGGAGCGTTACAATAGTATAGGTATCTTTAGACCATAGAGACTGTAAGCTTTGTTACGTGCTGCCTCTTACGGCAGCTTTGACACCCAGATGTACAGACTATTCATAGATGTAGCTAGACCTTATGCCTAGACTGTCTGTCATCAGCTAGAACTCTCAAGTAGACTTGGCAGAGCATTAAGAGGACAACTGCACAGAGTCATTTAGACTAATTCATTGCTTGTCATTGACTTGGATAAATTTGGATGGGAAGACATTGTTTGAAGTGTTTCATACCTCAAACGTAGGTATTAATACCGACAGTGCTTTCCTTGAATGAGTTTTCCCTACTCCGTATGGCTAATCTCTATTTTTTTTTTTTTTTTTCCTGAAAAAGGCATGCAGTAGTGCAGAGCAAAGCTACAGTTTTGCTGTAGCCAGCCTCAACAACTTTTCAAACTGCTTCTCATGCTGCATCACAGGGCAGCGTAACGCATTCAAAGGAAAGTGCTAACTGCCCTCTTCTACATACATGAGTTCACAGATGTCCATGATTGGCTAGTGTCATTGTGATTGACAGGGGAGAGAGAGAATGCTATCCCTCCTGCTCAGAGAGCATGGCCAGATTTGCTGTCCTCTATTCACAGCCATTTAAAGGTGTATGGCATCGTGGATTAAAAGTCAACAATAGAGCAAATATTTTTCTTATGTGGCATTCAGGAACCAATTCTAAGCATGTCTGGCAAGAAAGGGGGCAGATCTAGTTCTACGCTTTTGTCAGAATTATCTGAGATCAAGAAGAGGTGCACACTAAATGCCAGTTTTCATGTGTTGAGGATCCTGTCCCAAACTTAAGATGGGAAGAAGTGCAATCAGTGAGAAAAAATGTCTAGAAATGTCCTAAATTCAATTGTAAAATTTGCGTTTTGGTTCTGTTTTTAGTAAAGGAAACATTTCCTGTTCAAATCAGATATGCCAAAAATATGGTTTGTAATAAAAAATATCAGCTAGCTGCCTTATCATAGCCCATGTCCTGGCATTGTATTTTTTCACTGGTTCATTCAGGCACAGCACTGAATTGATGTCTTGATGTTTTTCAGTGAGCAGGCATTGCAAGGAACAGGTCATTAGCACCAGTGATGCAGATGGTGAAAAGCTCTTTTTTGGATAGAAGGACAGAAGAGATGCTTTGGTCTGGTCAGAACAAGATCCTGGATCGTCCGGTCGGGTTTAGAACCAAAGCATGATCTCTGCTCTTCCCCTCCCCCTTAGCTGGTGTGTATCAGTAGAGTGGTCATGTATTATATATAAGCTGTATTTGTGTATGCCTGAGCCGCTGTGAATCTGGGCAGTGGCAGCAGAAAGAGCTGCAGTGTGCCTCTCACAGACCTGAGTAGTGCAATGGGAGAAGATGGATGTATTTGTAAGCTAAAATCCTATGGATATCATATCAGATTACATGTACTGATGCGTATTTACACGTGTGTGTGTGTGTGTGTGTGTGCGCGCACGCGCGCATGTGTAATTCTATCCATCTTAATACTTGTAGCACGAAAAGCTCTTGAAAGATGATCTGTGTTATATATTATGAGTTGGTAGAACATATGTAATGTACTGTGTATGTGTGTGTGTATATACAGTCAGGTCCAGAAGTATTTGCACAGTGACAGAGTTTGTGTGATTTTGCCTTTATACACCACCACAATGGATTTGAAATAAAAGTCAAGATGTGATCGAAGTGAAGACT
This sequence comes from Pangasius djambal, assembly GCA_022985145.1. NCBI lineage: Eukaryota > Metazoa > Chordata > Actinopteri > Siluriformes > Pangasiidae > Pangasius > Pangasius djambal. Next base: position 17,782,602 of record CM040979.1, on the reverse strand, counting down.
TTCAGCTTTATTTTAAGAGGTTCCACAAAAATATGGCATTTACCGTTTAGGAATTACAGCCATTTTCAACAAAGTACCTCCATTTTCAGGGGCTCAAAGGTATTTGGACAAAGTGACATAATTGTAAATATAACTATAATTGTAATGCTTGGATGAAAATCCTTTGCAGTCAGTGACTGCCTGAAGTCTGGAGCCCATGTTTTCAAAACTCAAATTCTGAGTTTCCTCCCTGGCTTTGCCAGGCCTTCACTGTAGCCACCTTCAGTTGCTGCTTGTTTGTGGGTCTTTCTGCCTTCAGTCTTGTCTTCAGTAAGTGAAAAGCAGCTCTATTGGGTTCAGATCAGATGACTGACTTGGCCATTGAAGAATATTACATTTTTTTGCCTTCAAAAAGTCTTGAGTTGCTTTCGCTATATCGTCCTATCAGTTTTGTAGCATTTGGCTGAATGTGAGCAGAGAGTAGAGCCCTATACATCTCAGAATTCATCTTGCTACTTCTGTCAGCGGTCACATCATCAATAAACACCAGTGAGCCCGTTCCATTGGTAGCCATACATGCCCATGCCATAACACTGCCTCCACTATGTTTGACACATGATGTGGTATACTTTGGATCATGAGCTGTTCCTTTCTTTCACCATACTTTTCTCTTCCCATTATTCTGGTACAAGTTAATCTTGGTTTCATCAGTCCAAAGAATCTTATTCCAGAACATGGGAGGCTTCTTTAGATGTTTTCTCCAGAGTATTCTTGACTTCTGTTGATGTTGTGAAGATTGTTGATGTTTTTCTTCACCAAGGAAAGGATTCTGTGATCCACCACTTTAGTTGTCTTTCATGGTCTTCCAGGCCTTTCAATGTTGTTGAGCTTACCAGTGCTTGCTTTCTTTTTAAGAATGTACCCAACTGTTGATTTGGCCACACCTAAGGTTTTTGCTGTCTCTCTTATAGATTTATGTTGTTTTTTCAGCCTAATGATGGCCTCCTTCACTTGCATTGAGATCTCCTTGGACTTCATATTGGTAGCTCCAGTCGAACAGCTGCCAAATGCCAACTCAATACCTGATATCAACTCCAGACCTTTTATCTGCTTCATTTGTCTTGAAGTAACGAGGGAATGGACTGAACCTGGTTGATTCAATCGTCCCAATACCTTTGAGCCCCTGAAAATGGAGGTACTTTGCTTAAAACGGCTGTAATTCCTAAATGGTAAATGCCATATTTTTGTGGAACCTCTTAAAATAAAGCTGAAAGTCTACACTTCAATCACATCTTGATTGTTGTATTTCAAATCTATTGTGGTGGTGTATAAAATCACAAAAACTGTCATTGTCCAAATACTTCCGGACCTGTGTGTGTGTGTGTGTGTGTGTGTGTGTGTGTGTGTGTGTGTGTGTGTGTGTGTGTGTGTGTGTGTGTAAAATATAAAATTTTCTTACTAATGAGGAAAGCAAAGAGAAGCAAAAAAAAAAAAGGAGTTAATTGGAATATTGTAGGTAGTTTGAGCTCATATGCTATGCTTCACACACAAAATGTGCCAGCGTGCAGTTACTCTTGTGCTGTGCATGTTTTCATTTAAATACTGCCTATATAATGAAATTGTTTGTTTTCAGTCGACCTCCCAGCATGGATAGACTGCTGTGTGCTTTATTTTGCTGCTGTGCAGGGAACTATAAACCCATCTGAAATGCAGATATACTACCCGAGGTTATTGTGTTTTCTTTCATCAACTGTACAGTAGCAGTCTCTTTTCTCATCTAACTGGAATCATTGAAGACAAGGATCTGCAGAGTGACGCTCATAATTTCAGTTAAATCTTTTTTGAGACATTATTTTTACAAAAATACTCAAAACGTGACACTGAAATACACTAAATTGTTCATGTTCATTTTAAAGACCTTGTAGCATTGAGACAATAACTCAAGTGACACTGCACATTATTATTTACGATCAGGCAATGGCAAAGAACACTCTTTATATATATATATATATATATATATATATATATATATATATATATACTGTGTTGAAAGTGAATATGGAATGAATTTTATTCATATTATTCAATATGTTATGAACATTATGTAAATCTGAGTAATATTTAATCAGATAAGTCAATCAAAACACATGCTTTCTAAACGACCTTTTGTAGGAAAACAGATCGGAAGAAGCATTTGTGGCATATTTTTTATTTATTATATATATTTATATATATATATATTGTGTGTGTGTGTTTGTTTTTTTTTTTTTAAGCAAATTTTTTTTAAGCATTATTTTATTTTTATGAAAATGAATGTGTCCAAAATGAGGGAATTTATGCAACAAATTCCAACAGGGTCACGATTTTTCTCTGATTGTATCTCAAATGATGTTCCATTGTGCAGTGATAAAATAGTTGTTTTTGGTCCTCTAATTTGATCGAACAAGCGGCTTTCCAGGACTGCTGATATTTAGTATAACAGCACTGGTACATTAAAACGTTTGCATGTTTCGGTCTGTGCATGGCAACACGCAGCACTCCATCCAGCTGTGTATTCTTTGGGAACTATTTTCATTGAAGGAAAAAATAAACAAAATATTTGACCATGTTGTGTTTGAAATGTCAGTTACTCAATATTAATTTCTTGTTTATAGAACCGTTATGTAAAAGCAATATTGCACTCGCAGTCGTGCTGTTGTACTGAATATCAGCACAGCTGTGATTACCTGTGGCCTCGTGCCTAAAGCTGAATCGCAGTCATGCTGATATTCATTACGGCAGCGCACTCGCTCCTGCGATATTGCTCAAAGAGCACACTACTCTGCTACTACAAAACCATTATTTTATAAACGATGTAGTAAGTAGGAAGCCATTAGGGATTCATCCCATGTGAATTATTTGAATTGAATATTCAGGTTTTTATTTGGAACTTGGGTCAGCTGAGATGTTTAGAATCCTGCTGCATATCAGCAAAAAGGAAATAAAAGCAGTAGGCAAATAATGAGAATGTTGCAGTTCTAATCCTGAGTTTGGGTGACAGGTCCAATGAAAAGCTAGATCAGTATCGGATTGTATTTAACGAGCTTTGGTACTGCTATTGTATCAAAAATGCAAAAACGTGTGATCAGGGTATGCCTAGTAAAGAGATCAAATGAATATGAATCATATATAAATGAATAATGAATTAACAATAGGCTCAATAATGTTAAAGTACATTCAATTGCTAAACCTTTTAACTAATTAAAATGTCATTACAATTTGTTAAGGAATTTGATGACTATAATTTCAGAAAATTTCTCTCATTATCTCACTCTCTTGCTGTGTGTGTGTGTGTGTGTGTGTGTGTGTGTGTGTGTGTGTGTGTGTGTGTGTATACGTACGTGTGTGGCCAAGGCGTGTGGAATCAGTAATAGGCAGTGGCTGGGCTTTTTATTGTGATGGCTACCATCTTAGCACATCACACCACTCCCCCTCCTACTCTTCCCCTGCTGTATTTTCCCACAGAAGCACACGTACACACCACACATCCTCATGAAAGACTGCTCCCCAAAACCACTGCCATGTCCACACTCCCTTATTGCACACACTGCACAGCACAGCGATCAGTCCACCACTATAATCAGTGATTTATTTAAAGAGCTGTATCGTGGGAGTGTGTGCTGTGTGTGTTTGTGGGGGGGACAGGATTTTTTCTGTGTGTGGGTAAAAATAGTTTAGTGTGGTGCTAGGGCCTGATTTCCACACAGCCTCTCTCACACCCACACAACATCTCTGAGTGGCTATCCTGTCATAAATTCAGCGGTTTAGTAACACAGTACTCTACAGAAGTGAGGTTCACTTGTAGAGGACGTGAGAATGTGATTGTTTTGTGTGAAGGACCTGTTGGTTTGTACCATTTTGTCACTGGCCCACCGTTGTGTAGTGTACTGCTTCTATTTATGTTAACTAGGACTAGGCAAGTCTCTTTTCACCACTGCACAGTCCAATTTGACATTTGAGAGGTAATTCACATCACCATAGCAACCATAGCAAAAGACATTACTTTTTTTTTTCCCTTCCCATTCTTTCACTGGATATTTTCCACACTCAGACGTCTAAACTGTCCAATCCGACTACTTGTGAGCTACTAGCCAAATCCATTACAGGAGGTAGAAATTGTTGGGATTTAACAAAATTATTTGGTAGCACAGTGGTGCAGCGGGCAGCGTTGCCACTTCACAGGGTCCGCAGTTTGAGCCTGGTTACTGTCTATGTGGAGTTTTGTATGTTTTTTTTCCCTGTGTCATGTGGGTTTCCTCTAGGTTCTCTAGTTTCCTCCCACCTTCCCAAAACATGCCAATGGGTTTATTGGTATGTGTGGTGCCATGTGATTGATTAGTGTCCCATCCAGGGTGTATTCCTACCTCATGCCCAGTGTTCTTGGGCTTTTCCAAATTTCTGGAAGAACTCCTGGTTTTAGCTGTATACTGCCACTGATTCAGTCAGTGAGCTAAAATGCCTCATGATTTGTCTGGCCAAAAAAAAAAAAAAAAAATTTGCTTAACATTATTACAAAACTTTACTGCTCTGCTGTTTTATCATTAAAATGCAAATGAGATGCATGCATAGAGACTCATCTGCTAACATCCCATATTCACAACATTATGCTGAGGCTGCTCCTGCATTACTCTCAGACAGGAAATGACCAAGAAAAAGAGAATGCAGTCCACAAAAAACTATGCTCATGTTTTAACAGTGCCAAGACTTTACCCACTTCCCTACAGTGATCGGGTTTGCGGGAGCTGAGCTCAGAGCTCCTCTTTATTACATACAGACCTTCCCAGCACTGTACCACACCGTAGTGTGTGTTTGCGCTTTTCACAGCATAGTGCATGACTTAATGGCATGAATATTTCATACAGTAAAGCCAGAGCCTAATGAGAGAAGAGAAGTCCATTCAGCTGTCATGCTGTTTGTTCTGTTTGACAAGAGGCTGAAGGAGACAGAGTGAGGTGTTCACACACTGGTGTTCTGTGCATTTGAAATGAGTCTACCATCCAAGAGCATACATGCTACAGCCCTGCTGATTCCTCGCTCTCTCTGCGGCACTGTGGCTGAGTTAAAGGCAGAAAGCTTGCTTTTTTTTGTTATGATATACGTGCCCGGCTTTGCCTTTGTATAATGTACAGATATCTGTCCAGGCATCTGGCCACTATTCAACATATGCAGCATTTAGTTTTCCTCTTTGGTGCAGTTTATTTAGGTAGATGAGACATGCAGCAATCACACTTGTGTACAGACCAAAACAACCGCTCCCTGACCATCTGAACAAGTTGGCCTCGGTCTGGTTCCCATTAAACTTTAGTGTGATTCAATTCTGGTGCGAAAGTGATTCGAGATATATATATATTTTTGCGTTGTAGATACGAGCTGCTAAACTGAGCTGCGAGGCGCAGTTTTTGTGATTTCGACACGCACTTGGCAAAGCTTTGTTTATCTTTTTCAGTTGTCATATTTCTGACTAATGAATGGAAGATTTTTACCTGTAAATGCCCCTCAGCCCCCTTTTTTTCTTTTTTGCTTTGTTTAATTATGTGCAGTGTGAAAACGAACCAAACACACTGAAGGTATTTCCCTGATTCTGACCTGGCAAGCAGATGAATAGGTGTGAACACTTCTTTAAAGCCATTACAGTCATCCTTAGATTCAATTACGATGAAGTGCCACCAATTATTTGGCATCTTCCTACATGTTCTTGTGTTTATGTATTGTTGTTTTCATGGCTGACAGGTCGTTATTTGTGATACAAAGCAATATAACACAAAGGATTGTGGGTAACAGTCACTGAGGGGAAATGGCTTCGTATGTCGCCATCGTTCAGACCGCTCAGCTCCAGTGTGTTTGTGCGTATGTGTGTGTGGGTGTGGCTAATTAGCAGTTAACAACAGTAATTAAAGAAATCGCATAAGGGTTTGAATACTTTTGTAACATTTATTGAAGTTCTCCACTAAAAAAAAACTGCTCTCTGTGGAGCTACATGCTCTTTAAAAAAAAAAAAAAAAAACATCCAACCAATCGAGACATGAGGGTGTCTTTAATTTTGTTTCAGGCATGTGTCCATCAATTCAGAAAGCTCATCTTTTTCTCTAGCATTCATTCAAAAACTAGACTGCACACTCATATCCTTGGAGTGGCTGCATTTGTTTTAATTTCGAGTTTCAATACATGTAGCTTCAGCTTACATCTACGGTCATCACTGAATGTAACTGTCTCGATTATTTTGTTCTGAACATTACTAGTCATTAAAAGATTAAAAGGTTTAAGAGATGAAGCCTGCATGAATCTGACTTTTTTTTTTCCCCCTCCACAGGTATGAGAAGGTGCCAGTGATCCTGGTGGGCAATAAGGTGGATCTGGAGAGTGAGCGGGAGGTGTCGGTGGGCGAGGGTCAGGCTCTGGCTGAGGAATGGGGCTGCCCCTTTATCGAGACCTCAGCCAAGAGCAAGACCATGGTGGATGAACTGTTCGCCGAAATCGTCCGACAGATGGACTATGCAGCGCAGCCAGACAAAGACGATCCCTGCTGCTCTTCCTGCAATATACAATAACCCTCCAGCACGAGGGCTCGCGCAAACACACACACGCACACCACACACTGCACATACATGCACAATCATGCAGGCACAGTCATATACATTTACAAAATACACGTAAATTTCAATAGGTGTTCTTTCTGGTGCATCAGTTTTCTCATAGTGTAATTCATTCTGGCGTATATTTGTCTGAATGAGGATTTTTATTTTATTTTATTTTTTTTGGTCACTTTACCTGACTGACTCACAGAGAAGTGCACTGGCCTTATGAGTGAGTGCCCTGTTTCCTGATGGAGTTTAGTGTACACTACTCCTGAGGTTTGTTAACACTATTTAACCGTTGTTTTGTTGTTGTTTTTTTTTTTTGTTTTTTTTTTTCCATAAATTGTTTTCCTGTTGACTTGACCCATTTTTATTGAAGATGTGTTTCTAATCATATAACTTAGGCAGAGCTCTTATAGCTGAGGGAGCGACCTTCACAACCTCAACCATTAAACTTTAATCAAAGAATGATTAGAGGTAGAAAAAGATGAAACACACGCTCCAACACTACCAAAAAATTACATTTCAAACACCTCCTTTCCCCCTTTGCTCTCAGTTGTTCTGAAGGATAGAATTGTAGACGATTCTGTATGTTTTTTTTTTTTTTCTTGAACATCAGTGTGATGTTGTGTATCAGTTGTGTGTTCTCTTTCTGAGAGATGATGACAGGACTCTGACCACTGAAAATCCAGGCCTCTTTCAGTTTCTGTGGAGTTTTCATCATCCAGCATTTGAATTTTGCTCCTGAGTTAGGTTAAACATTCTTCACATGGTGCCATCAAACTCCATTCTAGTGCTAGCGTTTCACAGAAAGGTGCACAGGGAGAAAACCAATTTCAAACGGTAATGAAAATCATTATTGATGATGATGGTAGTAGTCTAAATACAGATATGGACATTGCCAGTTCCACTCCAGCTCCTTCTTACTGGGGGCATGTGGACTGCGTGCATGGCCAGAAAACTCAACAGCCTGAAGCAGATTTAAAGAGTTTGAGCCAAAAAACGACGATCACTCCGGTCAGACCAGAGCAGCGAGGTGCTGTGTATTCATTGTTGATTTTATATTTTTTTATGTGAACATTTACTCTCTCCTTCCTGAATGAATGGTGGCACTCTTTCATTTGGCACCTCAATAAAGTGTGTTCAACACATCGTCCTTGATAACGTTCCTTTAATAAAAGTTATGATTGTAGGGAAAGTAATTTTAAGAAAAACACGTTTGTCATGTACAAGCTGCCCTGCTATTATTTAAATGAGAGTAAGATGTGTGGTGTGTTAATCTGTACATGTAGGAGTGTGAAAATACATTATTATCATGATCAGATGATGCCGGTGTGTGTATGTGGGCATGTTTATACATCTTGGCGGGGACTAAATGTCTGACAGATTTGACCTTGTTTGGACATTTGTCTGGTCAACATGAGGAAAACTGCTTTTTACATAAACTGCGACGTTTTTAAAAAATTTTATTTATTTATTTTTTTTTAAACGTAACCTTTTGGTTACTTCTGGTTAAATTTTGTGTGTGTTTGTGTGTGAATGTTTTTAGTGTTACTTTTTAGGTTACATTTTCATAAGAGAGGAATACATGTAAATGTATGTGAGCTGTTCAGAAATCGTGATTATCCGGGTTGCAGTTTTTGTATATGCGGGTTTATTTTTTTCTTTATTTATTTTTACACACACAAAAAAACAGATCAACACCTTTAGTTGTTGGATTCAGGTTCAAATCTCCTGGCTCACGCAGTTGTGGCACTAACCCTGATAGCTAATGAAAAACCCCGATAAAAATTGAGTGTGTGTTAGTTAGTCCAAAAGAGCTCTGGCTGTAAAATATAAGCCCTATTTAGCATTTTTACACTAACAGTAACAATTCCGCTGTGCCACAGATGGTGAGAGTGATGGAGGGTGAAAGAGATGTTGATTGAGGGGAATATTATGTTTCCCCATGTTTCCTCTTCTGAGACACTAGTGTTAATAGATTTGAATGTGGCGTGTGTGAGCTCATGTATAGTGGCATGGCTATAAATGAGTGTGTGCTTTGGGTATAGTCCCATGGATTACTACTCAGACACAGGACATTTACAGGTATTGGGACAAAAGAAGGTGTAGGTCAAAGACCACGTCTGTAAGCCACTGATGATGTTTTGTACCATTTGACCTTGCTACAGCTATGTGAAGTTTGTTTTGACACCATTAACCAGGTCAAGGTTATGGCAAGGTCAAATGTCTTTAGTAGCTTCCTTCCTGTTTGAGGTATACAAATTAGTAACAAGAACGATTAGACCTGTTGGCTAGACTAGTGGAAGGCAGAGACAAGTAGAACTCGATGACCACCGACTCCATTGTTGTCAAGTTGTACTTGTTTATTTATTTATTTATTTATTTTATTTTTATTAAAAAATCTAAATTATTAAACAAAGATCTACATGCAAAATAAATTAAACTATTTAATCAAAATCTAGAAGTAGATGTTGGAAAATACAAACATTGAGAATTAAATCTGTGCCTAAAATCCATCCTTTGTGTCTTAAAAAATAAATAAATAAATAAATAAAAGATGCACCTTAAATGTCTGTTGGTCAACTGGAATTTCAAACAGCAAGTCCTCTCAGTGGTGGCACAGTGGAGCAGTGGATAGCATTGCCTTCTCTGTCCAAACCTGAGCTCTGTTTACTAGCTGTGTGGAGTTCAGCATGTTCTCCCCATGTCTATGTGGGTTCCCTTGGGGTTCTCCAGTATTCTCCCATCTCAAAACAATGCCAGATCCCCCTTGGTGTGATTGAGTGTATGATTGTATCCCACTTACAGTACATTCCCGTGCCCAGTGTTCCTGGGATAGGCCCCAGATCTACCATGAGCCTGACCAGGATAAAGCATTTACTGAAGATGAACGAATGAATGAGGTCCTCTTAGTAAGTCCTTGTTTGTTGATTCTCCGAAGAATAGTCTCTATCATAGCTGGCAACTGTAAACATTGTGATTTTGAAATTAGCCAATGAAATTATCCCATATTGGATGGATTTGTTATCTAGCATCAAGGTCAGTATGGGATTTTAGCTACAATATTCTTGTACACTCTGTGTGAGTGAGTGCTGGTATGTACCATAAATGTAAACTATACTCACAGGACTTTAAATGATGCCTGCTTGTTAAGGGTTAGAGAACATGTCACTTCAAATTCCAGTTGAGCTACAGACTTTTGAAGTATACACCTTCTACAGAGATGTACCCATGAATAATAAAATAACTCAGAAGCAAAAGTACATTGGCAAAAAGGGTAAAAAAAAAAAAAAATTTACTTTTATGGTTGGCTTATTTGTGAGTTTTGGGCCACAGGCTGTCAAGTGTGATGTAAATTATTGAGAATAGACAGTTCTCATTGTCCTGTTCACTGGTGAAATTATTGTGGCCATCTTTATTTTCATTATTAATAACTGTGTCCATGTACAGAGATGCATGATCATGTACTATATGGCCAAAAACAAAGTTGAAAGTACACAGTTGTATAGGATGTCTTTGTATGCTGTAGCATTAGGATTCAGTGGAACTAAGGGGCCCAAACCTGTTCCAGCATGGCAGTGTCCCTGTGCACAAAGCGAGCTCCATGAAGACATGGTTTGTCAAGGTTAGAGTGGAAGAACTTGAGTGGCCTGCACAGAGCCCTGACCTCAACCCCACTGAACACCTTTGGGATGAACTGGAGCACCGACTGCACCTCAGACTCATCAGACATCAATGCCTGACCTCACTAATGCTCTTGTAGCTGAATGAGCACAAATCCCTGCAGCCACGCTCCAAAAACTAGTGGAAAGCCTTCCCAGAAGAGTGAAGCAAGGGCAAGCAATTATCACAGCAAAGGGGGAAATCTGGAATGGGATGGTCAAAAATCACATGTGGGTGATTGTCAGGAGTCCACAAACTTTTGGGCATATAGTGGACATTATTCGATGTGGTAGATATTATGAATTCTCAGCATTATTTTCATTTTCACCACATTTTATCAATTCCAAGCATTTTATAAAAGGGTTATGATTATCTGACTTAACCCTCAACGTCAAATAGAACACATTTGTTTATCTTGCCAAGTTGTACTGTTGCCTTACCTTTTTTTTTTTTTTTTTTTTGCATTGACAAAGCTAGCCTTCACAACATCATGGCTTTCAACCACAGTGACTTTTCTGAGTCGAGCCTGGTTATGTCCAATGTCTAAACACAACAGTGGTTTCTGTTTGTTCCAACCCATTCATTTAGCAAAAACATGGTCAGTGCTGTGGTGTGGTTTCACTCAATGCAACTACAAGCATTGAACAGTTAAAACCAGGGTTCAGCCAACTGTCACAATATTTATGCAAGCTTAAAATATGAGGTCAGGACACAAAATTGTTATAGGCCTGCATAAACACGTCAGCCTACACCAAAAATACCCGAAAATGAAAGGTCAGATTTTTGACATGTGCTTTTTCCATCTTGCAAAAACAACACTCTTGAATTTGCTGTCTCAGTGCAATGTGGAGTGTAGCCTAATTTTTCCCCCGAACTTTTAGAGTTGTGCGTCTGGGGATATTTTCACATATTTGACTGTGCCACAGAAGCTGTCTTTAGTCCATTGGCAGCGTGCTCGATTTGTTCAGGGAAGCTTCTGTCACATTGGTGCGGTGACTGGTAAACGTATGCTGATGTGTTCACACAGGGGGTTGCTGCAGGCATTTTAAGTTTGTGTGTTCTGTGTGTGGTGTGGTGAAGATGCACAACCTGAAACTGGAAAAGCACTTTAGGCTTCTTTAGTGCAGACAAGTCCAACTGCGTAGACAGCCAAGGAACATGAAAACAAAAAAAAACATTATTAATAAATAAAATAATTATAATAATTATTTATTTTAAAAAAATAGTGATTTTAATAAAACTCAGTTGGGTTTTAACCAGTGTGAATTTCGAGAATGGTGCTGATGTTAATAGCCTACGTATGAAGCCAATATTACATTATAATAATTTCATTGTAGTTGATATATGCGTTGGATAAGGGGCAGAATGGTCACAACTCCAGGGTCCCCAGTTCGAACCTGAGCTTGGGTTACTGTCTGTATAGTTTTGCATGTTCTTCCTGTGTCCACGTGGGTTTCCTCTGTGTTCTCTGGTTTCCTCCCACTGTTCAAAAACACAGAGGTAGGTGAATCTGGCTATGCTAAATTGCACCAAGTATGAATTTGAGCATACATGATGGCCCTGCAATGGACTGACATCCTGTCCAGGGTGTATTTCCTGCATCACTCCCAGTGTTGCTGGGATAGACCTGGGATCAACCATGACCCTGGTCTAAAGCTCTTACTGAAGATGAACGAATGAATAAAAATGATTTTCTTATGTGGCACTGCGTTACTCTCTTATGAAATCACCTTCTCTGCACTATTTCTAATGTGAGATTGAGTCGAAACTGTCAGTCTCTGGTTGGTCTCTCCCTCCCGACCTCCTGCATTGAGAGAGCTGCTTTCAACGAAAGCCTTACATAAGGTAGCGATAGCAGCAGTCAGATGTTCTCTGATGCGTGGGAAGACAGGAGATGCTGGGTGAGATCTCGGGAGAACTCGCAGACTGGAGTCTGCATTCATGTTTTAGTCATGGTTTACCTGTGTGTCCATGTAGGTGTGTGTGTTTATGTGGGAATCTGAGCGCTGTGCTCATGGGCTTGGTCTGAATTATCTACCGTTGTTGTCTTTGTGGATTTGTGTGTATGTGTGTACAGAGGGCTATCAGTATGAAATCTTAAGGTCGAGGCATTAGCATTAAATAGTAATGCTACCCAGTTGTTTGTGGATTCACAGGACAAGTCTGATATGTGTGTTGTTCCATACAGTTTATTCCCACTAGATTTCTGCTCAGGAGCACACAGAGCTACAACAGCGCTGCAGAGAGAGATGAAGGGAGGAGGTACACGGCTTCAGAGAATGTAAGAGACAGAGGACAATAAGAGAGGTGTGAAGCATGCAAGTGGCAGAAGATGGAGAGACATTTAAAGCAGAAAAGATGTTTTGAAAACACAAACAGCCTCCATATTAACCATCCAGATTTGCAGAGGTTGGTCAGAGACAGTATATGGGAGCAGATATGGACAACATCCATGAGATAGCATTTAGAAAACACATTGTTACTCTGAGAGTGTGCTGGGACTCTTCACAGAACAGCACAGGAAGTTCAGGCTCTCAGTGGGAATCTTTCTTTATATGGCTTAATGTGCAGTGTTGAATAATGCCACTGAAGAATGTGCTACGGCTTTATTCAATCTGCAGACCGCAGCAGATAAAGTCAAGAATTATACTGTGCTTGCTATTTCCATATGGGCCCAACCCATCATTCCCGTCTGCTATTAGAGCATGACACTGAGCTTGGGGAATTTGTTGGCCATGTGCGGTATTTGCCAGTGACTTACAGGTGTCACTGGCTCCTGGTGTGTTCGCGGTCACTACACCTCCTAAAAACTCCTACTTTTCAAATCCATTTCTTTACAAAAAAGACAGCCAAACAAACAAAACAGATAGAATTAAAAGGTCCAAAAAAGTCACATTTGATTTATTCGGTAATCTCTGCTCTACATGATTTCCTTAGGGCTTAACTTGAGGAAGAATGTGAGGGGGTGCCATCTTCTCACGTTAAAATAAGACAAATAAATATACAGTTAGGTCCAGAAGTATTTTTTATACCTTTATACACCACCACAATGGATTTGAAATAAAACAGTCAAGATGTGATCGAAGTGTAGACTTTCAGCTTTATTTTAAGAGGTTCCACAAAAATATGGCGTTTACCATTTAGGAATTACAGCCGTTTTAAGCAAAGCACCTCCATTTTCAGGGGCTCAAAGGTATTTGGATGATTGACTGACAAGAAGTTAATTGACCAGGTGCGGTCCATTCCCTCATTACTTCAAGACAAATGAAGCAGATAAAAGGTCTGGAGTTGGCATTTGTTCGACTGGAGCTACCAATATGAAGTCCAAGGAAATGGCTGCAATTCCTAAATGGTAAATGCCATATTAAGTGAAGTGATGTGTGGCCAAGTATGGTGACCCATACTCGGAATTTGTGCTCTGCATTTAACCCATCACACACACAGTAGTGAACACACACACACACACACACAGAGCAGTGGGCAGCCTTTTTTTTTTTTTTTTTTTTTTTTTGCCGCGGCACCCGGGGAGCAGTTAGGGGTTCAGTGCCTTGCTCAAGGGTCTCACCTCAGTCATGGTATTGAGGGTGGAAGAGAGCGCTGGTCATTCACTCCCCCCACCTACAATCCCTGACGGAGCTGAGACTCGAACCCACGCCCTTCAGGTTCACCTTCAGGTTACAAGTCCAACTCTGGAGTGGTGGTGTATAAAGTCAAAATCACAAAAACTCTGTCATTGTCCAAATACTTCCGGACCTGACTGTATATCATTGTACTCACTGTCTTACATTATATTTCATTAAATTAATATCTGTGAGAATGTATAGACACATTCCCTTATACATACCAATCACATTTATAAAGTAAAATTAACTTTGTAATTTTATTTAATATGTATTTGCCTTTCTACAGTATTTGGTCTGCAGAACATTTATATAAAAATGTAATTTATTCTAAAATTATATTAATTGCAATAAATTGATGTAATAACTCACAGCCAAAAAAATATAATAATAAAAAATCAGCTTGCGGAAGTATGTCCAAAGTACCCAATTCGGAAAGCCATGAACCTGGCAACCTTTCATTTCACTTATGAGATTACACACCCAGTTGCTTTAGCTCTGTCTGTCCATGTTAGAGCTAAAGCAAGCAAACAAGCAAGCTATGTTTAGAGCAAAGCATGCCTGCACTTAACATGAGGTAGAAACATGTAGAAATATAGAAATGCATATTGGTAAAGTGAAGCAGAGCACACTATAGTTCAGCATTTTCCTGTGCAGCTAGATTTCCAGTGTCCTTGTAGTTTGAACCCATCATCCCCCTTTAAAACTGTTCATAATTTGACCACATTAAAGTTATCTTTGCATAATGCAGTAAGTGAAAGAGTGGTCTTGTGTTAAGGACTTAAATAGGATTGATCCATAATCGAATCAATGCACATCCGCACTATCTACACTGATGCTGCTGATGTGTGTGTGTGTGTGTGAGTGAGTGTGTGTGTGTGTGAGGTGGATAATTCATTTCAGCATTAGAGCAGATAGTGGTTCTCTCCTGCAGTTAGAAATGGTGTTTTTCCTCCTCTTATTCTCCACAGTCAGCTTATTTTTTTAGAGAACAGGACACTAGTCATTAGCATGAAAGTGCTGATGGGAATCTCTGCATTACTAGTGCCACTATAATTCTATATCTCAAACCAGACTCACTGCTACCATGCTAAGCTTTCTCCTAGCCTGTCTCACCTTCTCAGTTCGTGTGGTGCTGAAGATGTGCAATATGAGTCATGTCTCTTGTGTGCGTAGAAGATGAGCTTCTGCTTGAGCATTTTCTCAGGCTGGAAAGTCACAGGGCTGGAAATGGCTCCCCTGCAATGATTTTCGACGAATACCAGCATCACATTCAAAGTATTGATGCTTCTACTTGTCAAATTGCTTTAGGGTCATACGTGTAGTCCTGGACTGATGTTAATGCATAATGCATACTGTTCTCCAAAGACAATCATCCATAACACTAAAAAGAGCATGTGACCGTGACAGGCAATCAGATACAGCCTGCAATCTATAACACATAAGCTTGTTTGAGTGCATGTGTGCTTTGTGTGCCTACAGTGTCTCATAACCTTTACCTCAACATTCATAGCCCCTAAGAATATGTATGTGTGTGTGTGTGTGTGTGTGTGTGCACTCATCACAGAAGCTTTTCCTCTTAGGGAAACGAGAAAGCAGGTGGGCGGCTGGAATGAAGAAATGAAGAGAAGAACAGAGCTGCATCTTTTATTCCTCATCCCTCTGCCCAACATAGGCATGAGTGGGTGGTGTGGAGGCACCACAGCCAGTTTACACCCCCCCCCCTTCTCTCACTTACACACACAGACACACATTACAAGAAACTCTGATTATCTTCTGATTATACAGACTACCAATTTCTACACTCCTACATTATTGCTCATATAAGTTTGTGAAAATGCAAAAGTGTCCATTTAAATACAAGCTACACAAAACAAATGTCTAATAAAGCTGATTTATTCCAGTGCTTTTGTTAAGAACTGTGTAGTAATGAGTCATTAAAATGTAGTTTTTCCACCCCTTCTACTGAGTGGATTTGGCTATTTGAGGTGCACCCTTTGCTGACACAGGTGTTACATTGTGCACTCAGTTGTGTAATCTCTGTAGAAAAAAACAACAACACAGCAGTAGAAAGGGGAGCTCTGGAGAGCTGGTGAACTTCAAAATGGCACCATCATAGGATGCGACCTTTCCAACAACTCAATATATCAAATTTCCGCACTGCTACAGCTGCTTAGGTCAACTGTAAGTGACGTTATTGTAAAGTGGAAATGTCTAGGAGCGACAACAGCTGGCCACACAAACCCACAGGATGAGACCACAGAGTGCTGGAAAGCTTAGTGTGTAAAATTCTTCTGGCTTTACTTCAACTTCCGGAGGAGCTAAATAACATGGGTTTTCATGGTTGAACAGGCACAGACAAGCCTAAGATCACATGTGCAGGCTCGAGCACTGGCCATTAGACTACTGAGCAGTGGAAATGTGTGGAACATTTTAGAACACAGAAATAAGGGCATTTCAGAAGTTTGTATCAGGGCCTAACACAGAGACAACAGAGATTTTAAAGCTCTCACTGTTATTCATGTACCTGGTATAAAATGAAAAGGATACGAGTACACTGTCATAAAGCAGCTTTCCCAAAAAAACATTGGATGTGAATTTAGATCCCTAGTGAGCAAGCCAGAGGTGACAGTGTCAAAGAGAAACTCCCTGAGACCACATGAGGAAGAAATGTTGTAAGGAACTTGTAAGGAACGTTGTAAGGAACTTCTTTTCTGGGTGACACCAGGTAGTGGGATTACAAATCATAAATCATTATAATTTCAATTGTTCCCCAAAGCAGAAAAAAGATCCCCTGTATCTCCCTGCTTGTAGCTCCCTGTCTCTTTACTATCTTAATCTTGGAAATCCCTGTAAGAGTAAAGCTATAATATGGTATATTATTATGGACTAATTCCCTCAAGATGCCTAAATAGATTAAAATTGTTATTGCACCATTACACGATTGCTTTGACATAAATTGGTAATTAAATCCATTGTAGTAATTCAAGAAGTTGCTTTCTGTTAATGCTTGCATCTTGCTGTGTCTATGAACTGAAAAGCAGAAACCTTCGGCCTTGAGCTTGAGAACAAATGTGGCCTGTTGACCCTTTGTTGCTCTAAAATCACAGAGTATAACTTCAATTCGTTCTGAAGGCAATTTCATTTCAATTTGTGAGAAGTGCCGATGATGAGAGTGAACATTCAATCATCACTCTTCCACACTCCAGTGAACTGTGCTCAGGTGCAAGCCTACATTCTGTCACTCAAATCAAAATGGTTTCCCGCTGGAAAAGGTCCATGATGCCAGTTTCCATTACCAAGATGCCAAGTGAGTTGTTTCCAGATGTCATTTTAAAACCTCCAGCAACAATAGTCAATAACAGCCGCCAGCTGATTTGTTCCCTTGAGTCTCCCAGAGTACTTTAGTGATGTGTTAAACTCTGAAGCTCTTCTGTTTGCTGAACTGGTGTCACTTGAATTTAATTCTTATAATATATCATGCTACTGACTGTCTTGTGGAGTGGAGCTACTTAAATGACACTGTGGGTCTGTTTTGTTCTGTGTGTCTGGATACTCATTCTTCGCGTAATTGTTTGGCATCCTCTGCTGTGGGTTGGTAGGAAGTGCAGCTGCTGTTTCACTACAGCTCTCACTAGAGGACACCTACAGGCTTAAAGAACTTTTATTGTGATCCAATATTAATATTGCAGCAATAGTTGCTCTTGAATGTTGGCAGTGCTTGCAGTAAAACTTTAATGTGTTTTCCCATGTGCTGTTATTTAAACTGCAGTTAGTCTTTATTTCATTTAAACTCCACATAACCCTTACAAGACATTAAATCAGAGCTATTGGATGCTCTCCCTGTGTATGTGTCTGAGTATATGTGATTATTTGAGGTTCTGAATCAGAGCCTCAGTGTATAATGGTTGAAGGTACTAAGAAAATAGAAACAGAAAGTTATGAGACTGACCAACTGTAACTTACGATGCTGCATTTTAAAATTAATAAAGAGCAATGAAAGAAATACTTCAATCAGTAAAAGCAAAACATAACAAAGCCACTTTTTTTTGCTGTAAAATGGTTTTACATATAAATAAATATATAAAGGGAAAAGGAACAACCAGCCACCCACTGAATATAATTTTCCAGACTCAGTGCATAAACAGGACATGGACACCATCCTAAAATAAAACTGTTTTGGGAAGGATGGCAAAGACCAAATCAACCACATTTTAGGTCTTTGTTTAAAAGCATGGTGGCATATCATACTCTTAATATTTATGAAAAAAATGTGGAACTAATATTGTTCTCTCTGCAATGCTAATTCCATTCACTATTCACTGAGATAGAATTTCCATTCATTCATTCATGTTCAGTAACAGCTTTATCTTGGTCAGGGTCATGTTTGATCCAGAGTCTATCCCAGGAGTACTGGGTACCCGGTGAAAATACACTCTGAATTGGCTACCAATCCGTCATAGGGCACCATTCGGACACACTCATCCATGCACATTAATGGAAAGAGGTTCTCCCCTTTCCCCTCAGCCAACCCCATCCGCTCTGCTAGGTAGTCCTGTAGTTGCCTTGATACCTTGCTGGTTATGATGTTTCATGTACCAGCATGTTAGACTGCATTTTGATAGCTACAAAGGTGCCGGTAAAAAACAAAAGGTTAAGATGCACTCCAAGGTAGAGGTGTGTGTGGGGCTGGGAATCACCCTGTACCAGAATAAAGCAGTTGCTTAAGATGAATGAATGAAAGCTGACAAAAAAAAAAGTTTCACCCAGAGCTGTGCGAGTACCGTATACTCTCTCACGTTAATGAACGTGGCATTTCTTTGCCCCACAAACCTCATATTTGACTGCTGGCTCCTGCTTGCATGAGGGTTAAAAACTGCTCACTCAGGTGCCTTTTTATTGTGTAACACAGGAGTGCAGTCCCCATGCACGTTTGTACTTTGAAGACGGCATATACATATGTCATAACTTTGCCAAGAAATGGACATACACACTAATGGCTACTAACCCTGATGGATCAATTAGGCTAGGTGGAATGGTAATTATTACAATATAATTATTAATTAAAGATAACATGGCAAAATTGTATGACTACACCAACCTTTTCTGACAAATGAATTCTTAAGACAATCATATATAACTATCATTTGTAAACTGCTCTCTCTCCTCCACAATGCCGGTGTATTACAGCACCACAGGATCATATATAGATAGAAGATATGAAATATGTAGGACAATGATGGATACATGTACACCATATTGAAAAATCAACCAGCTGGAGGAATCTCAGCACATATGATTTTATGCAAACACATTCAGGCATGACTAGATGCCTTTCTGCATGAGTAGAGAGAATTTGCCAATACAATTCATTTCAATTCAGTTTTATTTGAATAGCACTTTTAACAATAGACATTGTCACACAGCAGCTTTAGAGAAATCCAAATGTAGATTTAGATTAAGATCTCGATCCCTAATGAGCAAGCCAGAGACAACAGTGGCGAAGAAAACCTCTCTGAGATGCCATGAAGAAGAAACTTTGAGAGGAATCTGACTCATAGGGGAACTTGTCCTCTTGTGGGTGACGCCTAGTAGTGGGATTATAAATCATTACGCTTCTACAACTGTGTACTATAAAATAAAACGGTGTTGAAAGAATGTTCGCTATGAGCATAGTGTGAATAAGAGTCCTGGGATAACCTCAGGAGAGTCATTATGATTACACATCAGTTCTTAGGTACAAGTCTACAGTATCCAAGTGAGATTATTCACTAGCGCAAAGATGAAATTTGAGCATAAACTGTTTTGGGGAAGTGCAAATATTTTGTGATGTGTGAACTGACCACAGCAGCCGAAAATGTCACAAAGCTCTCTCTCTCTCTCTCACGCACACACACACGCACACACACACACACACACTCATGTATCAATTCCTCATAAACAAATATAGAAATAAAACCAATGAAATCTCCATTATCTGCCAGTCTAATACATTATATCTCTATAATGACATTTACAGCACTTGGAAGACACCTTTATCCAAAAGCAACTTATATTTATCGCTTTTATGCAACTGAGCAGTTGAGGGGCTTAGTCAGTGGTGAGGTTTGAACTCATGACCTTCTAATCCATAGTCCAATATGCCATATGTAGGTCATACGTAGGTTGCGTTCACGTCATTTAGAAATTGTTTTGATGAAGCACATGACACGCATTGCTAAGCAGTGAGCAGAGGCATGTGATCTCGCGGTGGCCGCTAGGTGGCGGTATAAACTCCTGCTCTGTGAGGCGGCTGTAGTTCCAGCGCTCGCCGCTGCTGCCTCTTTATTGTTGAGAGCGGCGGCGCTCCTGCTTAATCCTGCTGCTGCCTCCGCGGGGAGCCGGCCGACATGGCGACCGCCACGACGCTCCTCTCTGCACCCAACCGCATCTGAACCGGGGTCTGCTTTTAGTGTGGGTCGGGCAGCGTTCAAGCTCAGCCCCTGGAGCCTTTTTGTAAAATAAATTAAAAAAAATAACCCTCCATTTCGAGCTGTTTCAGGGGTGGAAATAAGGCTACGTGGACGCTGTGCTTTTGGAAGCAGGGTAAGTTGTATCTGTAGCTTTCCTTGTCTTGAGCACAGGCGGTGTGGGAAACTTAAGAGATTAAGGTTAGTGGTGTGTGTAAGCAGAAGAGGTTTAGTTAGCGTGTTATGTGAGTCGAAGTGGCTGTATTTGAGTTGAGAGGACATGTGGAGTGATAGTCAGGGTCGTATTTTTCCTGTTCGCTTGGGCAGGAGCAGTAGGAAGCCACGTCTCCATTGAACACTGCAATAGGTTCCATATGAAGTCGGATATGTGGAGAGCCACAGCTCTCAGAGAGCGTCTCACTTTTCGTCGCTAAAACAGAAGATCCTGATGGAAGTCCTGGCTTTGGGTTTGACAGTAGATTTGTCTGAGCATGACTGCAGGATACACTGGTGCTAAAATGAACCTGGACTGTTGCTAGTGAGTGTTAGAAAGGCTAAACGCACAGGTTCTGACTCGGTATAATAAGATCTGGTGTTATCTCGGGTTATAGGCTGACCCACATGCTTTCCGGTAGCTCCACAGATTCCTGCCAGGTTTCCCAATGCTCACTGCTGTTAATCTGATCTTTGGCCCTCTAGACCTGTCAGCTGTCACCCTACCCCTCTCACTTCTAAATGTTAATTACTCATTATTAGTGTATTCCATGTCACTGACACTAACTAATACCCTCCAGTGATAATGAGATCTGCATATGGGCATGTCCATCTGATAGACCTGATGTGAGTGGAGAGTTCTGTTGGCCTCCTTAACCAATTGGGGATTAGTGAAAAGTTGATTATTTCTGGCACGTGTAGGTCGGATCTAAAGCAACTGCGCCACACCCAAACCTGGTTTATGGAGTGCGTGATGGGGTTCTGGTGATCAGAGAAGGAGAAGGAGAGGGTTTAACTCAACCTGGCTGTGTAGAGCATGAACAGAGGATCTACTGTTCTAGTGCAATCTCCAATACAAACAAACGCACGCATGCGTGCGCGCACACACACACACACACACACACACACACACAAACGTTTGTCTTACTGTCCTTCTGTTGACATACTTATTAATGCAGCTGTTTAATTATATGCTTACACCTAACCTGTTTCTCAGTAACCAAAAGGAAACCTTTTGGCTCTTTTAAAATACTTTTAAATATCACCCTTATCCAGGACAACTTGCATTTATCTCGTTTATACAACTGAGCAGTTGAGGGCCTTGCACAAGGGCCTAGCAGGGGCAGCTTGGCGGTGCTGGGATTTGATCTCTCAACCTTCTGATCAGGAGGCCAAAGTCTTAACTACTGAGCTACCACTTTACCAATTTAGTTTTTTGGGAAAAAGGAGTTTTCCTCGTAGGGACCAGCTAAATGTCCCCACAAGGTCAAAACTGTCTGATATTCATATCCTTGTGGGGGACATTTAGTCCACATTCAGGATATAAACACACACACACACACACACACACACACACACACACACACACCCTTGCTGTCTCATGTGGAATTTTCTCTGTAAACAACTTCAAAGCCAGCTGGGACAGCAGTGGGGTCACAGCTTTTCCGGCCGTTAGAAACCACTCATGCTTTAATCGCTGGTTTTGTAGGAATAGACGTTTCCACTTGCAAATCTGTAGCAGGGATGGGAAACTACTGTTCTAATGTATGCAAAAGAGCAGACACAGAGAACTGTTGCATTTTACTGTGTGAGTTTGTGGGTAGAACAGACCTTAACACAAACACCCACAAAAACTGAACTCTCCAGTTTTCACACTTTTGAAGCTAGTAGGAAGTTGGTAGATTTGGGAGATGAAATAAGCGATCTTAAACTAAATACTAAGGCTTTACTGATATGGTACTGATCAGTATCAGGGTCAGGACTGGCCTGGAACATTTCACTGGAATTAATATATTTTCCGATTTGGGCCGCTAATATATCATTATGTAGTGAATGTCTGTGACTGACAAGCAGCAGATCGTACATGTGAATAAAGTATACAAGTTTTCTTAGTATACTTTATTTGCATACACCATCGCATGACTTGGCAACAGAGAGTCGCTTCAGTTGCCATGAGGATGTCAATAGTTGACTAGTATTGCGTAATGGTTGATATTCCGAACTCTGATGTCTGTATGGTATTGAAAATGGAAAAAGTGAAGTCCATGCGTTACTACCAAACACCACAGGCCATATTTTGTCCAAAGCTAAAAGAGAATGGTGTAGAAAATCTAATTACTGTAGATTTGATTTTGTTGTTGTAACTGTTTTTTTTAGGACCGCCGCATTCAATGTCTGTTCAGTGTCCTGGGTCATCGTCTTGGGCTGAAGATGTCTGTTTTCAGAGTGGATGTGAACATCACCTTTATTATCTCTGTTAATGTTTAGGGATAAATGCTTGCTGTGTGTGGATATTTGTGAGCAGTCATGCTTCTGCCTGTTTCGGTGAAACTGGTCAGGTGGAGGTGATCATTAATTCTTGTTCTAATATGTTTAGGTTTTTGATTTACCATTCAGCATGGAGAGACTGAATATTCATAATGGAACGCTGAATATTCATGAGGCTTAATGGGGCTTAACCAAAGAAATGCTATGAATGTGTAATGCAATGGGCCACTAATTGAATCCTTCACTCAGAGGCAGAACTAACATTTCTGACTCCGGTGATGGCTTGATAATTTACAAATCTTAATAAAATCCATTTTTTTACAATACCAGATCTACTTTGCAGATTAGGAGTGCACAAGGCTGGAATTGTATGGCTGTTACTACGCATGCTATATCCTCCTTGTGCTCTCAGGTCAGTCGGTAGTGGCTCGTGTGCTCGGATGTTAAATTAATGGTGATTTGCATGTTCAACTAGATAAATGCATTGTTGTCATGAAGTAGATTGAGATTTAGAGGCATGTGACACATGGAGACGATAAAGCGAGAAACTGCTCTGCTAGGGAGGTATCATGTTATTCCACAGCATGTCAGTGATAATGATTCACTATGAGAAAATATGTATTTGTATAGTGCAAAGTACAGTTAGTTTAAATACACAGATTCCAGATCACAGTCTCTCTCTCTCTCTTTGTCTGTCTCTCAGTTTCAGTTTAAAGTACTGTATTGGTATGATTGTTTACATACATTATTGCCAAAGCATCAATATTGAAAAGAAAGGAGAATTAAAATAATAATAAAATCATTTGTCATTTCTCTCTCTCTCCTCTCTCTGCTGTCTCTCTCCTCTCTCTGCTGTCTCTCTTCTGTCTCTCTTCTTCCTCTGCTGTCTCTCTTCTTCCTCTGCTGTCTCTCTGTGTCTTTCTGCTGTCTCTCTGTGTCTTTCTGCTGTCTCTCTGTGTCTTTCTGCTGTCTGCTGTCTCTCTGTGTCTTTCTGCTGTCTCTCTGTGTCTTTCTGCTGTCTCTCTGTGTCTTTCTGCTGTCTCTCTGTGTCTTTCTGCTGTCTGCTGTCTCTCTGTGTCTTTCTGCTGTCTTTGTCTCACTCTTCTCTCTCTACTGTCTCTGTCTCTCTCTGCTGTCTCTCTCTGCTCTCTCTCTCTGCTCTCTCTCTCTGCTGTCTCTCTCTGCTGTCTCTCTCTGCTGTCTCTCTCTGCTCTCTCTCTCTGCTCTCTCTCTCTGCTGTCTCTCTTCTCTCTCTGCTGTCTCTGCTATCCCCCACCCCCCTCGTCTCTGATGCCCCCAGCCAGTGGAGGCCTTGTGGTGACATCGCTTGTAAGGAATGTGTGATAAACAGAGTGGAACAGACCTCAGAATCAGAGAGAAAGAGGAGAGGCTTGGAGAGGATAGCTCTTTCATTCAGTCCAACAGCTTAGAGAGTCTCTCAGAGAGAAAGCCTAGGGGTTAACACTGGTACCAAACCCTTTTCTTCCATCATGTGTGTTCACATACACATACACACACAAAGACTTACCTTTCTGGAAACCCAGGCTTGAGGTCATGTTATGAAGGGTATTGAATTTCAGCAAAATGGAACAAGGGTGAGGTTTTTCTCTTTAGAGGGCTCATTAAAAGTGTTGCATGAAAGTAGGTGAGACCTATAGAGAGATC
Source organism: Pangasius djambal (assembly GCA_022985145.1). Taxonomy (NCBI): domain Eukaryota; kingdom Metazoa; phylum Chordata; class Actinopteri; order Siluriformes; family Pangasiidae; genus Pangasius; species Pangasius djambal. Next base: position 17,758,128 of record CM040979.1, on the reverse strand, counting down.
AGACTTTTAAGGCCAGACTAGTGTCAGTGATCTTGCGTGTATCCTATATGCAACTCTGTTTGTTGGTAGTAATTTGAGAACACACATAAGATGGAGGCTTATTTAATGGCTGTCTCTTAAGGGATACGTTATTCAGAAAGGGAACACTTCATTTTCCATTATCCTCGGTCTCCTCTGGGTCCTAATGTTCACAGGGTTGGTGTGATGTAAACTGATTGTGTTTGAATTGTGCTTTATGGAGCACTGCAGAATTGAGCTAATCAAATAGATACTTTATTTATTATCTATGTGAGTTGGTAATTTTATACTGATGCATGGTGAGTGTACGTCAGGGCAAATCTGATCATCCGTTATTCTAAGCATTATTATAATTGCATGCGCATACATTTGGTTTAATGGTTTATTATTGCTTCAGATGTGATTTTATTCCAAAGAATCATAGATTCAGCACCCACTATAGGAAGTCTGCATAAACTGCTAGAACATGTGACGTGGGTCAGTGGACACTTAAAATATGGATTTTTAGAAAAATAAAAATATCACTGGTTCATTGGCATGCTTATTTGACTTGGCTCTGTAGAAGATACAGACGGGGGACAAATTAAAGGAAAACCCAACATAAATGTTTTGGTTGTTGGTTTTGGGCTCCTACAAGACACCATAATGACTTCAGTAACCCTTGGCACAGTTTTTACAAGTGTCTGGAACTGTACTGGAGGGATGTACACCAATCTTCCAAAAGATATTCCCTCAATTGGTGTTTTGTTGATGGTGATGGAGAGTGCTGTCTAACCAAAATCTTCCAGTTGGATTGAGATCTGGTGACGGTGAAAGCCATAAAATATAATTCCCACCATTTTCATCTTTTATCAGACCAATCGCTGTGTCTTCGTGCCCTGTGGATGGGGACAGGGTCATCCTGGATGGGACCCAAACCATGCCTGCAAAATGCCCCCTACAGCCACCAGTTTGTCTTTTAATTCGTTATTCATCAGGTTGCATACTTGCAGTATGATTCGCTGTACAACATAACACATCTGTTACACGTGATTGTATGTATGATCCGGTCAAAAGCAGGGCTGCAAAATGTAGTGTTCATTTGTCAGATGATTGATTAGAATGCTCACATCACATGGATATACAATATAAGGTAGGTTTGTGTGTGAACGATGGACATTTCTGTGGATTGGAAAAGAGCTCATCTGCATATTGTGGCCTTTAGCCATATACCAAATGTCTGACAAACAATATATTGTGCAGCTCTAAGACGCAGTGTTTTTCTAAACTAGAAACACTTTACTGTGATAAAGTGGGTGTACAGCTGATTTAATTTCCTGCCTTTTACTAACCAATTCCACACACCGAATTTAGATTTCGGTTGGTAGCTGATTCATTGAGCTCTACAATCTCACCTCGGGCCCATTGCTACAAGACAAGCTTCCATTCATGTCACGATTTAATTACAGAGCGGCAGGCTTATGGTTGCATCTTTATGGTGTTCATCTTCTAGGCTGGTGGAGAGAGCGAGGAAGACTATGGTGGAGCAGGAGCCAACGTCCTCGGCAGGGCAGAGGTTGGGCGCCCCGGAGTCACTGGGAATCAGCACGCTGGAATCGGGCCAAAAGCCGCCAGCCATGCCAGCCGGCCGCCACATAGCCATCAGGGTGCGCATGCTAGACGACTCCGAGGAGATATTCGACATCTCTGTGAGTGGCCCTTTCATATTTCATCTACTGCTGTATAATTTGTAAAGTGATGGGTCTGTAGGGTCAGAAGTTTAGTGGACAGGACTGAGTCTCAGTGTCTGAGTACAGTTTTGTTTCATCAGTTATTAAAAATGGAAAAAAAAGAGTACAACTGTAAGAGCTACTTTGTCAATTCTTATTATTAAGCAATGATTACCAATATAATTTCATTACCGTTAACGTGACTCATATAAAAGAGTTAAGTTGACTGGTAGGATTTGACATATTTTTGTGAATCTGTATGAATTTTCTAATGAAATCAGGGTCTCAAGAATACATGATTTGTAAAACTGAAATGATCCAGCATTTTAAATAGTTTGAGAAATCTTGCTTATGAAATACATTGACACCCTCTTTACACTACATGGATATAATTTTATTAAATTGTTGTGAGTATATCTCTTTATACTAACTCCTTTCTTACAGCATGCTTTATAGTCAAGTATAACTTGACGGGAAACTTGAAAAGTAAGAAAAGTAACGTTGTTGAAATAAAAAATGAATGTAATCCTGTTTGAAAAACGTTACTTGACAAGACTGTGTTCATTTCTGATAACTGATGAATAAAAACAGATGTTGGTAATGGACTGAGTCCACACTATAGAGTCTGTGTGTGTGTCTGTGTGCACATGCGCGTGTGCTGGCTGGATGACCGAAGCATGATGGAAAGGACTGACTGCAGTTTGCTGTTGACATGGTAACCGGATGATTTTTTTAAAAGGTTGCCTGTTGCATGAATGAGCGGGAAGGATAGTTATTCTGTCTCTGAGTCAACACATGCAGCAAAGCATTTACAATCACGGCTTCTTATACTAGTGCTAACAGATACTGTTTCAGACCGATTGACCCTAATTATTTGTTTTCCATGAGTCCAGGTGCTTGTCGAATTGTGAGATTATGAGAGTTTTGTTAGTGAAGTTACGTTTCAGTAGATGCAGCTGTCTGTATGGTGGAAAGATGTGGTTTTGTTTTGCCGTGTTTGAAATTAACAAAGCTGGCTAAAGTTTGAAGTTGGCATGAGGTTCAAATCAGCTACTGTGTGTGTGTTTTCTCTTATGGGCAAGACACATGTTCAGAGATTTTTTTTTTTTTTGTGCAGAAGTGTGTGTGAGGTTTGCTTGAGGTCTTTCTGCTCTACATCTGATAGTCATCCTGATTTTAGAGCTTGATTGAAGTGAGTACTCTTTTGGGTTTTGCTCTACTTCCCTGGTGTGAGTTTGTGGTTCTGCTGCATGTTGGTGCTAAATCTGAAGCACGATCATCACACCGGGTGGAGTCTGAAATCATATGTTTATTTTAGTTGGAACCTGCAATATTGCAATTTTCTCAAACCACTGCTGAAGTGGAGAGGGAGTGAAGGAGGGGATGAGATGGGCGTTAGAGAGGGAATGGGAATTCAGGCAGCTCTTTTTCGTGTGTGTGTGTATGTATATATGTGTGTGTGTGTGTGTGTGTGTGTGTGATAGAGAGAGAGAGAGAGAGAGAGAGAGAGAGACAGGGGCTGAGGAGAGTAGAAAAAGCCTTGTGTTGGGTTTTTTTTCCCTTCTTTGGCTGCAGCCCGAGTTGCATTGAGTAAAACTCTGTTCATAACACACAGCCTGACGTCCAGCCAGCACACTCGTGTTTTTCAGCATTCCCATTCCACTTACTGCACAGATTAATGCATTTTGGCTTCAGCACTTGGCTGTGACTAAGAATAGCTTCTGTAACTTTCACCCAAAACATCCCATAGCATTTCTCTGCTCGGAGAGAGTCTTCTTCCTCTTTAGTTCAGAGAGAGAGAGAGAGAGAAACTTAGTAATTAGTGAAAGAAGTAAGAAGTTAATTGTGCTACAGATACAGCTTCTTTTTGTTAGTTAATATCCTGACTTCATGCCCAAGTTGTGAACGATAACGAGTAAACAGGAGAGCCCTAAAGCATTTAGTATTGCCAAATATCCATTATAGTTTATAGTCACCATTTATAATGAACATTTCTGTTCCGATTCCTGTTCCCTGCTTACTTGGCGCTAGTTGCAGAGCTCCATTTGTTATTTTTAAAAGAGTATCTAAACTGACCTTTTGATAGCCTCAAGCCAGTGTGGATTTCTTACGAAGGATATCAATGCAATAGTTACTTCATGTCCATGACTAATAGTCAGATCTTAATTGGCTTATCATGCTTTTAGATTCTTTGCAGTAGAAGTCATAATGTAGCGAGCTGATAGAAATGGCACAGTATGTGAATGAGCTTGTCCGCCTTCCAAAATTTTAATCTCATTACCACTGTGGAGTCGACAGCAAAAACCCGGCAAGGTAGATGAAACTGTTGTAGAATTGTCACTTTCTGAGACGGCAGTGTGCAAATAATAATATTAATAAGGTTATTTGATTAAAAAAAATTGTTGCATTTCTGGTTGAGGTACTAATTTTATTTTGGAAGATCATGTGTCACCTGCTGCCATGTTACAGTAGATTGTGTGTGTAGTGTAGGCTTGTACCATGTGCATGAGTGGTGAAATAATCAGTATTGTGTGCGATTAGTTGGGAGGAATGGCATATAGGAAAAGCATATACATGTATGTCGCACAGGAAAGTTTGACAATGCAAAACTGTTGATTTAAAAGTGATAGCAACCACTTGACGGTGTGCGTTACCGTGATTATTCTTAGGCACAGTGTGAAGCAGATATAAACAGTTATAAAATCAGTGTAACGCATGTCCTCAAGTAGCTTAGAGCTTCTATAAAACAGTAACAAAACAATATGATAAAATCCAATGTTCAATAAATAATTTCGTTTATTATTAATAATATTCACTGTAAACGATTCTTTCACCACACAATGTAGCTGTTAACTGTCAGCTTTGGCTGCTAAGCAACATAAAGCACAAATATTAGCGCATTCCTCTATGGACAGAACAGTAGCTTATGTGTAATGATTGAGATGCATAATTATAGTCAATAATCAAGCTTCTTGTAGACTAGCGAAACTATATGTAGATCTATGATAAGTTGTAACACTTATTAATCCCTGTTGGGAAATTGATTCAGAGTAAAATGAAGACAAAATATAGATAGAATGTGGGGGAATTGTAATAATAGGTTGAGTTACAATGTATATACAAAAATCTGCAAATATGCCATATACGGTTTTGTTAACTATTAAGGTATTTTGCTGAAGTAGCCTATTCAGTGTAATATTTTTGGGCATCTGCCAGCATGGGACTAGTAAATTCCTCATCATTCAAATTGCATTACAGATTGCTAGAAGAGCTATGCTTGGGGATGTAATGATATACTTCATTCATGATTTGATTCGATTCACGATACTGGCTTCATAATTTCGCTTCAGTTCGATTCTCAGAATATTTTCGAGCAGAATTTAAATGAAGAATAAATAAATAAGAAAATAAATAAAAGTTTGATTGTATAAACAAAGTTCCTGACCTGGGACCTTAGAAAGTGATCGACTGAAACATATTAAGCTCTGTAACGGAAATAGAGCTCCAAAGACTGCTAAAATGCCCGGTTTCCATAGCCTCTGGTGTTGTTGAAAGCTATTGCAGAGCTCTTTTCAACCGTTATAACATGGTTGTGTACCCATATTGTTGGTCATTACAATGTGGAGCTATCGAAAGTACAGATCTCACAGGCTCTCCACGAAAGACCTGACCAGTGTTCTCTCTCTCTCTCTCTTTCTCTCTTTCTCTTAGGGCTGTATTTGATAAATCTCATTGTGCTATTATTGTGATTAAAAATTAAAATACTAATCCAGGTTTGCTGTCTGTTTTTGATAAATTCCATTGGTTTTCAAATGAATTTATATTGATGCTTTAGATGTTTTGAGGTTCGTGCAGTTGTTGAAGGGAAAAGATTCAGCTTGCAACCCACTGAACAGATTTATTCCACTGCATTAGTCTCCTCTGTCCATGTTAAATCAGTAGTGAAAGTGTTGAGTAGTGGAATGTGAGCAACAGCTTCCTCTCCTGTCTACCTGTCTGTCTGTGATTCTCTGTGGTTTTATGGTAATTGCGACTGGCTGTCTCCCCCCCCCCCCCCCCCCCAAAAAAAAAAAAACAAAAAAAAAAACAGCTCGGCGTTGTGCTGTGTGCCCTGGGGCTGGTGCGTGTGTGGAGCCAGCTGTTTAGGAATGAGGTTGGTGCTATTGCATGCACACAGGTTATTTACTGGTAGTATTTAGGCATGCAATGAATATTTAATTGATATTGATGAATATTTAATTTGGTAAATCTGGTATGGCACGCTCTGAGCAGAGCTCAAACACCCAACAAGGATAGTTTGGCATGTCTGAGATTTCAGCATTCATCCTTCTGAATTCTTTACAGTGCTCTGAAATAGACAAATTGAAATATGTCTAACTAAACATTTTATTTATTTATTTTTTCATGAAATTGGAAAGGGCTTGATATTGCAATGATCTGGTATGTTCTTTTTCAAAAAAGCATTACATAGCATGGCTGTTTTAATGCTGTTATTTAGATTTAATGAGATTATGTCCAACAGAAGAGCTCTGACTATAATTCATATTCCACAGTGAAAAACAGTTGAGTTGTTCAGTTGAAATTTTTTTTAATGCTATCAACAAAACATGACAGGGCATGCTGTTGTAGGAAAATAATCAACAACTGGGTGGTGCGATGTGGCATGGCACAATTTGATTATGATTATTTTCTCATAACAGCGTCTGTCATTCCTAAAAGTGTTTCATTCCTCTTATGCTACAACAGTTTTAATTTAAGCTTATTAAATTATCTTGTTATTTTAATCAGTTTATAGTTGCATTTAATGTTGTGGAACGTCTGTGAAATAAGTTCCTTATTTTTATAAAAGCTATAATCAGCCATCCCTCTCTTTATTTTCTTTCTCGGATTTAAGAAGACAGAACATATGCAGCTTGTCATGTTAGAGAAACTGCAAAGTGCAACATTTACTGTCCTGAAGATTCTCCTGCAGCAGAAAACTTGAAGAAGCAGCTTTACCTCTGTTACAAAGTGCTGCCAAAGTGGAGAGGGAGTGAAAGAAAGAATGACAGGTAGAGAGGGAATGGGAATTCAAACAGCTGTTTTTCTTGTGTGTGAGAAAGCGAGGGAATAAGGAGATGCTGACAAGCATAAACTCTTTTGTAAATTATATATAAAGTGTCTTTACAGAAAACACCACCATATCAACAATTATGTTTTTTCTTTGTTAAACAGCAGCATGTTTTTAATATCTGCTTGTTATTAGGTTTAGGTTATTTAGGCACACCCCTAAACTAATGCTTTGTGGAAGCACTTTTATTACACCACTGTCTTTTGGGGTGAGAGTCTGTCAGCAAGGCACATCTTGACTTGGCAATATTTTCCCACTCTTTCTTGCAAAAAACATTCTTGATCCATCAAATTGCGAGGGCATCTCCTGTGTACAGCCCGCTTCAGGTCACCCCACAGATCTTTAGTTGGATTCAGGTCTGTGCTCTGGCTAGGCCATTCAAAAACATTGATCTTCTTTTGGTTAAGCCATTCCTTTGTTGATTTGGATGTATGCTTTGGGTCATTGTCATGCTGAAAGGTGAAACTCCTTTTCATCTTCAGCTTAGTAGGAGACAACTGAATGTTTTGCACTAAAAATAGACTAGTATTTGTAGCTATTCATGATTCCTGCCACCTTGATAAAAGCCTCAGTTCTGGCTGAAGAAAAGCAGCTTTAAAACGCGATGCTGCCACCACCATGCTTCACCATGGGTATAGGTTTTTGTTTTTTTTTTTCTTCTCCCCCCTCCACCAAACATATCTTTTGGAATTATGGAATTGTTATAACTTTTGGAATTTCTTTTCATCAGGCTATAACACATTGGTTGGGTCTGGATGTTTTGTGGGAAAGGGCTTCCATCTAGCCACCCTACTGTTGATGGCCTTCACCGTGTTCCATGGTACATATAATGTTTTAGAAATCCTTTTATACTCTTCTGATCTATAACTTTCGACTAGTGAGATCCCATACATGCTTTGTAAGCTCTTCATGGCTTCAGCAGTCAGATGAAGCCATAAACACAAACATATTGCCATGTTTTTGGCACTTGGTAATTACGATTTAATTTCAGAACAGAGTTCAAAGGCTTGAATTTGTTAAGTGTAAGTTTTTAAGCTATTGCTTTAATGCCACTGTTTGACTTTCTTATATAAATCTCATCTCTTGGAAAGTGTAGAAGTAGCTAAAGCTATGACTAATAGGCAGGATTACCAGAACCCACAATTTTCTAACCTTTAGTGAGAGCTGTTTCTGACACAGTGACCAGACAAACCATTTTTGCGTCACTGTGGAATGTTGACTCGTGCTGTGTGACCTTCAATTTAAAAAGTAGCTCTAATGTCTAACTTTGACTAGCAACTGTACATTCTGATCTATATCTTCCTCTTTCCAACCACATCTCATACTTTCAGTAATGCTCCAGGAGCTGGTCACGATCTACTGTTTAGTTCCTGTAAGTTCAGGAGTTGGGTGTGGAGTGCGAAACCTATCCTGGAGTAACAGCAAAGAGAGCAGCTGCTGTATTTGTCCACATGTAGACCACAGATTTAAATAGTAATTAGTGAGTTATCAACTGAATATACAGTGATGGCAGGGTATAGTGTAGATTTGTTTGCTGATATGCATTTAGATATAAATCATTTTTAGAGTGATTTTTCAGGTTTTTGAACTTTGCTCATCCCTTGTGGTTATGCTCAGCAGCAGCACAAATTTCGGTTGTCCGGTTTGGTCTACACCATGTCTAATTGCCCCCACCATTTAACGAAGATTAGACGGAAGGCTAAAAGTCCCCCCAAATGAGCAGGAACTGCAAATGGCTGCATTACAGGCTTGGCAGAACAGGCATACACGTTATCTGGTGATGTCTATGGGTCATTTGTGTAATTTTATACAAACTAATGCAGCAATTCCTATATGGTTAACATAATGTGTCACTTCAACCTGGCTATTTTATCATTTCAAATAGTACAGTAACCAATCAATGTAAATTGTCATTGTTCAATTGCTTATAGAGTACACCACATATATAGCTGTGTCTTTTGAGAGGAAGCCTTGCTGTCTTGCTATGTATAACTCAGGAATCCTTACATGTCTGGATAATGGTGGGTTAATAATCCAGCAGAAAAGAGCACTTTATTTAGTCAAGTTTTATTTGCTGATTGGGTCATATGCTGTAGTTAGCCGGCTTGCTGCTTGATATTGTGTATATGTGCGTAATAGAGTATTCCCAAGGAACTGTACCGGATTATTGTTTATCTGATGTAGCAGGATGTGAGTGTGTTTCTGTGTGGGAGTGGGTGTGGGTGGGTTTATTTGTGTGTTTGCAACGCTTCTGTTCCACTCAAATGGCAATCGTGCTGACCATCACAGGACTTGCATGCCTCCCTCTCCGCACCCTGCCACAGCTGAATGCTCGGAGTAAATCAGTGACGAGGAGATTACAGTAAATCATTAATTGTGCTGTCAGAGACACTGCTTCCTGTATCGTGTTTGACCATTTTATACACCTTCAAATGTGGAAATGTTTAGTTCTTTTTAGAGGGAGTCACTTTGTATCTCTGTACGTTCCTGAAACTGTGATTGTGGTATAATATGAGCTAAATGTTGTCACTCCACTCTAATTAATAAGGGAGGAATAAAAAAAAAACAAAACTGAGAAACCAGGTCACTTTGGTGTGCACACGCATTCACACTCTCTCTCTCTCTCTCTCTCTCTCTCTCTCTCTCTCTCTCTCTCTCAAACACACACACACACACACACACACACAGACACACACACACACACCCGCAGACATGCAGCCATTGTTCCCGTAGCTCTTCACATTAACCTTTATCCTGTTGGAGGCAGAAAACTGGGACAGTTGAAAAACAACATCCCTAAAGCCCACCCCAACAACCCCACCTGTTTTCAAAACACACATGTACACACACACACACACACACACACACACACACACACACACGTACATGCTTCTTAGTGTGTTGAATGGAATAATCTACACAGATGGATAATGTTTTTTTCTGAGACCAGGGAAAAGCAATAGCCTGAAGTCAGCCTGAAGCTATTTCCCACTCTTCAGCATTCTCTACTCTGAAGTAGACTCATTCTCTCCAGACAGTTTTCAGCTTTATGAATGAATTTCCCCTCTAATGCAATTCATATTCCAGTGAATATAGTGCATAATATCCATTCAATATGCAGTAGCTCTGCCAGTCCTGGATGAGCAGGACCTGGGACTGAATAGTTTGATTGTTGATGTCTTGCACAGACCAGATGGGATGTTTTGCGTGTGTGTGGGTGCTGCGCAGAGGACTGATGTCCTCTCTACACAGGAAGTTCCCACTGGGATGCTATTCTTATCCACCGGCTCACGTCTGCTTAACTCCAATACCGTCTGAATTCTGGGCCACCGCTTGAGTCTCACCAAGCACACATTCCAACTTAAAGTAAGCAGTGGATAATAGCCTGTATAATATTTCTCTCTGAAGAACTGACAGAATTGTGAAATTCTGAGTCATAGTTTGTGCTGTTCTTTGGGGATATTCTTTGAATGTTTTATTGGAAAGATCATTTAAGGAAAGGAAGGATTAGATTAAAGTAGTGTTCAGTGATTTTTCTTTTTGTCTTGCACTAGCGTTCAGCCATTTTAGTCTAATAATGTATTTTGGGGATGTAGTTTTTGACACAGCATTCAAATAACAGCTCATTATACCTTTAATGATGGCAGTTGTGCTGAAAAATAGGCACTACTGACTCAGCATAGCTTAAACTCGTACAGGGAACGTGTATACCTGAATTCACTAGCATTATTAGATCTGATAACCTGACTGAGCTGTGTGTCCATACCATGTCATTCTGCGCTGTTATACAAGAGCACTGCCGCTATTCCTTTATCGTTCTTAGCATGGTGGACTTGGGTCATGAATTTGATGGTTTCAGAATGCCTGTAGAATTGTGAGTGAAGGAACTACATAGCAGCTGGGGCGAAATTAGAAGCAGTAATTTTTATTGCACGCTTCTCCTGAGGTCCGCTGAGACACGTAATGGGCAATTAAATCTACTAAATAAGAGCTGCTGTCTTCAAACTATTACACTATGTTCTTCACCAGCACTGGATCTGACCGCATCGGATGAACCGTGCTTTTATTATGCTTGCACAAGCCGGACTATATGCTAGAAATGCATGCTGATGGAGTGGAGTGGTAGATGACTGGAGACACCACCCCGCTGCTTCTGGATGGAAAAGTTACCATGGAAACCTGGTCCTATAGAGTGTGTGTATGAGCTTTAGTGCGAGTCTACAAAAAGAAATATAATAGAGAACTAACTAGGCTATTGAAAAGGGCTTGGCTCAGTTCAATGAAGCTTTATGTAACTCCTCCTCTAACCAAAATGTGTCTGGGACAATTTCTTGCTCTTTTCCCTGCTTTCTGTCTGTCTCTCTCTTTTTCTCTCTCTCTCTCTCTCTCTCTCTCTCTCTCTCTCTCTCACTCAGTTCTTCCCTTCCTCATTTATGTCAAGCCATGAGAGACGTTAATCAGCTGGGAGAGAGAAACAATAAGGAGATTTTTTTTTTTATTTGCATTTGGCCCTGTAGCATTGACTGGTTCTTCTGCTTTTCTATCCAGTTGAAGCAGGAGGCATTTGAATAAGACCTTGTGTCAATATGAACTGACAATATGAACAGAGCTCAAAATAAATTACTCCCCCGCCAGTGCACAGTGCAAGCTGTGGTATCTCCTGGCCGCCCTTTACCCCCAAGCCAACCTAAAATCTCACCTTCCTGTGTTTTTAGTGTTTTGTTTTTATTTTTTAAGAAATGATCAGCTTCACATCCAGGATATGATATTGCATAGAGGTGTCATATGCACAGTGTCAAGACAAAAGAACTATTCAGGCTTGATGAATTTTAGCAGAGGAGGTCCGGATAGGATAACACATCTGTGGAATTTTAGGAAAATTACAGATATCTCGGATTGACGTGTCAGTGCCTGATTATACATGTCAGCATTGGGAGAGAAACTCAAACAATAATGGTGCTGCACACGGCTGTGCCTATCTACAGTTTGTTTTTATATTACCACAACGTCAATTCAAATAGAATTGCTACTGAAAGGGCTTCGTGTTCAGATGAATAGAGAGGGTCATTTGCTCCAGAATTACTACTTTTCAGATTTGTAAATACTACAAACATTGTGGTTTTGTACTGGATTAAAATCTGCTGATCTCATTGGCAGTCACTTAAATTACAGATTAGATGAACCTGATCAAGCTTGAATAGGGCCAAAGTCCTGGTGCTTTGACATGCCGAGGTGTCGTTTTGTCACTGAGCGTGCCGCTCACGTTACACAGGTTGGATCAGTGTGCTTCTCCATGTAGAAGCAGCTCCATTTTCTGATGTCGTTCTGAAGAATTGACAGTAGCAGTTCCTGGAACAAAATCTTTTTTTTTTTTTCCTGAGAGGAAAAAGAGAGAGAGAGTGAGCAAGCAAGCAGTCTTCAGCAGTGCAAAAATCTTTTAGTTACATTGCATCCTCATTTATTTATGCTTTCGCTGTCATAAATCAAGCAGGGTCAAACCACAAGCATCTCAAAGCCTTCAGAATCTCCCATGATCCTCATAGGGTAACACGTTCCCTGGATCTGAGTTGCCATGGTAACTGATTGCCTGTGTGTACATGTGGGTATTCTTGTAATCGTTCTTGTGGTTTTCATGTCATGTATTCCAGTGCTTTTTGTCTTCAGTTTGTGTGTGCATATGAGCATTACTGACCTCAGACCTCTCCTATCAGAAAATGCCCTGAGCTCTGGATATACAGCTGTGTGTGTGTGTGTGTGTGTGTGTGTGTGTGTGTGTGTGGATGGCTTCTGAGGGCTGCTGGCCTTGAGTGGTGAAGGATAAGAAGTTTATTTTAATCTGCACACAGTGGATTTATTGGTTGCTTTCCAGTGTGTGTGTGTGTGTGTGTGTGTGTGTGTGTGTATGTGTATGTTTTAATTAGGAAGCCATGCTATAGACACAGATCTCTTGTATCAAATTTAGTGTGACCAGTTACATTTTTAAAATCAAATAATTGCACATTAGCAGGGTTTTCCCTAGGTTTTCAGAGGGCTTAGGTGCAGTCTGGGTTCTGGGGGGGTGGTGATTATTGGGGGGTTTGAAATTATTCAAAAGAAATTTTAAATAATTCTAAGTATATTTTACGTTGCTTTCGACCATTCTCCTCACCGTATTTAAGAAAGCTGGCAACACTATTGTACTTGTAGTCAAAAGTCTGTTTATTTCACCAGATAAAATAGTTGAGATTTAATAAATATATATAGGTGGATTATCTTAACTTGTACACATAGGAAGAATAAATATGATGAAATACATATGTAATTATTTTGAAAATGCAACCAAAGGAGACAGACAGAATTTCTTGATTCATTTCAACATTTATTTCAACTGCAGCCCAGTTCTGAACACTTCACTTTCGCAACTTCTTTTGAGACGCTCTCAACTGCATTTTGGAACAGCGTTTTTTTTTTTTTTTTTTTTTCCCTTTGACCGGCGATTTTCATCAGAAAAAGACGTTACATGTGAACACAGCCTAACCTTGTTTAGCTACCAAGCCACGTTAGATACTAACGTTAGTTCAGTTAAGGTATCTTTATGTAACGTCAACTAACTAGCTTCACTGGCTAACGTAACTTGATTCAGTGCATGAATATCTATGTAAGTGAGATAGATTAGCAGTTTCTTTAGTTGTAATATTACATTAGTTATATCTTTTCTGTATGTGCTATCTCTGTTGTTAACATCCACAAGAATTACTCCATAACAAAGTTTATACTTCATTTATTCTTTGTTGATCGATCCCAGTCGATGTTGTAACTACCATCCTGAGTTGATTGTACAGAGAAATAGCCAATCAGCTGTTGATTAGCTTGGCGATGAGCATCTGTCACACACACACACCAATCACGCAAACGTTCGTCCAAACACTGATTGTTGATTGGCAGGACATTCCTGTTGCCAGCTTACCTTTCTGTTTGAGATCCAGCCACCTCTCCGATTTGTGGTTTTTTTTGGGGGGTCAGTGCATAGAGCTCTCACCGTTGTTTTTACATTCATTCTGATATGTCTCCGAAATGCTGTTTCATGTTCATTTGGCTTAAGGCGCTCCGAAAAAACACTTAGGGCTCCACCTAAGGCTTTCTATGGTAGGGAAAATCCTGATTAGGTGTTATTGGAGACTGTGTTTAATAAGAGATTCCGTTGCTTGCTGCTTCTCCCTGTAGAACAGCAGATGATTGATTGCTCCTGGTTTTCTTGTGGTATTAAGTTTAATGAGCATAGTCTGGTCACAGATGCAGTCAGACACAGGTATCACTTTCCACTCAGTTTATTCTAAGCAACAAGAGAGGAAATTATTTATAACTGATTATGCAAGTGTTGTAATTAGTCTAGTAATATTTTAATGTTGGGTACAGATGAAATCAGAGATACTGTTTTAACTCTATTACAAAAGAGTGTAATATAACAAGTTTATCAGCCATGTTATTTAGTGTTTTCTTACTGCAGTGTTGATTTCAGTTTGCATTCTTGCACCAGGCTTATTTTATAGTGATTGTGCATCATTTAAAAAAAATTATATTTTGACTTTCGAGTATATAAATAGCTTATTTTGATAGACTGTATTTTCTTTTCTGTCTTTTTCTTCCTAATTTGGTCTTGGCCAGTTCCCACAGACCAGCCAGCCCTACCCTATCACAGGACAGCTTCCAGCCGGGAGGGTGAAGGCTAAAACAGGGGCAGCATAACTCATTCAGAGGAACACGCTATCCGCCCTCTTCCGCATACATGAGCTCACAGACATCCACGATTGGCTAGTGTCACTGTGATTTACAGGGGAGAGAATGTATGCCATTCCTCCCACCCAGAGAGCATGGCCAGTTTTGCTCACTTGGCTCAGACTTGTGCTCTACCAACAATGGGACAAATACTTTTCCGTTGCACCACCCAGGAACCCAGTTAAGATTTGTTTATTGTAACCCAGTTTTCAGTGTGGGTGATTCCTAATTTGGCAACTTTTGGATTATCTGAATCTACATTCTAGGCCCTGATACTGTGTTGTGCCATCTGATGGTCTGAACATTGTTGTTTGATTTATTGGGATCAGTTTATTAGGACAGATGCATCTTCTCCCATGGCAAAGGGATGCACAGTGATGGATAAAATGGTAATGACCATTTTGCTCAGTATCGATGATTATCGCAATTATGGGGCCAGTTCAGCAACTAAAGTGGCCTTATTGTCATTTCAACCATATACAGCTAGTTAGTACACAGTGAAACGAAACAACGTTCCTCCAGGACCAAGGTGCTGCATAAAACAAAACACAGAACTACAGTAGACATTACATATATTTACATAAAGTAAATATCAGAAGTACATTCATTTATCTGACTGTTGGGTATATGCTATTTACATTTACTTCATTTGCCTGACACTTTTATCCAAAGTGACTTACAACTGAGACAGGATACAACTGATTAAGGGTTAAGTGCCTTGCTCAAAGGCCCGACACTGGCAGCTCGGTAGTGCTGGGATGTGAACTCATGACCTTCTGTTCAGTAGTGCACTGAGCCACCACTTGCCCCCGTCTCTAATCTAGTGAGTGGCTGAGATGGTCAAAGGAGGCATAATGTTAAAAGCTGCAACTTTGTTTTTGGTTAATTTAGACAGAGATGCCTTATTCCAGATAGCATGGTGTATGAATGAAGAGCCAAATATCACCCTGATCCTGGTAATTACGATGAACTTGTAAGATTTATTACACACACACCCTTCTATTGATCATTAGTTGCAATTCAAAGGCTTTTACTTCATCACTATTTCATCAGTGCAGGTTTTATCCATCTAGATAAATAAGCAAATATACAGTCAGGTCCGGAAGTATTTGGACAATGACAGAGTTTTTGTGATTTTGCCTTTATACACCACCACAATGGATTTGAACACAAAAATATGGCATTTACTATTTAGGAATTACAAAGCTATTTGGACAATTGACTGACAAGAAGTTAATTGACCAGGTGCGGTCCATTCCCTCGTTACTTCAAGACAAATGGAACTACCAATATGAAGGCCAAGGAGATCCCAATGCAAGTGAAGGAGGCCATCATTAGGCTGAAAAAACAGCATAAATCTATGAGAGACAGCAAAAACCTTAGGTGTGGCCAAATCAACAGTTGGGTACATTCTTAAAAAGAAAGAAAGCACTGGTAGGCTCAACAACATAGAAAGGCCTGGAAGACCACGGAAGACAACTAAATTGGATGATCGAGAATCCTTTCCTTGGTGAAGAAAAACCCCTTTATAACATCAACAGAAGTCAAGAATACTCTGGAGAAGGTAGGCATATCATTGACAAAATCTACAATCAAGAGACGCGTTCATGAATGTAAATACAGAGGGTTTACAACAAGGTGCAAACCACTGGTAACATTCAAGAACAGGAAAGCCAGATTAGACTTTGCCAGAAAACATCTAAAGAAGCCTCCCATGTTCTGGAATAAGATTCTTTGGACTGATGAAACCAAGATTAACTTGTACCATAATGATGGGAAGAGAAAAGTATGGCGAAAGAAAGGAACAGCTCATGATCCAAAGTATACCACATCATGTGTCAAACATAGTGGAGGCAGTGTTATGGCATGGGCATGTATGACTGCCAATGGAACGGACTCACTGGTGTTTATTGATGATGTGACTGCTGACAGAAGTAACAAGATGAATTCTGAGGTGTATAGGGCTTTACTCTTTGCTCACATTCAGCCAAATGCTACAAAACTGATAGGATGCTTTGTCATTGACTGTAAAGCATTTTCATCCAAGTATTAAAATTATGGTTATATTTACACTTATGTCACTTTGTCCAAATACCTTTGAGCCCCTGAAAATGGAGGTACTTTGCTGAAAATGGCTGTAATTCCTAAATGGTAAATGCCATATTTTTGTGGAACCTCTTAAAATAAAGCTGAAAGTCTACACTTCGATCACATCTTGATTGTTGTATTTCAAATCAATTGTGGTGGTGTATAAAGGCAAAATTACAAAAACTCTGTCATTGTTAATATTCCTTGGGACTTGACTATGTTTGCTTAGGAAACCTAACATTAACAGCAGAGGAAAAAATATTGTAATGGTTTTAGTCAGAAGCTGTTCAGAAAAACACACCATATCATAGATCACATCATAGATCA
This sequence comes from Pangasius djambal, assembly GCA_022985145.1. Lineage (NCBI taxonomy): Eukaryota > Metazoa > Chordata > Actinopteri > Siluriformes > Pangasiidae > Pangasius > Pangasius djambal. Next base: position 17,741,121 of record CM040979.1, on the reverse strand, counting down.
GTGTGCCTTAAGTGTACAGTGAACCATGTGATCAAGTTAGAATAGGGCTGATCATTTAAACACATTTAAACACACTCAAACAGGAGCTCTATGTCTCATGTTAGCACACACCAGCTTATGTCAACATAGTGAGTGCATATGGTTATTTGTTTCTCATGCATGTGTGTGTACGTGTGTGTGTGTGTGTGTGTGTGAGAGAGAGAGAGAGAGAGAGAGAGAGAGAGAGAGAGAGAGAGAGCTGGCTGATGGTATCTTGTCATAGTTGTACAGGCTCGTTCAGGCACATAAAGTTGTTGTGTGTCTGTGTCTCTCTGTCTTTGTGCTGAACAGATGGGCCTCTGCTCATGATTTCAGGACACATGACAAATGCATTTCTTTTGATAGAATTACAGACCTCTTCTGAATCAGTCTATAAATACCGTCAAACGACTTAAGCCTTAGCACTACTAAATCTAGGGCTGGGATGGACAAAATCTTCTATCATGATATGGATAGTTTCATATCTTGTAGCGATATATATCAGGATATATTATGTTTTCTCTAAACTTAATGGAAAATTATCTATACAAAATAACTGCATGCACTTATGACTGGTCTGCAGCATACCTTACAAATGACCATTCTCTGGTCAGTGTCTGATTTGTTCTACCCAAACCCAAACAGAAGTATCTCCCATTTTAGGTACAACTTCCATATCTTTTAGTTGAACTGATACCTGTTCTGTGTAAGAGTGTCGCAGGGAGTTTTGCTCTGTGTCACTCTTCTCCAAACCCCCCCACCTCTTTTTTTTTTTTTTTTTTTAAATAAATAGTCACAGCACACTGCTCCTAGCTCCGGGCTTAGTGGCATAAATTGGCTGCTGGGGTGCTCAGTACTCCTGAAATCTACAGTTTTGTTGACTCGAGCCATTTGCACTGCTAAGGGGTCACTGAGCAACTTGAACTGCAAGTGATGGAACGACCCTAAAGGTGGCAGCAAGAATTTTTCCAAGAGGAAATAGCAAGGATAGGTTGACATGAACATGTTAAAAAAAATCGTAATGAAAAGCAGGTTTGTTTTAAGAGAGGAAACCCCACTTCTTCCAAACAGAAAGTACAAGTGACTGAGCAATGTAAAGGCAAGAGAAACAAAAGAAGGCAGGAATTTCTGGTAATATCTTTCTTTCCTCTTTCCTCTTCTGTCAGATAAAAGTGAGATGAGACTCGGCACGCTCAGCAGACCTGTCCACTGACTCGGAAACAAGCCACTCGTGATAAAATGTATTGTTTTCTTTGGCAAATGCAAACTCCATAGATTAATTGAAATAAGCTAGAATGAGGTCTAAGAGAATTTTGATTATGTTTATGCAGTAGCTGCGTCTTGTAATCCAAGACGATTTTTAAATATTCAGTGTATAGCACAGTTAAGAAAGAAGAAGAAGAAGAGGAGGAAAGGAAAGAGAAGAAAAGCTAGATTTAGCATGGACTTTTGGCTTGGGTACTGTTGCTCTGTGGCAGAAAAATGAGTGGCGTTGCAAATTCCTGTTCCAGTCTGGTCTACAACTCTGTTTAACTTAAAACTGAAAGCTATTCCTTTTTTGTTCTTTCTTGTTCTTTCTTGTTCTTTCTTTTCTTTTTTCTCTCTTCATTACTTGCCGTGGGGACAAGTTTTTTGAGATTGATGTAGTGTCTCAGATAGCGATGGTGTCCAGGTTACACATCTGCACTGGCGTTTTCGATTTGTCACTGGCAGTGATTGTGATTGTGTGTGTGTGTGTGTGTGTGTGTGTGTGTGTGTGTGTGTGTGTGTGTGTGTGTGTGTGTGTGTGTGTGTGTGTGTGTGTGTGGCAGGTGTGAGGGCCGAGCCAAGCCATTCCATATTGAATTTTCTGCTACAGTGCTATTTCATTTAAGTTTCCTACTGACAGATGCTTAGTGGAAATAAAGACCGAGCGATAGTCACTGGACTGTGTGTGAGGTTTTCATCCCCCGTGTCTTAATGATCTTTACTGGCTTTTTTATAGTGCATACTTAGAAAGTGCACTATACTGTTGGGTATTTTGGTGTTAGCTGGGGTAGATAGCAGTTGCTCTCCTATGTACCTAGGTGGTATTGCGGTATACAATCATAAATTGAATGCCAGATGAAGTTATTGTTACCCCATCCCTCCCCCCTACCACCACCCCCCCACCCCCGAATTTGCTTATCTGCCAGTTCCCAACAACCAGCTCTCCCCATCCCACAACAACTACCAACTGGGGAGGGTGAAGTCTAACACATGCTTCCTCCGAGACACATGAAGGCAGCCAGCCACATTTTTTCTTATTGCTGCACATGCTGTGTCACAGGGCAGTGTAAAACCGCTATCTGCCCACTCCCGAATACGTGCTCCCAGATGTGCCTGATTGGCTGGTGTGACTGTGATTGACAGGGGAGAGTGAGTGTATGCCATCCCTCCTACCCAGAGAGCATGGCCAGTTTTGCTCCCTTTGCTTCCCTGGCCACAGATTGCTGTGGCATTTTCAGGACTTGAACTCGTATCTCCCTTCAACAGGGCGAGCGCTTTTTTTTGTTGCTCCACTTGGAAGTCGATTATTTTCCTGCATAGCACACCCTCTTGTTTTATTCTTCTTATACCACAGCAATTTGCCAATGATTAAGTTTTTATTTAGTAATGAATGAATTTGTAGTTACATTTACTGTTGTGGAATGTCTGTGTGAAGTTAGTACTGGCTAACACAGTCTTGCCTTCACCAGCCTCTGTTCTCCTCTACTGAAAATAAACTACTGTTTTGAGCATGCGTTGCTTGCTGTAGGCAATGTGTTTTTTTTTTTTGTTTTTTTTTATTTATTTATTTATTTTTATATATATACACTGTAGACAGGTTGTGTGCATCTCTCTGAGTTAGGAACACAAAAAAACAATAGTGGCTGATGAGTTTTCTTTTCTTTTTTTTTGTTATTGTAACAGCGGTGGCAACACACCACTCAGAAACAGGCCCGGGGTGAGATCACACAAGCTATTTTTTTTATTGTTGTTGCTTGTGTCCCTTGGCACAGTAGGCAGTAACATAAACTGGAAGAAAGCAAATGAGAGTGCTGCTTTTCAGATTGCTGCTTCTTCTGGCTCTCTCTCTCTCTCTCTCTCTCTCTCTCTCTCTCACACTCTCTCACACACACACACACACACACACACACACACACACACACACACACACACACACGTATATGCACAGATCACTGCTTACAGGGGGGGAGAGAGAGTGAGTGAGAGAGAGAGACAGTAAAGAGGGACCATGTTAATATACGTGGGAAAACAGGGCTCAGGTGTGCCATATTAGTCATTACCCCTCTAGCTCATCCCCCAGACACCTCTCTGCCACTGCAGCCTCTCACTAAACCACACCTCTCCTGGCTACACTTACCCTCCTCTATATGTGCAGATAAATTTGTCTTTCAAATATAAAATTATATTCGAATGATAAGAAGAAGAATAAGCAACATGATTTTTTTTTTTTTTTTTTTTTTTTTTTTTTTTTTTTTTGTATATGTCTTGGATAGTGGAAAATATTGTAATATACATTTCATTTTATAATGTTCATCATTTACAGGTTAGCAATTTAAAAATTGCTGGAATGTTCTAGGATAAGTATAACCATCATCTTTGCACAAGGTATTATTATTATTATTATTATTATTATTATTATTATAGGAAACATACAACTGTGTCAACACAAGGCAAAATATTTTAGCTTACAAACGCTTTACGTTCCATTTGCCATGTGTATGTGAACAGCAGACACACAGAACATAGCTTGTCCTCACAGCAGTAGTGACAGACTGACCTGCTCAGCCTTGCGGGCCTGCTCCCATCCCCCTTCTTCCCTCCTCACACACGCTACACTGTGACCTACTCACACAAGCAGTCTTGTCCAGAAGGCCGTCTTTCCCTTTGCCTCTGTGGTATGACCAGCTGCTGCGTCCCTGCTTGTCTCATGCCTCAGGCAGCAGCTCTCCTTCTGTCTGGAATTTTCTGCCACCCAATGCTGCACGGCTCATCAGACACTCCGTAAATATTCTGGCTGTTTTGGCCTGTGAACCTCGCCCTCTATTTTGCACTTCTTGCATTTTTCACTGAACAGTAGCAGAAGAATTCAGACTGCCAGCTTTAACACAATGGCCTTACTGTTCTGTTATCAGTCCAGTTTCCAAGAGCTCAGAGTGAATAGCTGAAAGTGATGTTGGCTGTGCTGGTTGACTCTAAAAGGAAAGAGATGATGAATCATCTGGAGAGTGCCAGCACAACCACCTGAGAGATATTTATCTATCATGCTAGACTTAGCGTATTAGTGAATGCTGCTCCTTTATCCAAATCCTGTGTTAATCTGTTTTTAAAAATCATTTATTATAGTATGTTATGAAATAAATTGATACCCTTGATTAAAATACATCTGTTTGCCATCTGTTAGGTGGTTTAATGAAAATGTGGCCAAAATTCTGCCACATTTATTCTCATTAAAGGAGCAGTTAGTAGGTTTTAGAGCCCTCTGCTGGCAGCAGCATGATTGCAGTGAAATATTGACAAGCCTTCCTCCCTCAACCAACTGTTGAAAATAAGTTGCAGCTCAGGGTGGAGCTAATTTCCAAACCAGAAAAAATGTAAACAGACGCCTGAAATAAAGAAACCAGCCACCTCCACTGCAAAACCGTGAATAACATTATTTGTAAGGTGTGATTGGGGTGCAATAATGATTATTACAGGTTTAGAAACACTTTTAAACACCTTTAATGCACCTGACACAGTTAGCTCAGTTGTGAGCTATTTTAAGCACTAATAAAAATAAGATTTATTTCAGTGAATATGCATTGTGTGTGTGTGTGTGTGTGTGTGTGTGTGTGTGTGTGGGTGCATGTTTGCGCTTGCGTGTATGGGAGTGATGTTTTCCGCTGGCTTGTGACCTTTCAGTAATTGAGTGGGCTGCATGTAAGCCTGGATTCATGTGTCAATGCCTTGTGCTGGTGAAAAAAGGGGAAGTGGAGGGAGGAAAACAGAAGGTGAGAGAGATGGAGAGGAGAGGCGGGAGAGAGGGTAGGCAGAAAGAGAAAGAGTGTTTTGTGGGAGAATAACAGAGAGGGGTTGAGAGCAAGTAAGAGGAGGAAGGACTTCATGCTGGTTTACTTCTGGTTTTGGCACAAAGGCCGCTGGTGATTTTTGGCAGTAGACCACTGGCTGTCTTCTCTTGGGATTTTCCCTTTTCAGTAATACATCAGAACGTGTGTGTGTGTGTGTGTGTGAGTGCGTGTGTGTCATTCTAATGAACTCATTCATGTGCTTTTACCTCTCCAAGCTGTGTGCACGTGCATGTATGTGCATGTTTTGTGTCTGGAAGACAGAGATAGTCAGACTGTTCTCAGCTTTAATGAATAGTGTCTCATTCACTACGTCCATCATCAGCAAAATCTGTGTGAGAGGGAGACGGAGCCGTAGGCTTAAATGGCCTCCCACTGTCAGTCTCATTCAGCCTTTTCCCAAGCAGGAAGAGGAAAGCGAACAGGGTGATGGTGATACAGAGGGAACCATGGAGTCCTCTATGGGAGTTAAATAGAATGTTGTGAGGCACTGAAATGCATCAAAGATTTGGCTTGAAGTTCCATGGCTGGTTTAGATATATTAAATCACCCTTTCCTCATTTGGATTATTTTGGACTGGGAACTCAGCATGGGTTAAAGGAATTTTTTTGGTGAAAAATTATATTTATGCTATTTTTCTGTTTTGTCAAAGAAATGTTTGACACATATTTCAGTTGCAAGTGCAAAGCCCAAGAATCAAACATCAGACTCCAAAAGTGTCTGAGCTCAGCTTTACGCTGCGTTGGGCAAACTGCATTTAACTATTTTAACTGTGCTGGGGTGTGTTGAGGTATGCTGAGATGAGCTGGCCTACATTTAAGATGCATTCGCTATTGTTGGTTGTGGTGGGCTGTGGTGAGATGTGTTGGATTAATAGTCTTGGGTTGTGTTGATTCACAGCTTAGTGGCGCTATGTGTTTTGGTTGGTCCTGCACTGTGTTGGGCTGTGCTTGCCTATGTTGGGCTGTGCTTGCCAATGTTGGGCGATTCAGGGCTGTGGTGAGTTGTGGTGGGCAGTTCAGGGCTATGTTGTGGTGTGTTGGGCTGTGTTGACACGTGTTGTGGTGCGTTGACGTGTTGGGCTATGTTGTGGTCTGGTGACGTGTTGGGCTATGTTGTGGTCTGTTGTGGTGTGTTGACGTGTTGGACTATGTTGTGGTGTGTTGACATGTTGGGCCATGTTGTGGTGTGTTGACGTGTTGGGCTATGTTGACGTGTGTTGGGCTATGTTGTGGTGTGGTGACGTGTGTTGTGTGTTGACGTGCGTTGGGCCATGTTGTGGTGTGTTGACGTGCGTTGGGCC
>CM040979.1:17718788-17734610 GCA_022985145.1 Pangasius djambal | reverse complement strand
TGTGTTGGGCTGTGTTGTGGTGTGCTGACGTGTGTTGGGCTGTGGTGTGTTGACGTGTGGTGTGTTGTGGTGTGTTGACGTGTGTTGGGCTGTGTTGTGGTGTGCTGACGTGTGTTGGGCTGTGGTGTGTTGACGTGTGTTGTGGTGTGTTGACGTGTGTTGGGCAGTACTGGTCTGTGTTTGGACATGTAAATATTACTGACATTACTGTGACTTATGCCATGATGTATGTAAGCAGAATGGCAGGGGCATGATTTTACTGGAGCTCAAGAAACTGTTTTCTTTCGTAGAATGTGCCATTGCTAAAAAAAAAAAAAAAATCAAGATTTTACATCTTATTCAATTCTACATGCTTTTCAAAATGAAAACGTGTGTATCTTTCGTCTTGCACCCCTTATCTGTCTTTGACAGTATATTTGTATATATGTGTAAAAAGTGATGCATTTCATTTGAAAGCTAAAATGTGTTTGGAATTAAAACTTTTTCATGGTTGTTATCTTTTTGCCACAGGTAATGAAATGCACACATCTGTGTGAGTTTGTGATGATTTGCAGCACCTTTTTCAGTCTGCTAGTGAAGATGAATGTTCATGTACCTTTGTGTGTGTTCTCTGCAGCAACGAGCATCAGGCAAGGTTTTATTTGAGATGGTCTGTGCTCACCTCAATCTGGTCGAAGGGGATTACTTCAGTCTGGAGTTCCAAGACCAGCACAAGATGATGGTGAGACTCGTGCATGAGGCAACCCTAGGAAATATTATAATATAGATATTTTCAGACTGCTTAGATACATACATTTTAAATCCCAGTGAGTTTATATATATATATATATATATATATATATTACATATTACATATTACAGTAGTGCTATACATGAATTGTCACTGAATTCATTCCTCACACTTGGTCTGTGTTTCACAGGTTTGGCTCGACCTTCTAAAACCCATCATAAAGCAGATCAAACGTAAGAGTCTGCTCATGTTCTTCTCATGCATTTGGAGTTTTGCGTACTCCTGTGTCTGACTCATGTGTATTTTTGTGTTAAGGCCCCAAGCACACAGTCCTGCGGTTCGTGGTGAAATTTTTTCCTCCTGACCACGCCCAATTGATGGAAGAGCTGACCAGGTGAAATATCTAATTGACAGCATTTTAGTCATTAGTCGTTTCCCGTCATTCATACTCCTCTCCTCCTCAGTGTTGAGCACTGTGAAGTCATATTGTTTACATGACCATGATTCTGTATTTTCCAGGTATCTTTTTGCGCTCCAGATCAGGCAAGATTTGGCCAGTGGTCGGCTCACCTGCACCGACAGCAGTGCCGCACTGCTCGTCTCCCACATTATCCAATGTGAGTGTCTGTATGTGTCTGTGTGTGTCCGTCTTCAGAGGTGTCTCACATCAGATTATTCAAATCTCTGTTCACATATCTTGAACCTTATTTTTCTTTTTCTGGTGGGAAAAGAAATCAGCAGGAAAGTATGGTTTGTTGCCATGGATACATTTCAGCGCTCATGCGTATGGAAAAGCCAAGCTGTCATATCAACAGAGGCAGATAATAAGTGCTATAAAACCCATCTCTTGTGTAATATATATATATATATATATATATATATATATATATATATATATATATATATATATATATATATATATATATATATATATATATGTATGTATGTATGTGTATATATATATATATGTATATATGTATATATATGTATATATGTGTGTGTGTGTGTATAAGTAATACTTTCTTTGAGTAATAATAATAATGATATACAATAAAGCAGTACGCTCCTTTAGTTCTCTTTATTCATACAATTTTAGCTGCCATATAAACACTGATAAAAGGTACAGAATATATCCTTGTGTTAATGCAACTGTCATTACAACTCAGCTACATTCAGAGCTCAGTAAAAGCATTATACCTGCCTTTCATCTTTCCAGTTTGTTAACAGCCCCTCCCCATCTATTATACTTTCCCACACTGTCTGTACCTATCTCTCCTTCCTCTTTCTCTTCTCTCTCTCTCTCTCTCTCTCTCTCTCTCTCTCTCTCTCTCTCTCCCCCACCCCCAGCTGAGATTGGAGATTTCGAGGAGACTCAGTGCAGGCAACACCTCCTCAATAATAACTACATTCCTGACCAGATGGCCCTCATGGACAAGATCATGGAGTTCCACCATAAACATGTGTAAGTGCATCGCGACAGTGTTGAGCAATTTAAACGCACACAAGTAGAATGGCAGTACAATGGAAACCACTCCCAAATCATGACCTTTATTCCACAATAATTCATTTTGTTCGTTCATTTATTCATCTTCAGTAACTGCTTTAATGAAATGAGCCTTCAGTGACGTGTGTGTATATGTGTAGATTGATGTCCATATATGCGGTGTGTGTGTTTGTCATAGTGGCCACACCCCAGCAGAGTCAGACTACCAGTTATTGGAGGTGGCACGTAGACTGGAGATGTACGGCATCAGACTGCATCCAGCTAAAGACAGAGAGGGGACCAAACTCAGCCTCGCTGTAGCACATACAGGAGTGCTGGTCTTTCAGGTAGACAATGCGAACAAATACCCGCACAATCAGACACTGTTGTTCTTTAGTTTCTCCAATGCATTTAAAAGCAGGAATGTTCTAGTTCTTGATTCTAGTTCTTTTTCCACCGATGTGAGAAGTTACTGTAATGGTTCAGCAAACACAGTGAAAGCAACTGCATCCTCATTTCAACGCAACAGTGCCATTGTTAAGAAATAGTTGGTTAAGCATTGTTCCTTTCACCTTATTCCAGCTGCTTGATTAACTTTTTTATAGGTTATAACCAGTTTATAACAACTGGAAGGACGTGATTGGTTCACTCAACACTTTAATACTGTACCAGTAGTACAGTGGGGGGAAAAATCCAGTGGCAAAAACCTCCAGTACTGTGTACAAGATCAAAGTGATTTAGGGATGATGTGTTGTGTGTTTATGCAGGGTCACACCAAGATCAATGGCTTTAACTGGTCTAAAGTACGCAAGCTCAGCTTCAAGAGGAAGAGGTTCCTTATCAAACTTAGACCGGACCTCAACGTAAGCTCTTCTACATGAACATCCATGCTGTGTGTTTTCTCATGGTGACATTTCTGATAGCATATGAGCAGGATCAGTTCCAAAGTCTTATTGTGTTTAACATTCTTTGAGGAAAAGTGGGGCATTGGACATATTTATTAACTGTCTAAGCAGATAAGAATCTGTTGTCTCTGCAGCAGAGTGCGTGTCAGGACACTCTGGAATTTGTTATGGCGAGTCGGGACTGTTGTAAAATCTTCTGGAAGATCTGTGTGGAGTACCATGCCTTCTTCAGGCTCTTTGAAGAACCCAAGCCCAAACCTAAACCTGTTCTTTTCACCAGAGGATCATCCTTCAGGTTCAGGTGTGTGTCGCTCACACAAAGCTTTGTCTGTGTGCTAATGCTGGGAAGTATACTGATATAAATTATGGATTTATGGATAGAGATTTCTAAATGCTGTTTCTATCTCAGTTCAGTAAAAGACAACTGGTGATTTTGCCTTAGAATGTTGAACCTGCAGTAATAGAGCTGGAGAGAGGAAGCATTTTGGCTGCTCTAAGACCCGATTGTGTGCTCAGGATTGAGTGGCATGTAACAACAGTTACAAAAATTTGCATTGACCAACAGCTATGGGGTGCAGAAGTGCATAATCACAACAGCCATGATTATGGTATTATGACTGTGCACCTCCTCACGCCAGTAGGGATCAATTAGACAGAAATCAACATCATATTTAGAGCAGCTGTGGGTCTCTTAAGCCACCTATTTACTGTATATTGAATTTTTTTTTTTTTTTTGGTACATTTGTTCTCTTGTGAGCTTCATTGTAGTTTACATGACTGGTGGTGGGGCTGGGTAGGAATCAAAATTTTTTGTTTGCTATGCCTTATGTTTGCAACAGACTCCAGTTACCTGTTTGATTTCAATTTAAGTGAAAACAATATTTCAGTAGTCAGTTTTAGTCATTTTCTTCATGGCTATATACTGTATATTAGTTAGTTGTCTCCCTGTCTTTAACTTTGTAATCTGTTCTGTCCCTCAGCGGCCGGACTCAGAAGCAGGTGATAGATTACGTGAAAGAGGCCGAGCTTAAGAAGCATCCTTTTTACAGGTGAGACTAATCAGAAGTGCCTCATCAAAGTCACAACCAGCAATCAGTTCTTGTTGGAAACTTGGTTACAGTTGAGGCCAAAAGTTTACATACTGTACACCTAGGCTAAAGGTACTCAATCTCAGTATTTCACAACTCCACACATTTCATGTTTCCAAGCATTTCTTTTGGCAAGTCAGTAAAGCAAGCTTCAGATGGACAGTGGCATAATGAGGATGGGCTGAGTCTACCTTCAGAGCCAATGCCTTTTTGCCCTTGATACCATGGGAAAATCCAAGCAACTCAGCCAAGACCTCAGGAAAAAACTGTGGACTTTCACAAGTCCTGTTGCTCCTTAGGAGCCATTTCCAAACACCTGAAGGTACCACAAGCATCTGTACAAACAATTGTATGCCAGTATAAACATCTTGGGACAGCACAGACACTGCATTCGTCAGGGAAGAGGCCCAAATGAGCTCCCAGGGATGAAGGAACTGTGGTTCAAAAGGTTAAACTGATCCCCAAGACAACAACAACAAAGGAACTGATGAAGGAGTTTGGAGGCATTACGAGGAGTTTGGAGGCATTACGAGGAGTTTGGAGGCATTACGAGGAGTTTGGAGGCATTACGAGGAGTTTGGAGGCATTACGAGGAGTTTGGAGGCATTACGAGGAGTTGGTTCCAAGTTGCGTACACCCACCATTAAGAGAGCTTGCATCACCATGCTGTTGCGCAAGGAAGAAGCCCCTACTCCAAGACCAGCCATCACAAAGTCCTGACCCGAATCCCATAGAAACATTGTGGACTGCACTGAAAAAGCGTGTTGAAGAGTTACACCAGTTCTGTCAGGAGGAATGAGCAAAAAATTCCAGCAAAGTATTATGAGCAGTTATAAGGCAATGCCACGAAATACTAACAAAGTGTATGTAAATGTTTGACCAACTGAAAATCTGATATTGTAAATTAAAAGCTGAAATAAATCTGACTCTTGGCTGTTATTTTGAAATGACCTCCAACACAGGAATTGTATGCTAACATGAAATGTGTGGAGTTGTGAAAATTCAGTTTGAGTATCTTTAGCCTAGATGTATGTCAAATTTTGGCCTCAACTGTAGGTGTTTAAGATGTGCACGTGCGTGTGAGGGAACCACTGGTCTAATACATGCATCTGTGTGTCTGTTTTGCAGGAAACACAGTAAAGTTCAGTACAACAGCAGTCTGTCTCCCCTGCCTTCTCCCGCACACTCACAAGTGCCAAATCAAGTAAGACTTTCTCTGCTGCTTACTCCTTATACCACTATTGCACTGGACAGCGGGGTATGTCGCAGTGCAGGTACTAATCTGAATCTACAACTGTGTGTATCTGGTTGAGTACCTGCTTCTGTTTCCCATCACATAGCACTACTCATTATTGTACTAGGAATTCTTAGGAGCTGTTGGGGTAGTGGCATTTTAATCATGAATCCTAACAACAGAAACACCAATGGAGGTCTGATTTACCTTCTACCATTTGGCTTTATGTGAAGGGACATAAAGCAGCCAAATAAAGGATCCTTCTGCGAGAATGTTATGAGACACTACTACTGAAGATGACTGCCTTACGGTCCAATAGAAAAGCGATAGCTTGCTAGGGTGTGTCCTGAACTGCGTACTGTAGTTCTAAATAGCATGCCACTATATGAAGTATTTCTGGCATGCTATTAATGATATATTTACTACAGTAGTGTGTGATTTGGGATGCAGCCCAGCTGTTTTTTCCAAAGTAAAAGTTATCTGACGTAAGTGAATACCATTTTCATATCCACCCATTAGTCTGTATTCTGCATTCTGTACTCTGTCACTGAATTCAGCCAGGGTACTTGGTTACAATTTGGGTCACCTAACAGTGGAAATAACAAAATTACAAATATGGGATCACAGGTATGTATAGATGTGCACTTTAATATAAGAAAAAAAAATCTCTTTCTCTGTCTCTCTCTCTCTCTCTCTCTCTCTCTCTCTCTCTCTCTCTCTGTCTCTCTCTCTCTCTCTCTCAGGTTGATGGGCGAAGCTGGAAGGAGCCAGCGTTGGTAAGCTCTGAGGATTCAGCTGCATCGAGGATCCGTGGAAGCCCCCCTCCTTCAGCTCAGCAGAGTGACGCCGTGTTATCTGAAGCGTGTGTCAGGCAGCAGAGTGGCGAGCTCAGCACTGCAGGTGTCGCGTCCTGTGCAGCTAAAGGCAGCTGCTCCTCAATCCCGTACATTGACTGCAGTGATGCAGAGATTAGTGAGCTGGAAGTCAGAGGTCGAGTCAGTAGGTCACACTCTCGCACGCGTCACAGGCATGGCTCTCTTGGCCACTGGTCAGGGGAAGATGTGTCCTGCCCACGCGAATGCAAAGCCAGTCCAAACAAGGTTAAACACAGAGAATCTCCTCCTGTCTCTCCTGTCACTCATACCCCACCCCCTCACTATCCCAGTCCCACTCAAACCTCTAGCCCCACCTCTCACAGCCAGAACTACGAAGTTTATGAGTGGTCACTGTCTGGAGGTGGGGCTCCAGTACGTGGAATACTCCATAGCACATTACTGGATGAACTGGCCACACGTAGCCCTGGCCCTATACGCCATCTCCCAGGAACCAGGAGCTTGACCTCAAGCCCTGCCCTTTTCTCCTTTCATAGAACAGGATCTCTTAGCCATGCCCGATACAATGGCCACGGGCAGCATGAAGGCATGGATGGCTTAGCCATCAGTGGGCGGAGTTTTAGCCTGAGGTCAGCTGCTCAGGAGGAAAAAGGCAGGTTCTTCAGTAGCTGCTCTCCAATCATGAATCACTCTGTAAACATGGCAAAGTGCCAGAATGTGGGTAACCGTTCTGAGACAGACCCACTGATCCTGAGTCAACCACGGCCAGTTTTTCCCCGTGCTGAAAGAATGGCCGCTCTCGAGCGCCGCATGTTGGCCAATGGCCTTTCTCCTCTTGGCCAAGCCAAAGCCAATGCTGGCTCTCCACACCGTCGCCATAGCGCCATGCAGATGATTGATGGCTCTACGAGCAGCGGTACCGATACCAGTGACTCGGAGGAGATGGAGTCCATTGGCTCTTGCAGCCAGTCGCTGGGCTTTGCGAACCCTGCGGTGCATAGCTCCTCCCCTGTTTCTCACCTACCCAGAAACAAGATGTCATTCGGCAGCCTGCAGCTGGATGAGGACGGTGAGGGAGGGGGTGTGGATTTCAGTGATGAGGAAGGAGCACAAGTGTTTAACTGTTAGTGCAGAGAGGTCAGAGGTTCAGTCAGCAGTGTGTGGTCTGAGGCTCTGGGAGGAATGACAGGGGCAGATGCTTGGCAAGAAGATTTTTTTCTCATGCTTGAGGCAGCCCGTATGTGTACAGGTATGTGTCACACTCCCACTCAGTGTGAAGTGTGCACTCACGATGGCTGGCACAGTGATATCTCTCTCTCTCTCTCTCTCTCTCTCTCTCTCTCTCTCTGTAGTAGCAATATTGCTCTTGATTATTGTTCTGTGATTATAGCAAACATATCTCTATCTGTGAAGAGAGCAAATCATTTACTTAGTGCCAAGTCCTTTGTTGGACCTCTCACTTAAACTGTAGATAAGAGACCCAGCTGGATTTGAATCAGTCATGTTGAGTGAAGCCAGGCGTTCTTGTGTTTTATGAGGCAGGCTTGTGATGTGGGCTTTAATGTGATGGTCTGGGAGTTTTTCTGCTCCACCAGAGGCCTTTGTGTTTTCACTTGTAAAACAATTGTTGACGTGATTTCTCTATCAGCAAAATAATGCACATCACACTCATGTCTTTTAGCTGATTTCCGTTTTCATTAATGTAAAGAGTGGTGTTTCAAATATTTGATGGTAGCACTTAGTTATTTTTTAATAGTAGTACTTTTTAGAAGCATGAATGAGGCTGTGTATTGGAAACTAAAGGAAGAAATGTCTGTGGCGTTAACTTTCAGATTTTTAATAATCGTAGTGATAGTCTTTATATAGAACACATCTGTATATGACATTTGTAATGTGAAACAAGTAACACTATCAGAATTTAGGTTGTTTTGCAACTTTTCTTAATATTTAATCTTCTCCCATCCATTAATTTAAAGAATCAGAAATGGCTGTGAGTTTACACAGGGTTGTTATAAAACACAAAAACATTCAGCCAAACTCCCGCTTTTTGATCGATATCTGATAGGAGACTCTTGCTAATCATTGTGCGTGTTTATTGATCATGTTTTTGTACTTTAAATCCTGCTTTGCTTTTGTCAAATAGTTTTCTTTTAAGCTGTTAGCATCCTGATCAGTGTGATTTGGCAGAGCATATGCAGAAACATCCTGTGATGCATCATTTACTGGTGTAGTGTTTGGCACCAGTGGGCATCATAACTCAATGGTGTATAATGTAGTGATTAATATAGAGTCCTGACATTCTGGTATTTCCATATAGACACATTTGCACTGTCTGATCCTTTCAAGGAACCCTGGAACCTTTTCAGGATCTTTAGGCACCTTTCCACTTTAGGAACCAGGGCTCATTTTAGTTCCTAGACCGAAGTTCATGGAACTTTTCCCATTTCTGCTCCACAGTGGTATGTTTTCTGTGGATCAGGAATCATTCAGTTGAGGTTGCCATATTGAACATTTATTGGTTGACAGCTTCACAAAGTGATGAACACTGTTACCCGCTACTTTAGAAATCTTCTTTTATCTGACAAGCGATGACTAAACCTTATTTCCAGCAAAGCTGAACAGCTTTGTGATGCTGTTGTGTCGCACAAGTTGAGAGTGTATTTTGTACAAGCATGCATCATAAAGCATCATAAACAGGCTCGAAGCATGAAATCCGCTTTGTGTAGTAGCGTAAAATCATATTTGCACAAAACAAAAACTGTACGTTCTCTGTGCTGCTGTATCTTGCCATGTGCTGAAATGACGTAGCCGTTGCACAATATCTGCAACCTCTGTTACGTAATGGTCATGGTTCTTGCAATACAGTAGGACCAGATAATCGTCCACAAACCATGTAATTCTCATTCAGCCCAGTTCCAGAAGTGTTTAGTTTCTCAAAAAAAAGATGGGGACTTACTAGCACTAGCACTTGTCTTTAGCTCTATTTATTATCATTTATTAATATGGCAGTCTACAATACCCAGTGACAGTGTCAAGAGTAGAAGAGCAGAGCACATTGCACTGTCATATTGTCTTAACAACGGTGTCCCGCTGTGTTCCTGCCTGCCACTCCCTCTCTGTGACTTTTTGCTCCCACTGTAATCAGTCTAATCTGGTTCACCTATTCCAATGCCCCCAAACACTCCCTGTTTAAAAAAAAAAGAAAGAAACAAAGAAACACAAAAAGCACAACTCTCACCAAAAGTAACCAGCTTGGCACTTTTTGTGTACTGTATCTTTCATTTCAAAGGTTGGGTTCTGTTTTCTTTCTGCTCCCACTGGTTCCGAGTGTGTTCCTGCACAGGCCAAAGCTGCTTGAGCTTGTCATTTCCATCACTGTCATTTATGATCAATAAATGCTCCTGTTATTTTCGTTTCTTTTCTTAACTGTTTGATGATGGAATGGATGAATGAATGGCTGTGGGATTTGCCTTTGTAACACACTGATGCTGGTTTCTAAGGCTTAAACTGCATGCTTTCCCTTCTCTCACTGCTTTTTCCTGTTGTACGTGTCGAGCAAAGACCACAGTCATTTCAGGCACTGCTTCCTGTTTCCCCATATGAATGTATGTTAAAGTGACATTGAAACTGTGACACCATTTATCCACTAAATTTTGCTCCTGGAGCATTTTTCTTTTCCTCAACACAGTCACTGTAAATTTTTATGGTTTGAGGGCATTGTCTTGTGCATACACACTCATGCAAAAACACACACTCACACTCACACACTCATTCTCTTTCTATCACTTTCAAATTCACACACTCACTCATTCAGCATCTGTGGTTTTTCTATTGGCTTTCGCTACTGACTTTTGAACGCTGTTTTCTTTTTTTCTTATCTCTATTCTCTTTATAAAACTATTTCAACTCTATAACTGTATACAGCTGTGCTCTAGTGTCAATAAAGTTGGCCTTTATGAATTTGGGCTCAAGAATCTTTTATTAAAGATTATGTTTCACCATCATCCTAGATTGTAGCCCCTTCCCTTCCCAGACTTGTGTTCGTGTGTGCTGTTAGTGCATGAGTCAGGCTGTGTGTTTATGAATGCATGTATATACATTCAGTGTATACATACATTTGGCATGGTGTTTTTGATGCATGTGTAGGCTGTCTGGTTGTTGTCATGGCTCCCCACCATTGCATTGTATTGGGGTGTGTGTGTGGGTGTTTGTGTGTGTGTGTGTGTGTATGTATATGTGTATGTGTGCTGTCTCGAGCTGCTCTCTTGGCTGTTTTATTTAACATGGCTGCGCTGCAGACAGGGAGCACAGGAGGCGCTGTTGGGCAAGTACTGAGTTCACTCTCCTGGGTGTTAGGGATAGAGCCTGAAGTGTAAGTGGGTATACTTAAACACTGTTATATATTCAAAAACACACACACAACATACAGTTTTTTTGCACGTGAAGTTTGTATTTCTATAGGCAGACAGAGTGAGTGACAAGAACAGTGAGCCACATGAGATTCTTTAATATATGCTTATATAGTATATATGATTGGAGAAAGGCTGAGTGTTTAGACCTCTGTCTTTCTCTCCTCCCTTTCCATCTGGGACTTTTATCTCCACCATAGAAGTACCAGGGTTGTCCATGTCTCTGGCAAACGGTCATCGCCGTGCACTTGAGCTGAACGGAGCGAGTCCAAGCCCGGATGATCAGCAGCCGTCACCTCTCACATCCCCGCTCCTGAACGACGCCAGCACTCTGCGCACGGATGATGAAGAGGAGAATAGGAGGAAGGTGAGAGAGCAATCACAGAGCTGGAAGACACTAACCTTTTCCACCTAAGCCCAAAGCACACTGGTAGCCTAAGGGCATTTGTAACGTGTCAGTAAACTGAGTCAGTATGTGATATATAATAAGAATTCTAATCTCACCCAGTGAACTGGAACATTAAACGTTTACAGGATGAGACAGACATGAGAGATGTTCTTATGTAATTTTATACAGCTTTCCAACACTAGCGAAATGCAGCACAAATAATTAGGGATACTTGCTATTTTCCAAAGGTTTTGAAATCTATACTCATCATCAGGCCAAAACCGAGGCACTCTGCTTTTTTCTGTAAACTGTAAGAACATATTGGTAACATTTTATAACCAAAAGGGTTAAGGGACCTCTGAAAAGAAAAATCATACAGATTTACAGCGTAATGTAATATAATTTCTTAAAATACCATAATTACAGCTTAATTTCTCAAAACACCTTGTACTGAGGAATTCATGATACCATTATAAAAAAATATATATATATTTTCCTCATAACGCTTTTGATACTACAGGTGAGTCAAGTAAAACTTTTCTGTTCTTTACTCGGTATAGAGAAACGTGTCAAAATTCTTGTCTATGGTAATGGCACATGTGCTTTTTTTTAACTACTTTGGAAAATGCAACTTTCTGCCATGACTTTAACCAAATGCAGTTGGTATTACTGGATTAGAATAAACCTTCTGAAATCTGCTTTGGTGTAAAATCAGAATAGGAACCAGGTGTCAGGCATTATCCCTTATGGCACAGCGCTGTGCATCTGCTCTAACTGGAGCATAACTCCACACACCGCAGCGGTCTTGTGCAGACGTGGCTGCCTTTGCCAAATAGAAACTTACCGAGAGACTAAATGTTAGGCAGTAGGACGTAGTTATAAATGGCTGCTGTTGAAACCAATGATTTTGTGATTGTGTGATACAGAGATTTCCGACAGACAAGGCTTACTTCATTGCCAAAGAGCTGCTAACCACGGAGAGAACCTACCTGAAGGATCTGGAGCTCATCACTTTGGTAATGAAAGAATGAATCGTAGACTGTGTGTATGTTTGTATGTGTGTCTGGATGGACAAAGGGCTCCTTGTTAGAATACCTCGTGTCAGTAACAGCTAGACGTGTCGGAGGTTGTTGGACTGCAATGGATGTGTCTGATAGGCCTCAGTAATCGCTGCCTGCTCCTCTTCACCGAGACTGTGTGCTAGTCCTCACTATTTGTAATAAAGATGCAATGATTTATAAAAATACATGTTTATACACATATTGAATTATTGAATCTGATTGGTCAGAAGGTGTTGATTTAATTTTCTGTAACAGCAACATAACAATAATAAAACAATAAAAGACATTAATTTAAAATCAGGTTCATCAAGCTGCACTTTTTTGTCTTAGAGAGAAAAGAAAAGCTGGCGAGGGAAAGACCGTGTATAGCTGTTACAATGTAAGCAATAACAGAAACTCGCTTGTCTAACAGACGTTCCATAACATTAAATGTAACTGTAAAAGATTAAAAAGCATGTCATGACGTTCATTAATAAATAAAAATTGTAATTGCTGGCAAGTCTTAGTGAAATAAAACAATCCAGGACTTGGTGTTATTGGAAGATAATCCACTTGAGGATGGTAATGGGGTGATATCACATCACCTTGTTGAGGATTTTTTTTTTTTCTTATAACAGCATCTGCTGAACTTATGTGAAACATCATAAGGTGTAATGGTGACATGCTGTTGGACAATTTGTGTCGTGTTTATTTGGATGACTGGTGTGGTATAAATAAACATACCACACCTTCCTGGCATTAAATAACAGCATTGTATTAGATGGGAAGTTTTGTCAAAACTGACTCGGTGTTCATCCGTTTTTCCATGCCGGTGTGGATTCTGATTCCGATTCCGATATGCAGTATCAGATCAGTGCAGCTCTAATCTCTGAAACCTGTAGTGAGGTGATAATAGGATCAGTTAGCTGGAGCTGTAGTGCTTTAGGGACAGAGCTGATTGATTTCTTATCAATCTCATGCTCTTTGGGGGTTTCTGATTAAAGCCAGAGTTTAGTGTAGTAGTGTATAGGACAGCTGTCTGGTAGCTCATCCACTCAAACACACACTGCAGGATTAGACAGTGTACACACACACACACACACACTCACTCACTCTCTAGCTCAACATCAACTCTGTGATTTATGTGATAACCAGTGCTGATGTATTTCTAGTGTACTTGAAAACATTGCCACGATGCACTATACTTGTATTTAGGTTTGCTAACTAATAGAAATCTGTGAAAATGAAACCTTCAGTACAACATTACAGCAAAAGTAATGTTTGCTTTCCTGGCACATGTCCTGAAGTGTTTCATTCCACTTATACCACAACAATAAACCAACAGTTACATTTTTATTTATTTATTAAAGAACTACACTTCATACATTTTATTTATTATTTACATTTAATGTTGTTGAACGTCCACAAAACAGGTTGGTTCCTGTTATCGCTTATTAACTTTCTCCCTTGAAGTTAATAAGACAAAGATGCAGCTTTGCCAAAAGCTGCAAAGAGCTCTCTGCCCTCAAGTGTTACCAGTGGCAGAAAGCATAAAACACTTTTTCTCTGACTGTTACGGAGTGCTGTCACTGCAGACCCCTTTTATAATTGTTAAATATACGAAACCTTACATAAATCTTCACCAGTTCAAGGATTATACATTTTCATTGTTAAACGACACGCTTTTAATACGTTTTTTTAATTCGCCTTAAATTATGAAGTGGCAAGTCTCTGTGAATTAGCTGTTACTATGGAAATGATAATGTGATTTGCATATATGGTTTGTGAACGTTTATATTCACTGTTTGTGTGTTAATGTGTTAATCTAGTGGAGGATTTAAAGGGTGTTGGTTAAAAAGAAGAGAACAGCTCTTAAATGTGATGTGTGCCTGTGTTTACACGTGTATTAAGATGTGTGTGTTTGTGTGTGCGTGTGCAGTCATTTCAGAGTGTGCTGGCTAAAGAGGAGTGTGCTCCAGAGTCTCTAAGGAACCTTTTGAAATCCAGCTTTGAACCGCTTCAAACCTACCACTCTGACTTCCTTAAAGAGCTGGACCAGAGACTTGCACTGTGGTTAGAAAAACACACACACACACACACACACACACACACACACACACACACACACACACACGCACATATATATACACACACACCACTTCTGTAGAGATATATTGATAATAATTTTCATGATAGATCTTTGTGTATGAATACCAATACGGGGTTTAAAACGTACACACACACTTGCCACACACACACGGTTTCCTTGGCAACCCCTTATCCCCAGTGGAAAAACCTACTTGCCTCAGGGTCCAGGGTTTCCATGACACCCAGTGCTGTCCAGTTTCCACTGGTGACATGTGACGTGGTAGGCACTCAGACATATACTGCCTTCCTCACCACTACAATCATCATCACCACCACCATCATCCGTCTCTTTATCACGTTCTGACCGTGTCCAAGCCTGC
The DNA here is from genome assembly GCA_022985145.1 of Pangasius djambal. Taxonomy (NCBI): domain Eukaryota; kingdom Metazoa; phylum Chordata; class Actinopteri; order Siluriformes; family Pangasiidae; genus Pangasius; species Pangasius djambal. The sequence goes on along the minus strand of CM040979.1, from coordinate 17,720,032 downwards.
TCACCAGATTCACACTAACACCATGTGGCTGTTTGTCTGAAGCAGGAGCTCTGTAAATATTGCCTTTGTACATGCGCATGAATATGCTTTTATCAGTTCACTCATTTACCTTACCTTAACTGGAAGTGAGATTAAGAACATGTACACAGACGCAAAATATCAGTGTGCAGTCACTGAACACAACAACAGTGACACCTGCTGGTAATCCAGAGCACTGCACATTAACCTGGTGACACCATCACTGATTCAGGTCAAGTGTTTAAATCCCAAAACAGCACATGTGTGTGTGTGTGTGTGTGTGTGTGTGTGTGTGTGTGTGTGTGTGTGTGTGTGTGTGTGTGTGTGTGTGTGTGTGTGTGTGCGCACACAGGGAAGGCCGCTCAAATGCCCACATTAAAGGGGATTACCAGCGTATTGGGGACATCATGCTGAAAAACACCCAGGGACTGAAGGTAAAATACTTCCAGCATGCTCAGTCTTACTGTGTCTTATATTTTAATCATCAGGAGACTTAATCCATTAAAATAGCATGTAGCTTTGTTCTCAAAATAGCAAAATTTCTCTTTAAAACAAAATCTGAAAATAGTGTGCATGTGTGCAACTGCACCCTCTTAGCTGTTGACGGCTCAGCTGCAGAAGCACTCCGAGTGTGTGAGTGAACTGGAGACGGCGTGTCGCAATTCACGGCGGCTGGAAGCCGTGTGTCGAGACTTTGAGCTGCAGAAGGTGTGTTACGTGCCCTTAAATGTGTTTATTCTGAGGCCGCTGCACAGACTGCTGCATTATAAACAGATCCTGGAGAGACTCTGCAAACACTACCCCGCCACACACTCCGACTTCAGAGACTGCAGAGGTGAGCAAGGCGTCCAGTTTAAATATCACAAACAAATCAGAATTCCCATGTGCCCTGGAAAACCTGTAAATACACACACTTGTGTATACCTAAATGTATTTATTTTAAGGGGTGAGTTTAATTGAGACTTTGTTCTGAGAGGCTAGCACAGCTGGAATTGTTTTTTTTTTTTATGAGGTTAGGTGTCAAATTATTCTTATATTGTTTTTGTACACTATATTACCAAAAGTATTCGGTCACCTGCCTTGACTCACATATGAACTTAAGTGCCATCCCATTCCTAACCCATAGGGTTCAATATGATGTCGGTCCACCTTTTGCAGCTATTACAGCTTCAACTCTTCTGGGAAGGCTGTCCACAAGGTTGAGGAGTGTGTTTATAGGAATTTTT
>CM040979.1:17686309-17710799 GCA_022985145.1 Pangasius djambal | reverse complement strand
TTTTTTTTTTTTTTTTTTAACATCTGTGCTGTAACATCGTGTGCTCAGTTTACATACACAGGATAAATGTTGCCTAGACTAAATGAGACAATGAGATTAATGGATTTTCCACTGAAGAGCGTTTTTCATTGTACTTGGGGTAATCTAGGCTAGGAAATTCATCTTTGTAAACTCTGTTCCAACCTCTAGATGGCAGCAAAATTAACGTTTGACCTAATCAAGAGTGGGAAATGTTTGTACTTCCCACTAATATAGCACATTGTGTGTTATTGTGGCCTCTGTAGCCTTTTCCAGTAAGTGTAGTGAGGTGAAGCTTGTTGTAGCTTCAGCGAGGGCACAACCTCCTGTTAAGTGCTTTCCTGGATCTGTTAGAGGAATTAGACAGGAGCAGCTGCCTCGTGTGTTATCAGGGATTTGACTATGATTTAAAAGATGAACTGCCCCTTCGGTGATCTCATACGAAGCCACCTCTGATGTGTGGAACACTTCTTTATCAGCAGTAACACCAGAAACAACATTTACAATATTCTATCAGTAATAAGAAATATGTTGGTTTAGATTTTATTAGATTTTCCTAAATAACTTCAGTGATTCTTGGAATCTGGTTTCTCTCATTCATCTTCAGTAACTGTGCTATCCTGGTCAGGGTCACAGTGGATCCGGGGCTTAACTCGGTAACACTGGGTGCAAGGTGGAAGAATTCATCTCAGATGGGACGCCAGTCCATAACGGCACCGTGCACACACATTAGAACATGGGGAGAACATGCGAAACTCCACACAGACCCATGCTCAGGATCAAACCAGGAGCTGTGAGGTGTCGATGTGCCAGTGTGCTCCTGCGCTCTAGTTACTATAGTAAACTTCAAAATTTGTTCTTCCATCATGTCCAGTTAATAGTTGGAAATCGAGGGCATGGAGGGCATCTTAAGGATTTGTCCAAATTTCCTAGATGAACTTTTCAAATCTCTGAGGTGAAATTTCCTGTGTTCCATTTATGTTTATTTGAAGTACACATTTGGATTAAGATGTATTTCAAGCTGGTAGGCCTGATTTAGATTTCCCTTATGAATAAGCAAAGGTTATATGCCTACTTATAACTTTAACTAGATTTACATTGTGTGGTTTTATTGATATTGTATGGGTTTATAACCTAAAAGGTTTCCCTTATTTTGTCACAGGTCCTTGAGAAATGTGATGTGTATCCTTTACTAATATACAGGTGTCTCACAGTAAGAAAGAGTGAAGCAGTCTACCCAGGGCCTTAAGGTGGAGGATCTCTCACTGGGCCTGGATTAAAAAGTTTGCATTCCTAAAGAATGGAAAGGGGCCCACAGTGAGTGTGTATGCACAGATCATAGAAATACGTGGAACTTCCCTGACATATAGTGACCTATTGCAGTGTATATACATAGTCATATGTATATTTAAAATGGTCTAAATGTGAGCTGCTCCCCTCTCTAGGAGGGGCTGTAGGGTTGCCATGTCAGATCAACTGTTTCCACTTCAGACAGGGTTTAAAACCTGCTCCTTTACTGTACACCTGTTACGCCCACAGCCCTGGGCAATTCCCGGGCTAGGCTCCAGAGCCACTGCGACCCTGATCAGGATGCTGAACCGGTGACTGAAAGTGTGCAAGTGAGTGTCCTGGGCAATATTTAAGTAAGTTTTCTGCCATGGGAAAGTCATTCATTCATTCATTAATTCATTCATTTATCCTCTGAAACCGCTTTATCAGAGTTATAATGGATCCAGAGCCTATCCCAGGAACACTGGGCTTGAGGAGGGAATACACCTTGGATGGTACACCAGTCCATTACAGAACACAACACACACACATTCATACACTCATTCACACTTGGGGCAATTTACTGTAGGACTTGTGAAGGTTTACACAGAGTAACACAAGTGCAGGATTGAACCAGCATGCTGTCTTATTGTTCATTAATAAATAAAAAATTTTAATCATTGGCAAACTGCTGTGGTCTAATAGAAACAAATGAAAAAGAAAAAAAACTTCTGGCTGCAAGGCACCACCTCGTCGTTGATTATTATCCTTTTACAGCAAGCTCTGTAGTGGTGTATTCCTTTTATAATATTCTCCTCCAGACATATAGTTCATAGCATGTGTATAAGGATTATATATAGCCTAAGGTACAGTGCTCTAAGTTTTTTACGCGAGTTGTAGATTGCGCATGCGCAACATTGTTTGGCGGGGCAGTCCATGTGTTTACGGGGGCGGGGGGGACGCAGAATCTGGCAACCCAGAGCAGAGCTGTCGGGGCACGGCACGCGGACATTACGCTTGACTAGCGCGTGAACCGTGCGGCGGAGATGACGCGACGCTAACTTAGTGCGAGAGAATGCGCTGCTGTTGGACGCGGGAGCGCTGTAGAAGCACCAGCTCGAGTGCAGTTAGTCGCCAGTGTTGAGGGACATTGAGTTTAGGATGAGCTTTCATGAGTTGGACGCGGAGTGGATTATCGGGGACGTCCTGACTAGAAGCCCGAGTCGACGCGCGCGCTCCAGAATATAAGGGGAGCTGGGAGGTAAACACGGGCGGATGGTGTGGAGTCTGTTCGCTTCCTTGCGTTAAAAATACACACTTGGGAACGAGTTTGTGAAGGTGTGACTGCTGAAAATGTCTCTGCCGGTACATGCCGAGACGAGGAAATTCACCCGGGGGCTCGGCAAGCCGGGAACAGCCGCCGAGCTGCGACAGAGCGTCTCCGAGGCGGTGAGGAGCTCCGTGCTGGTGGTGAGGAACACCTTTACAGCTCCAACTGTTTACACACACACACACTGTCTCTCTCTCTGTCTCTGTGTGTGTGTCTCTCTCTGTCTGTCTGTCTGTCTGTCTTTATCTGTCTGTCTGTGTCTCTGTCTGTCTCTCTCTCTCTCTGTCTCTGTCTGTGTGTGTCTCTCTCTCTCTATGTCTGTCTGTCTGTCTCTCTCTCTCTCTCTCTCTCTCTCTCTGTCTGTCTGTGTGTGTGTCTCTCTCTCTATGTCTGTCTGTCTGTGTCTCTCTCTCTGTCTCTGTCTCTATGTCTGTCTCTCTGTCTCTCTCTCTCTGTCTCAATGTCTGTCTGTCTGTCTCTATCTCTCTGTCTCTCTCTCTCTCTGTCCCTCTCAATTCAATTTCAATTTAAAGTACTTTATTGGCATGATTGTTTACAATATAGAAAAGAAAAGAAAATGTAGAAATAAAAATAATATTAATAATATTAAAAATAATAAAATAAAATATAATAATAATAATAATAATAATAATAAAGTGACGGAATGCAAGGTGCCATTGTAGGCCAAAAGTGTAAGGGTTACAAAAATGATGTACATATACACCATAAAATAGAATAAAAACAATAAAATACAGTAAAGTAAATTAGAAAGCTCTCTCTCTCGTTATTAGCTGACCGGTGTGCTGGAATGAGGTCATTCCTGGCTACACTGTAATTTTACATAAACTGTTATTGCTATTAACTTTTTCACAGCAGTCTCCAGATTTTTCCCTCGAGCAGCTGTGACCTCTTTACCTTCTTCTACAGTGTGTTATGTTTATCAGTGTTTATTTTACCATCCACTCACTGGCAGTGACGTTTACTCTGTTCAGGTACTTTCTGCATTACTACACACAAACTGCAGTAATGCAGGTCGGATATTCTTCATACAGCACAGAAAGTGCAGTTGGCAAGGACAGCTGTAACAGTCATTTGTTATATTGTATTAAAAAAAAAAAAAACTGTATAGTATAACAGGGAAGGAGGTGTGGTGGCTTAGCGGTTAGCACTGTTGCACTCTGCGTGCACGGAGTTTTCATGTTCTCCCAGTGCTTGGGGGGTTTCCTCTGGGTACTCTTGTTTCCTCCCCCTGGTCCAGAGACATGGCTGATTGGCATTTCCGTAGTGTGTGAATGTGTGTGAGATTGTGCCCTGCAATGGGTTGGCACTCCGTCCAGGGTGTCCCCTGCCTCATGCCCTGAGTTCTCTGGGATAGGCTCGAGGCTCCCCCGCGACCCTGTGTAGCATAAGCGGTTCAGATAACAGGGTAACAGGGTGGTGGTGCAACAGGTAGCATTGCTGCCTCACTGCTCAGGGTCCCCAGATCGACCCTGAACCAGGTTCCTGTGCATGTTCTCCCTGCGTCAATATGAGTTTTCTCTGGTTTCCTCCCACTGTCCACATACATGTAGGTAGGTGAATTGGCCGTGCTAAACTGCCCGTAAGTGTGAGTGTTTGAATGTGTGTGTGCATGGTGCCTTGCAACGGACTGGATTTCTGCCTCACCTGACCAGGATAAAGTGCTTACTGACGATGAATAAATGAATGTGTAATATCTGAATATCTTTAATATCTGAAATGAAATGTAAGTTAGTGTCCTTCTGGTTTGCTGGTAGTCAAAGATTCCTTTTGAAATTGATCAGTATTTTTTTTTTTACGATTCTCGTATCTTTCGAAGGAACACAAGAAAACTGCTTCACCAGGTTTTGTGTTACGTGTAGCACGACGTTTGTAGCTAATACAACTGATTTCATTTCACTTCATATCTCACATTTGTATTTTGAATGACTGTGTGAATGTAGGTTTATTTGCTGAGGTCAACCTTCCACATCCGTCTAGATTTTACTAAAAAAAATAGCATCCTGACATCAGTCAGGCACTTTGCTGTAACTGTTTGATTTCAAGGCGAGTTAAGTAGAAGGGGCTATACAAGTGAAACAGGCTCATGTCATGTGGTACTGTGATCATCACTCAGAATCGGAACATAAAGAGAAGATATTTCCAGCTTAAAGGCAGACTTTGAATCTCTCAGCGTGCTGTTACATGTCTGGAAGCTATGGTCTTATTTTGGTCTTTAGTGGTAATTAGTGGTACTGTTCGATTCCTTTGAGACTATAGAGCAGCGAAGTGGCACTTGTCCTATACACTCAAGTCTGTGTTTGATTTGTCTGGTTAGTGTGTGTGTGTGTGTGTGTGCGTGTGTGTGTGTGAGCAGGGCCAGCCCTGACCTTGGTGGTCCCCTGAGCATGATTTGCAACAATGTTCTACCCTTTACAAAAGTAAGCCATTAGTTGAGAAATACGAGACTTGCACACAACTCCACTGGGCTTCTTGATTGACGAGAAGGTATCCAGCACCACTACAACATACTGTTGTCAATGGTTACAATGTCAAAGACCTTACATAACACATGATTAAAAGCCTCACTGGATAATATCGACTACCCTCTCCATGTCTCCTGTTCTGACTCATGCATATGATTGAACAGAGTACCCTTTTTTCTTCCCTAAATGAGGGTGGATATAATATTAAACATCTAAGAATATCTTTCCAAAAATAATCTATCTAGGAACTCGCAAGGAAGAGAAGAGATAAAGTGGTTGTAAGAGATCTAGGTGATTTCTGAGCAGCAGGTAGATGAGTGCACATTAGAATGCATTTTTGTTCTGAAGGTTTACAAATGTAGCTGCATTATTGTAGATGGTAAATAAGAGTATGATTGGCCTAGTATAAAAGACGTTAATAAAACTGGACTTGAGTTTTTCACAGGCACTACTGTACTGCTCTCTTTTTTTTTTTTTTTGAAATCGTTAAAATATTTTGTCATACAACTCACTGTGTCCCAGCTCACATTGTACGCAAGTCGACTGACAAGGTTTCTTACGTGTGTGTGTGTGTTTAACATTTGTTCACGCTGATCTGTATCGGACACTAAATTGGACTTGCATGGAGGTGTGTATTGGTTCTCAATGGCAGGAAAAGTAACAGTTTATCATTTACACATCTGTGTATATCCATGTGTTGTCCTGTAACAGGTTGCCAAGATACAGAAACGGACACCATCCAGGGCCATTGTCAGAGAAATGGAATCCTTAGAAACACACACACACACACACACACACACACACTTGATGCCTCTCCCCTGTATGATTAATTTATCCTCCCAAACTACAGAGGGAGGCTGCAGGACAGCACAGAGGCAAAGGTACACTTCATGGTCAGGGGAAAAGAGCACATCTTTAATGACCGTCTCTATCAGACTGACTGTTCTGGGTGTTTCTGCTGCAGTGGCAGATGATACATTTCCATTGGAAATCTCCTGCAGTGGATACACCAAACGCCAGACTGAAGCCATCATGGCTCTGTTTTCACTTACTGGCTAGGCCTGAGCTTTCACAGAAGTACCGTAGGGTAAACAGATCACAGCAAGTTGGTTGTGTAATGTATTTACTCTACGAGGACCATACTGAAGTCCCTCAGTGGGCTAAGAATATGTGTGTGACTGAGGATAGCTCACATGCACACATACACTCCAACATGAAACATGTAAATACACAGTGAGTGAAACACGTCTCTGTGTCAGAAGAAGAAAAGCGAGATTGTGGAGGGCTTCTTCTGAATGGAGCTCGATTGTGGGCCTAGAAGCCTGCAAACACAAACGTATTGTGTGTTTCCTGTGTCCCGACCATTGTGCTGGAGCATCTATTAAGAACGCTGCGAGGCTGGCCTGCTGAGGGTGTTGCAGTGTAGAAACATGGAGAATTGGAGGGTGCTCTTCATTCACATGAGAAAGTTGACAGACAGACAGATTAATATAGGAGAGATAGTAGAGTTACATGTGTCTGTCAAAAATATCATAACAAAATTGTATTTAATAGCATCTATTGACGAAACTGATGTCTCTGTTACCACTGTGTTTTATGTCAGGAGCTTTACATTTTTTAAAAATGATTCCATATGAGGAGGGCATAACTGTATTCATTCATTCATTCGTTGAAACATGTAAGTGTGTTTCAACGAATTAATTCCTGGTCAAGATTGGGGTGGATTTGAAACCTATCCCAGGAACACTGGTTGCAAGCTGGATAGGACACACACATAGAGGCAATTTAGCAAAGCCAGTCCACCTACAGGTGTGTTTTTGGACAGTGGGAGGAAACCCCTGCAGACACGGCGAGAGCATGTGAAACTCCACACAGACAGTATCCCGAGCTCAGGATCGAACCCAGGACTGTGACACAGCAACGCTACCGACTGCAACCATAATGCCTAACTGTGTGTCTACTGCTACTCATTGTCCTTACCTTATCTTTCTCTTTGTGTTTTTCCGAAGAAAATACAAATATCAGCATTCTTTTCCCGACTCTGTAAAATAACATGAAGTGCAAGTGGACTAGCTATTTTCATATGAAACAAACATATGTATATTTAGTATGGATTTTCAGTTCTAGATAAAAATTCTTTCAGTAAGTTATTAGTAAATGGTTAACTCCTGAATTATTTTGTTATGTAAAATTCAGTTTGCGTTATGTCTCAACAAGCATTACAAAGTGAACGTTGTACTAACTCTCCTCCCACATCACTCACCATTTCTGTCGAGCTAAAACTCCCGCCTCCTTCTGTTTGTCTGGCAAAGTCAAAAGTGTTGACATTGATAAAAGGCATTGCATAGCATTGATTCTAAAAGGTTTAGAAAAAAGGAAAAGTTGCTGATGTAATTTGTAAATGATTATTTTTGATATTTTATTTTTGATTTTTGGGGTGTTGTCAGTCTGTTAGAGGATTTAGTCATTCTTGATTATTGGTCTATAGTCATTTTGGCCTGCGTCTATGTGTAACCAGAATCGACTTTGTATCATTTAAAAAAAAAAAAAGTTCCACCTCTCAGATGTTGCTCATTTACGTATAGTACTGTTTATGAGAGCAATGCTCAATGGACAAGCATTTATTGTACTAAATTTCTAAGTGCTTGTGATTCTCTCTTTCGTACTCATGGTAAGTTACGTATTTAGTGTCGGTCTCGCTGTGCATTGGACTAGGTTGCACAAAACCAGCTTTATTCACAGTGGAGGAGCATTCATCATCCCAAGTTAGCAGCACAATTGTATCCATGATGACATGACCAGCAATATCAAGTCCCACATCATATAATTTTCTATACTGAGGGGAAGTGATGCTGTTCTTGTACTGCTAACCACTAAATAGAACAGCCCTATGATCATATTCTGAGTAAATACATCATTAAAAGAAACATCTAGCTTGAACATATAAACTGCGGCATCTGCTAATGAGCTGTGACCACTACTGTCCGAGAGGCTTGGTGGTTGTTTGACAGATCGTGGTCTGACTCTGACGCTAAACTAACTAGACTGAAGCAAAGCTGCTTCGCTTCAAAACACAAAATTGGTGCACATTCTTCCTGTGCTTTATCAGATTAGTTTGGATTAGAACCTCTCTGCTGTACATAAGATTGCTTGCCGTTGCAAAAGCTGGATCTGCTGTTAGAGGCTGAACTCTAAATGCCGTTAAAGGGTGGTTTCTCTGAATTTTCCTATAATGAGACTAGAGTTGGAGGGTGAGAGGGACATATGTTTTCCATGGCAGGCTGCCTATGCAGTGTTGTGAAATTCCTGGGTTTTTTCTCTCTCCATTACATCACACTGTTTAGGTAGTAGTCATACTTTCTTTTAGTACCTTTATTTGGGATGGCAAAGATTGACTTTAGCCCCTCTGCTAGGGCAGTGGATTATTCTCTGCAAAGCAGTGATGCTGTACATATTGCTTTATATGTGGCGGTTGAAATAATACAAAATGATGTCGGTTTTCATGTATCAGTAATGCATCACCACATTCCATACTACTATTCCTGTGCAGAATATGTTGTGTTCTTTACATTGCTGAAGTCAAATAGCAAATACTCAATAATCTTTATCTCAGTAACCGCTTTATCCTGGTTAGGGTTACGCTGGATCCGGAGCTTTGGACGAGTGCGTGTGACGGAATACATCCTCGGCGGGCCACCAGTCCATTGCAGGGTCTCTGTATCAATAATCTATAAAACCTGATTCATAAAACTGTCAGGTGGCATCCAAATGAGCTGAACTTTCAACACAACTCATGAATTAGGCATGAGGCCCCCCTTCCAGTCCTTTATTTATGTGTCATATACATACAACATAAAACAGGCCCTAATTTATAAGGGTGTAGCAGAAGGAAAGTAAATTCAAGAGGGAAGAAAGGAATATCACTGCCAGGCCATATCAGCATTTCTGTGAGACCCTAAGGGCTATAATCGAGGTCTATCATTTTTCTTTTTTGCTTCTTTAACATATTCTGTTGATTGACACCAGTAACCTAGGCTCTGAAACTGGAATAGGATGTGTTTAGGAAAAAGAAGAGCTAACAGGTACTATTAAAGTGTATGCTCTATTAGGTAATAACATTTATTACCATTTATGAATGCGTTCCTGTGTTTAATCACATGTTATTGCGTACCAGCTGCTGTGATGAGAAACAGGGTTAGCCAGTTGGGATGATGCATTTTTCTTGTTTCTGTTTGAATGCTGCTAGCTAGATAGCTGCACTATAAGCACAGAGACGTGGAGCTGAGACCCGGTGAAGTCCCACCACCTGTCAGGGTACAAGAAGGGTGTGCATCGAGACTCTTCTCTGTTCTGGCACCTAGGTGGTGGAATGAAGAGTCTGAGTCACTCACAGTCTTCAAGGATTTATAATATCAAGTGTAATTTGGTAATCTGGTAATTTAGTAATAATAAATTGTTATTTATCAACGTAATTTGAATCATCTCAGTGGAACTGTCATAAAGGTATTTTATGGCAATGTTATTAATATGGAAAGCTTGTTTGAGGGTAGATTGTGCTTTAAATGATCAAATAACACGTTAGTGTCATCACCACCCCTACTGCTGTCTGACCTCCACCTGAAATGCGTCACACTCCCCAGTTTAATTTCACAGAACAGGAGAACAATTGTGATTTTATTTTGTATATTTCCTCATCTCACCGAAATTAGTTTATGGTTACGCCACTGCCAGCACAAAACACGAAGTGCTTCCAAATCATTTTTAGATGTGTGTGTGTGTGTGACAGGTGGTGACTTTAACTCACATTCAGACCACGGTCAAGCCAGCCACGGGAGAAACTGGAGCGTACATGGTAGCTCTCTTTCAAATGGCGAAAAAGGCTGGCGCCTCGTCGGTTTTAGTTAAGCACTGTGAGATGTGAGCTCACGTCCTTGGTACAGTGGTGGTCACTCTGCTGCGGCTATGCTGTGAATTGTGGATAGTGTTAAAATTTTTTAGAATGCTTAGCAGTAGTGTGCTACAGGGTTGTTGTTGTTGTTGTTGTTGTTATTATTATTATTATTATTATTATTATTATTATTATTATTATTATTATTATTATGAGGATGATAATATCACCGTAGATCATGGCTGACTAAATGTCATTCTCAGAGTTCATTCTCAACAATACGGTAAGCCAAACTGAAATTGAATAAAAGCAACATTGTCAATACAATTTGCGAACGCTCTGTTCACGATCAGTATTGATTGTTTAAAACTTTAATGAATAAAGACCGATGAGTCAGAGCTTTTAACCGGCTAAAGTCAAAATAATTTGGTTGGTGCAGTTTTCAGAGTGAATGTGGACTTATACGATGACGTGTAATGGCCTGTAATGGTTTCAGCATGTCTCTTTGGTGGGGGTTGAAACTGACAGATAAGTAGAAGGGGGAGTCAGTTGTGTAACGGCAATCAATAATATGCAGTATAGCAGGTTAGCTAATGGGGTTTGTATTTTTCTCCAGAAACCAATCATTTGTTTTTCTGTACTTGTCTGTGCCCAGACATGGGTTTGTGCTGTAGGGTTTCATCACTGTGCTGGGCCTGTAAACGCCAGTTTGAACATGGCCTTGCATGTCAGTGTTTACTTACATTTGTTATATTCTTTTGCAGTCATAACCAAGCAATCCTGTTAGTCATCATGCAAGAGAAAATTCAGTTATAGCAGGAATTGGGTTGGGCACTATCGAAATTTTCACGTGCTGAATTACAGTAGTAGATTTTAAAGGTATTAAATCTGAAAACCTTGTCTTATGATGCCTTTCAAATCGCATGCTTGAAGCTTGCACACACACACAAATTAAATTTAAAAGTAAATTAAAGTAAATTAAATTTCTCTGTTCAGAGAGTGTGGCAGGAATCTGTGTTTCGGTCTTGCACCTGCTGTTACTCTCATGTCATCTCCCCAAATCATCTTATTGCATTAGTAGTGTAGATAAAAGCTTGACATCTGTGTGTGTGTGTGTGTGTGTGTGTGTGTGTGTGTGTGTGTGTGTATACGTGTGTACGTGTCCTTGTGAGGTATCATGTCTCATGTCCAACAGAGAAGACATTGTCCTTGCGGTAATGTAATTAAATGCAGCCTCGAAACAGTACAGATGTCCAGGTTTTTTCTAGCATGTCTCTGTCCAGTGATATCGCCCCATATAATCATCAGTGACATCACTTCATACTCCCTAGCTTGAAAAATGATCTCACTTATTTACATATCACCTGTTACAAATCTGTGTGAATTCACAGAGCAGCCATCACGTTACTACACTGCTGTAACACTGTTTACCCTGCATGTGTGTTTAATAGTGTAGCTGTGCGTGTGTGTGTTTTCAGCTATAGTTGATTAATGAGTAGCCAGTCTGGGTTCACACAGCGCTGAACTGAGATTACTGAGGTCCTATTAATGATTGCTATGTTCATATGGGTCACTCTATAACACTAAGAAAAGACTGAGATCTTTGATGTAGGCTTGTGCGTTTTACCTCAGAGGCTTTATGACGTGCAGTAAATGTCCTCTATAAGGTTATAATGTCCTCTCCTACTTTAGCAGCTGTATTATTAGCAGCATCTACAGTACTGTGCAAAGTCTTAGGCACATGCAAAGAAACGCTGTAGAGCAAAGATGCCTTCAAAAATAATGAAACGAAATGTTTTTACATTAAGAAGAGCAGTAAACAGTAATAAATGAAACAAAGTCAATATTTGGTGTGATGATTCTATGCTTTAAAAAAAAGTAGTCTCAGGTACAATTTGTGCAGTTTTCTAAGGAAATTAGAGTTCTGGAGACTTTGACTGTCGCAATTGCTTCTTATTTTTGCAGCAAAACCCAGCAGCCTTCATTATGTGTGTGTTTTTTTTGTTTTGTTTTTTTTTGTCGTCTGAAAAGTGTCTCTTATGTAATCTGCTGCTTTCTTTACTGACATACAAACATTTCTCTGGAACATTTAATTCTGTGCTGGAAAACTAATGTTTGGAAATCTAAAATGTTTTTGTACTGAATCAATAATGTAGAAATCATAAAATAAAAATCTATAACCAAGTTTGTACCAAAACAAAACAGGGTGCCTAAGACATCTAGGCCTGGATGTGTTTTGAAAATTTTCTATAATGATACGGAACGAATACCTTGAGTTAAATACAAAAACCAAAACAATACTTTTTTTTTTTTTAAACCTTTGTTCTAATTGTTACAATAAACAAAGCACACATTGTTAGCCTCTAGTTAAACTAAACTCTCAAGGGTTGAGAAGGGCTGCATTCTTCTAACAATAAATATGGTCATTTTTCTCTGACGTTGCTCCCTTCTTTTAATGGACATCCTTGACTTTTCTTTTGTAGGTGATTTCGTCCTTGCTATAGCTGTGTTTTCCCAGTGGACAAACACATTAGCATTCATTTAACATTGATTAACATTAGCATGAATTTAACATTGTAGTTAACATTCAACATTGTAGTTAACATTCAACATTGTAGTTAATAGGCCTCATTTATGAAATCCGTGGAGAGTAAATTAATATATAGTGTTAGGTTTGATATGGCGACCGAATGCTAGCCAACTAATAAATGTGCTAGCTGCTGAATGCAAATATGTTCACACACTAACAAACTTAATAGTAGCTAACTTTCTCTTACACAAATCGGAAAAACTGATCATTAAACCCTTTTTTTTTTTTTTTTTTTTTTTTGTGGTGTATTTCGCCTGGACTCTCTCATCTCCAGCAGCAACAGAGCTTCTACAAGATTAATGGATTTTTATTGCAGTGGGAACTATTCTCATCTACTTTCACAAAGTACAGCCACACTCTAGACCTCTGTGACATTATGCGCTCTCTTCTGTCTCTGTGGATTGTTTCAGTCACTGTCTTTTGGATCACTTCGTTATAAGGGCTGTATTCTGTAGAGGATCAGAATTAGAAATTTCTGATCATAATATCCTATTAGTAATTTCTGGATACAAAGTGTTAGGTTGATAATCGATATTGTAATTTCAATTTGGTTGCTATTTCGCAAGTTATTCAAATAGTTTGGGATGCCTGTTCTGTCACCTCTAACCCTATTTAGCATTACTGGCCAGATTGCATGTTGCAAAAAAAAAAAAAAAAAAAAAAATTAAAGTAATTGCTAATTATAGTCCATCATGATTTCATTAATATGATCTCCCTCATGAATTACTAATGAATAATAAGATGCTGGCTATATGCATCTTAAATGCTCAGATGTAATAGCCATTCTAATTGAGTTTCCACTCAGTTACAGTTTCCACAAACAACCGATTTGTTATAATTATTGTTTCATCCTGGAAACCCAATTTCCTTTCCACTGTTATATAATATGGCTTTTACAGAGGGCATGGCATTGGTGAAGTCATGTAATCGAATAACACCAATTTATACATAATGCTTGAAAGAAATGTGGCTTCGAATATGTTTATGTTGCCCATATGACAGCCTGAGAATGATTGTTGGAACTCATTATGACTTTAAAACAAACTGCATTTATTTGCATTAGATGTACAAAGAAATGACATTTTAGAAGTGCATGGTCATAATGTCCCAGCACATTTATTATTATTTATAAGAGTTGTTTTAAAAAGCGAATCTTTTTAAAAAAAAAAAAAAAAAAAAGGTTTGTTTGAAACCACACATTCTTCAAATGATCAGAAATATTGGAACATGTGACTGAATGGTGTTTCTTGTTGCCCAGTTTTGCCCTGTTAGATAACTTGTTTAAACAGTTAATAGCTCTGAATGTCTACTCTTGGTTTGAGCCCCAGGTTTCACCAGTGAAGACTGCATTTGTTGTTAAAAAGGATAAACCAACATGAAGACCAAAGAGCAGTCTATGGGAGAAAAGCAAGCCATTTTGAATCTGAGAAAAGAGGGAAAATTGATCAGCGCCATTGCACAAGCACTGGGCATAGCCAATACAATAATTTGGAATATCCTGAAACAGAAAGAAACCACTGGTGTACTAACAACAGACACTGAACAGGTCGGCCAAGAAAAACAATAGCAGTTGATGACAGAAACAGTATGAGAGCTGTAAAGAAATCCCTAGAAACAACAGTCAGTGACGTCACCAGCAACTTTCACAGGGCAGAGGTGAAGGTGTGACAGTCCACTGTTTGAAGAAGACTTGAAAGAAGCAGAAATATAGAGGACATACCACAGGATGCAAAAGACTCTGCATCTGTAATGCTCTGTGAATTCTGAAGCTGCACATTCTGGGAATTTATTTATTGTCTCACACTGCAGCTATATGATTTCCTGTTGGATTCTAATGGGATGGAAAAAAGAGATGGAAAGAGAAATCAAGCCAGACATCGAGGAACAGTATGAAAACAGTATTTCAGACGAAACCACAGGAAAATTTATTTTCTCACGACAGTTTCTCGATCACGTCTGTAGCCAAGTATCTTTGAAAAGCAGAAAGCCTACTTCCTAATAACCACTTAAGCTATGTGAGCCACTTAAATCTGTTATAACGTGACAGACGCGGTTAATGGAAATGGTTTTAAGGGATTTCTCTTTTGTGGTTCTGGAATAAAACACACTCATAAATCTGCCAGTAAATACTGACCCATGGATTCCACAGGCCAAAATAGACTCAACCTAAAAATCTTTAAAATGTTTCCTTCTCAGCCTTCTTGTCTCCTTGTTCTCATTGTCATCATCAGAACAGATCTTGGTACTGACTGGATCCAGGTTTCATGCCATAAGTCCAGCCTCGTGTCCAGCCTCGTGTCCAGCCTGTTTAATCGGCACTGATGAGAAAAACACTTAAACCTCACTTTAGACTTCAAAGCCACTTCAATCTGAAGCTTTTGTGTCAATGTGGAAAATCTATGTTTTTCCATTTCGCGCCGTCTAAACTCCTGACCTGTGAGAGAATCCCCCAGACACACACACACACACACACACACACACACACACACACACACATACACAAATAAATGTAGGCTATTGTTCCAGCCAAACCTCAGTTAGTCTGCTCATGGACATGAAGCCAAATTAAATTATGTTGAGGCCAAGCAGACAGCTAAAGTTCTGACTTTATAGACCAACACATGTAACTTCAAGAGCATTCCTAAGAATACCAGACAAATGCTTTAGTGTTTTATTTTGAGATAATACTCATTCCATTCATAATATCTGTGATCATGCATGCAGATAGGTGTTCCACTTTAATTTGTTGCATAGCATTATTACAGCCATATTACTTCTCAGTCATCTCATATTTATCTGTTTATTTCTTTGTGTGTGTGCGCACAAGTGTGTGTTTATGGACAGTGGGTTTAGTGGCACAAGGGTTCATTGATTCCTGTGTAGCTCAGGGCAGTATTTGTGACAGTAGCACCTGTGAGTAATAGAGGTTATGTAAGTGTGCTCAGTAAGTCTGAATGAAATACAAGGCTGAGTGATTCAGGGAAGGATGCATTCACACACAGTTGCTCGTATCTAAGGCGGTCGACTCCAGAATTTCTTGAATATGAATATTCATACAACACATTTTTGTGCCACTTCAGTAACAAAAAGCATTGCTTGAAAACTAGTCTTTGTGTATTTTCATGCTTTATTCTTCAGTATGTGTTTATTTACTCCTGTGTGTATGATCCCTAATGAAGGCTGGGCAGGACAGGGCCGTGTTCTCCAAAGCACACAGAAACAGGAAGCACCCAGACTTTCCTGTCGCCCACACCCCTCCGTCCTTCTCTCTCTGTCCTTCTCGTGCTGTCTGATACAGTTGGATTGTTACAGTTCAGGAGGGACATTACCCTTAACAAACCCTTTTATTCGAACTGTAGTGGTGTGTTCCTGTTCACAAGTGCAGTGTTTTCTTAATAACCACTGTTCTGCTCTCATCCCAGGACTCTTATTTATAATATGCTCATACTGAACACCTTTTCAATACACTTAGTACTGTTTGCCTTTACTCTTCTACACACATACCGTATATTGTAATGATAAGCCCTGTCTGGTGTCGCCCAGAAGAGGGCTGGTTCCCTTTCGAGGCTAGTTCCTCTCAAGGTTTCTTCATTATGTCAGTTCGGGGAGTTTTTCCCTTGACACTGTCGTCTCTGGGTTGCTCATTAGGGATCTAAATCTACATCTGGATGTCTGTAAAGCTGCCTGGCGACAGTGTCTATCGTTAAAAGTGCTGCTCAAATAAAATCGAGCTTCAGTGAAACAGTTTGAAGCGATGGCCGCTGAGGGATCTGGCTGAGCAAAATGCACCAGGGAGAAAAGGAAAGAGAAAGGACAGCATTCTCTATCAGAAATATGGGGTTTCTAGGTGGTTTCCGAATGTAAATGAAAGAGAGGAATCATTGGGTGGAGTTGTTTGTGCATAAGGAAAAACATTTGTTTTTGTAGCATCGCATGATGATGGAACAGTTACAATTGAGATTGATTAGATCACACACAGCATAGCTTCTCAGGCAAATTTTTACTACTTGTGGTTCTGGGACACACCCAGTGTAGCAATTTATCACTCTGAATTTAAGAGTGTAGGTCCAGGGCTGCGTTGTAGCATTAGAAATGTGGGTCTGCGTGTTGAGTGAGAGGCATTTTGTTTTATATGAGCATGTGATCCCAAAGTGGTCCAGTTGGAACTTGTCTCAGAATTATAACAAAAGTGTTCAAGCCTGTTATTCCTAGACTGACAGATTTTCTAGCAAAGTGTAAAAACTCACACACACACACACACACACACACACACACACACACACACACACACACACACACAGTCAGCATATAGAAGGATGATTCCATGATTAGGGTGCCATTTGTGTCTCACTGATATTACATTTACAAATACACTATATGGCCAAAAGTATGTGGACACCACTCCTAGTTACTGATTTTAGGTGTTTCAGCCACACCCTTTGGTAACAAGTGCATAAAATCAAGCACAAAACCATGCAGTCTCCACAGACAAACACTGGCAGTAGAATGGGTCGTACTGAAGAGCTCAGTGACTTTAAACATGGCACTGTCAGTAGGATGCCAACTTTACCAAAAGAAATTTCTGCCCTGCTAGATCTTCCCCAGTCAGCTGTAAGTGTTCTTGTAAATGAAAGTGTTTAGGAGCAACAACAGCTCAGCCATGAAATGCTAGACCGCGCAAAGTCACAGAGCAGGGCTGCTGAGTGCTGAAGCATGTAGAAGGTAAAAATCACCTAGAGAGTTCCAAACTGCCTCTGGAAGCAACATCAGCACAAGAACTGCGCATCAGGAGCTTCAGGATTTCCATGGGTTTCCATGGCCGAGCAGCTGCACACAAGCCTAAGTTCACCATGCGCAATACCCAGCGTCAGCTAGAGTGGTGTAAAGCACACCATTACTGGACTCTGAAGCAGTGGAAACATGTTCCCTGGAGTGATGAAACACACTTCACTAACTGGCAGTCTGATGGACAAATCTGGGTTTGGCAGATGCCAGGAGAACACTGCCTACCAGAAAAGTGGAAAGTGCCATAGTGCAAAGTTTGTTGGAGGGATAATTATCTCGGTCTTGTTTTCAAGGTTCAGGCCCCTTAGTTCCAGGGAAGAGTAAAGTTAATGCTACAGCATACAAAGACATTTTAGACTATTGTATACTTCCAACTTTGTGGCGACAGTTTGGGGAAGGCCATTTCCTGTTCCAGCATGACAGTGCCCCTGTCAAAGTGTGCCCTAGTAAAGTGTTCTTCATGGCTAGCTTAGAAAGCAGCAATTTTGCTTGTCCCAACCCACTATAACTACCTTAAAATCTAATAATTAAAATACATTATTATTATTATTATTATTATTATTATTATTATTATTATTATTATTATTGCAATAATGTTTGAATCCATTTAACAGCTCATGTTTGAAACATCCTTTTCCATTCATTATAGGTTATGACAAATGTACAATTTTTCCCGTGTCCACTCAACATTCACTCTTGTGAAACATTTGGAATGTATCACAAGTCACATGTTCAACAGGAAGTTGCATCACCTGAATTTCCTTCAGATCATGGGGAGAAAAAAGTTCTCATTATTTCCTTTATTTTCAATGATATTGTGATGTTGACTGATGTGGTCACTTTGAACCTTGTTACCCGAAGTATAGCATGAAGGTATATTAAATTTAAATAAATCATTAGAATGTCCTTAATGTCTAAATGTCATTACACTAACACTAGTTAACTTTCTTTTACAGTTATGCTAATTCTATACAAAAAAAAAAAAAAAACCTCAACCCTTTCCATTACTTTTAACTCTATTTCTTATTTAAGAGCAAAATGCAGCCTGTCAGGAAAGAAACCTTGTAAGAAATGAGATTTTCTTGTCTGCAATGGAGTAGCACATTTTAAAATGGATAAATACATGGTTTTTTTTTTTTTTTAAATATTATTTTTTACAAGATGTAAATGGCACCCAAATTGAGGAATCACTCAAACACTGTGGTTTGAATAACTTTACATTCTGTTAGAGTCTTTTCATTTCCTCTGAGGTTTGTGTCTCGTAACAGGACAGCATAATATTGTTCAAGTTCTGGCCTGCACTCAGAAACTGATTCATGCACACACAGATCGGTAACGTGGGGTGTGTTGGCCTCCAGGATCCAGACACACTAAGCCATGGCTCATCACTTCCTCAAGTCCCACCTCTGAGAGGAAATGGGTCATTGTTACTGTGGACCAATTTAGACTGTGTCTGAATACAGGGATGAAAAGTTTGTTTTTGTACTGTGAAAGTGCAGTGCTACCTACAGCCTATCTCAGCCTTAGATGCTTCTACAGAGGCTCCCACAGAGGGTCTGAATATAAATGCCTGTACACTTAGGTACACACACAGGTATTCAGTGGTTAAAAAAAATATAAATAAATAAATAAAAAAGTACACAGCAGCCAGCCTTTAAAGGTTACTAGAGCATTTTTGAAACAGTAATACTGGACCATCGCCTCTTCCTTTGAAAAGAAGCTTTTCTTAGCCAGATTTACGGTTGAGGTCAAAAGTTTACATCCCCCTTTCAGAAAAACCATGCATTAAGAGCCAGGGGGTGAAAACTTTTGAACAGAATGGAGATGTGTATATTTTTCTTATTTTGCTTAAATATCATATTTTTCCATTTAGTACTGCCCTTCAGAGGCTACAGAAGATAGTTACATGTTTCCCAGAAGACAAAATAAGTTAAATTTACCCTGATCTTCAAATGCAAAAAGTTTTCACCCCCCGGCTCTTAATGCATGGTTTTTCCTTCTGGAGCATCAGTGAGCATATGAGTCCCTCAGTTGTCCTTAGTGTGAAAAGATGGATCTCAGAATCATACAGTCATTGTTGGAAAGGGTTCAAATACACAACAATGCTGGAAAACCAAAGAATTTGTGGGACCTGAAGGATTTTTCTGAAGAACAGCATTCAGTTTAACTGTTCAGGACAAACAAGGGACTCATGAGCAACTATCACTAAACAACAAAACACACAGCTGTGGATCCTTCAGGTAACAACACAGTATTAAGAATCAAGTGGATGTAAACTTTTGACCTCAGCTGTAGTGACAAAAATGACCACATTCTTTTGCTAAAGCAAATTAGTGCACATTTATACATCAAAATTCTCTGTTCGTGACTGGAGGGATGAGAAATGCATTTGAATAGATTAAAAAGTAATAGCTAACGTAATGTAATAATGTATGGCTTGCTAGTTAGCCAGTTAAGTGCATTTATACAGACTAAGGGAAATGAACAAGTGTACAAATTCACGTAGGGTGGACAACGATGTAGCCATGGCTCTGTTCTCTGCAGATAAAGTTTATGAACCTGGACCGTGCCCTTGACAAGAAGTGAAGTGAAGTGAAGTGACATGTGGCCAAGTATGGTGACCCATGCTCGGAATTTGTGCTCTGCATTTAACCCATCCAAGTGCACACACACACAGTAGTGAACACACACCCGGGCAGCCTTTTTAGCTGTGGCGCCCAGGGAGCAGTTGGGGGTTCGGTGCCTTGCTCAAGGGTCTCACCTCTCTGGTGGCAGAGAGCGCTGGTCATTCACTCCCCCCCACCTACAATCCCTGCCAGACCCGAGACTCGAACCCACAACCCACAGGTTCACCTTCGGGTTACAAGTCCGACTCGCGAACCATTAGGCCACGACTGCCCCTAAAAAGTCAGCTAGCCTATGTTTTGTAAAAGTCAATAGGAAGTAGGGTTTATTTTCTTTCTCTGTTTGTCGAACCTGTTTGTCCGCTGGGCAACTACAAATAAAAACTAATAGCCCTGACACAAAATCTGCGTGGCAGGTTTTCCCTTAAAAATGCTCATACCTTCCACAAACGCGAGCGAACAAAGGAGCCAGACATCAAACAACTGCCGTGACACGAGGAACCATGACATTTGGATCAATCACAGACAGGATAAACGAAAGATGCTGTGTTTAGAAGTTCTGTTTGAGAGACTCTACCGCATGTATGCTTCACACAAAAAAGACATTTTGAAGTAAAAACACATCTTTTGAGCAAGGAGGATGTGCTGGTTTAACCCTGGATTACAACCTCAAACAACAACCCCCAGCATGATTAGAGCAAAAAGAATGAGGGAGAGTTTTCACATTAAACGGAGTACAGGAAATCTTCTCAGGCCCGGTTTATTTTCTTAGTCAAGGTTGTTTAATCCCTGCAGGTTAAATGAAAAAGCTCATAATGCATGCACGTTTACTGTAGATATAGATACTTCTCAGTGCATACAGACTGAAGTCTGGAAGGCTGCAGACTTAAATCATGTTTAGTTGAAGTAATGTGTGATATTTAACACATCTGTATGGAGGAACAAGAGCAGGAAATAGAGATTATTTGTAATATTTTGTTAAGAAAGAAGCTTGGGTGCAGAGTGCATGTTGTATTGGTGATGTGCCATTGCTGTCTGAAACTGAAGCACAGGGTGCGAGGTTCTGTGTGTGTTTTGGTGAGTATGTGTGTATCTTTTGGTCTGTGTACATTCCTGGTTAGTGGGCCGTAACTCTTCCTGCTCTGCTTCCAGCACAGATGAAAGAGCATTGAAATGCCTCTGTGCTTTTCTAAAATTTGCTTTGCACGTGTTAGAGCTTCACGTGACTGACCTGCTCCGGATCCCGCTGATCAGGTGCGGTTCAGAGACCACACAAGGCCTGGAGCAAGGAGGCAGAAACAGAAATGAGCCAGGACTATGCAGGATTGAGGAGTGTGAAGGTCTCTAAATGTATAACATCATCGGCACGTCACATTTCTTCATCTCAGAGGTTTCATTTTCTCAGTACACAGTTGTATCAGTATACAGTACGCACATGATGTGCTGTAATACATTCATGCTTTCTGTCTTCTCTCTCTTTTACTATTGGGTCTCAGGCAGCAGACTTAACATTCAGCAGTACGAGGAAATGGGCACAAGGCAAATGTGTGTAGGAGGATGGTGCATCAGGATACAACAAGTGTGACAGGTTAAAGTGTGCTTTGCATGGTATAATTTTTCTCTGATCACATCAGAGATTACTGGTCATGTAAACATTGTGGGCAGTAACACAAACATGTTCACGGAGATCGGCCACACTGAGCTCAGTAAAAGAGAATACAGTACGCATGCATATTTCTAAGCGGTAAGATGACAGTTGTAAATGAGGCCCCTTTGAAATCCAGTTTATTTTTTTCTGTTTTACTTTTTACCTTATGAGAGCATTAATCGAGCAAGAACTGTGGTGCTAACGGGGTGAGCTGAGCTAACAAATGCTTTAAATATTGGGACGTTGTCGGACATTTTTGACTGGGGGACTGGTAACACTTAGTAAGTGCTTCAACAATTTTTCTTTTCCTCAACTAGCAAACCCTTGGGACTTGTATTGGTTTGTTGGTTGTCGTACACACAGCTGTATAGACACACACCTACAGATGCATGGCATTATTTCTGTGGGGAAGAGTATAGAACTAAACAAGCATCATTTGAACACTTCTGGATGGTATGAGAACAAATTGATATAAAAAAAAAAATAAAAAAAAAAGATGAAAACAAATTGTTCAGGAAATTTGAAATAATTCTCCCAAATCTCCAAATTTTCAAGTGTTTTTATTTGAAATTTGTGATTTTTGTCTTGATTTCATCACAGAAATCAGGCTCTAGAAATGGAAGCAATATCACAGGCTTTGTGTGACCCTAGGAGCCATTCTCTACGTTATTTGTTCTAACATGCCTGATCCAGTTAATCAGCTGATTAGAGTCCTCCTGAAACGACGTGGGTATAAAAGCAGAGTACATATTAAAATGTGCAGGACGAGGGTACAACAGCACCGGTGATGTGAGCCTCTGCGCTAGACTAAAGCTTTTTCTTAGGGTGATGCAATAGTTTATTTTGGTTGATATCATCAGTTATGCATCAGACCATTATGGTTTGTCTTAAACAGTTTAGTAACATGATTAATGCAGGCTGACTGTTTTCTGTGATTAAAGGTACAGTTGAACATTTCAGCTGAAAATAAACCACCTTGCAATGCCACTTTGAAGTTGATCTTTTTCTTACAACAGCATCTCCCAAAGTGGTTTATTCAGATTGTAGCACAGTGATTTGCCTAAGATTTTTAATTTATTAATGAATGACATGTCATGCTTTTGAGCCATTTATAATAATATTTAATGTTGTGGAATGTCTGAGAAATAAGTTAGTTATCACTTATCACTTACCTTATAGCAGCTATAAACAGCCCTTGCCTCAGCAACCTTTCTTTTTTTCTCTAAGTTAATAAGACAAAAATCAAGCACCATATCTTGTTACAGAGAAACTGGAAAGCGCAAAGTCTTCTGTTATGAAAACCGTTAGCAACTTCAAGTTCAGGTTCGCTAGATCATCTGCCATACAGGTCCCTGTGAATGAGTTGTTACAAGCACATTAGTATTAACATGAAAATCATTTGAATTATAGCTAGTATGGTGGTCAGAAAAGAATTTAGGAACAGAGTGTGCTTCAGTGATGCAATGCTGCTGCTAATATGTACTGTTTGTTTATCTGCTCAAGAGGTGCTGGTCATTAGCCTGAAGTGATCAGGAAATACTAATGTTTGTGTTTGTGTGTGTGTGACAGATGTAGGAAAGTGCACTGTCCTCCAAGCCAATAAGCCAAATGTGTTTATACACAGAAAGGCCCCAGTTAACCCTAAGACAAAGAGGTTAACCACACAAACATAATCCTCTTACAGTCTTTCTTCAAACATAGTCGCACACTAAAGCATTTCCTGCAAGACCTCCTGATCAGAAAATTCAATTCAATTCAATTCATTTTTATTTGTATAGCGCTTTTTTTTTTTTTACAAAGGTCATTGTCTCAAAGCAGCTTTACACAAACAAAAGTAAAGTGAAGTGTGTGTGTGTGACGTCTCTGATGAGCAAGCAGGGCGACGGTGGCAAGGAAAAACTCCCTGAGATGGTGATAGGAAGAAACCTTGAGAGGAACCAGACTCAACAGAGAACCCATCCTCATATGGGTTTACACTGTAGTGCGCATGTGTGTGTGTGTGTGTGTGTGTGTACAATGTGCGCTTGTGTAGTCCATAGAAAACAGCTGAAGCGTCTTCGTGGCAGTGTGAAGCATTGCCGGTGGACAGGTCCAGAGTGAAGGGGGCGGAGGTCTGGATCACCAGCAGCTCAGGAGTGTAGAAAGAGAAGGAAAGTGGTTAGGTACACTCACAGTCACCGTGTAGAGATCCCTGATATGTAAGGCATACAGTCACTCTGCCGTCACAAACCTGAGTGACTAACGAGAGTGAGGAAGACAGCATCCAACACACCAGATCACCATAACACTCAACATCCACGAGTGCCCCAGATCTACTCCTTTGTCTAAAACACTAGTCGCTAAATGCTAGGCTAAATAAATAAGTCTTCAACCTCGACTTAAACACTGAGACCGTGTCTGCTTCACGTACATTAACTGGGAGGCTATTCCATAATTTTGGGGCTTGGTAAGAGAAAGCTCTGCCCCCTGCCTTGGTTTTGGCAATGCGTGGTACTGATAGACAGCCTGCATCCTTAGAGCGAAGTAGGCGCGGCGGAACGTAAGGTACTGACATATCGCTTAAATACTGCGGAGCGAGACCGTTTAATGCTTTATAGGTTAGGAGTAATATTTTAAAATCGATGCGGAATCTTACTGGGAGCCAGTGTAATGTAGCTAAGACTGGCGTGATATGTTCATACTTCCTAGTCCTAGTAAGGACCCTCGCTGCAGCGTTCTGAACTATCTGAAGCTTATTTATGCATCTAGACGAACATCCAGATAGTAAAGCATTACAGTAATCTAATCTGGACGTGATAAATGCATGGACTAGTTTTTCAGCATCACTTAGCGAAAGTATATTTCTAATCTTAGCG
>CM040979.1:17647215-17684757 GCA_022985145.1 Pangasius djambal | reverse complement strand
CACACACACACACACACACACACACACACACACACATAGACACAGACAGACACAGGATATAACATGGAGATACTATACACAAGTGTAGCTGGTTATTACCCATGTCTGGTAATGACTCTAAATCCCACTGCATACTACAGTAATTCTACTGCTCCTTATCATCATTCTGCTGACGCGTCACTGCTGTTCTCATGCTACATCGACTCGAGAAGGTTTAACTCAGTAATACAAGACTGCTACCTGTAACCTGACACCAGCGTGTGTTCCCTCTTCTCCCTCTTACTCTTTCTCTTTCTTGTTCTTTTTTCGTCTCTTGCCAGTATGATTAAATTTCTCCTGCAGTGACATTCAGCACTATCTATATTGTTTCCTTTGCTTCACCACCACTTCCTACTATTTCCCCCTCTCTCACTCAATTTCCTGTCCACTTTTCAGGCCTTTCCTTCAGACTGTAAGAGTACAGCGTGTGTCCTCAGCCAGCCTTCTCTGCAGAACTCCCCAACTGCTCTTTATGTGTCGCTACAGCTGTTTTTTGTCTGTCTGTTTTGTTATTACAAAACTGAGGAAGGACTTCTTAAAATCTACTTTAAAAACAACAGTCAGAAAGTGCTAAATGGTGGTCTGTGACTCTTGATTCCAGGCAGTTTGTGGAGCACGTTCTCAGCACGTTGCACATAGCTGATGGATTGCTGACTGGAATGCAGCTGTACGTCATTTTACTGTTTTCATAATCAGGGTAATCAGATAAGTCTTGAAGAGGAACAGAATGACTCTCATGTGGATCACACTCATTTGTAAATTGTACTATTACACTCTGTTATAATGTACTGAGTGTTATGTGTTAATTCTCATTGTGTTCTAAGTGGGACTGAAAATGCAACCTGATTAAAACCTAATTAAAACAGGTTTGGAAAGCATGAACTCTACCACACTTAATACATCTCACTACAAGTGTACATGCGTACTCATGTGGGTGCCCAGTGGACCATAGTTTTCAGTTTGTTAAATGCCATTTTCTAATTTTCTTAAATTCCCCCAAAATGAAAGATTGTTTTCTGTTATCAGAAACAGATATGTAGTAACTGTGATGTTGGATTAACGTTAATGAGAAACACTCAGACCATTAAAAGACAGGTTTTAGGCTATATAAATGTGACAGGAGTGAATCGATCATGTGTTACGTCTACTGCTGATCACTGAACCTTTGGTTGCCATGATACAATTGAGCACGGATATGATTTAGATATGAGTTAATATTGTTTAATGCTGTGTGTGTGTGCGTGCAGGGTCTTCTGTACGTGACTGGACAGGAACGTATGTCTCTAAGCCACAGACATATAGCGTGCAGAACGCTGTGTGTGTCTCTCTTTCTCTCTCTGTGTGTCTCACATACTGAATTGTTTGGCTTGTCACACGTAAAAGTAGCTGCTGATGCAAGAGATACAAGAGTAAACCTGTTGTTAATGCAAAAATCATTTCATAAATCATTTCACAAGTTCATAAATCTGTCCCCTGTGCTAAACAAAAGGTGAAGTGAGCTTTTGAAAGTCAGGCCACAGAAAAGGTTTTTCTAACCTCAGTGTAGAGATGTTTGTGTGGCTCCATGTCACTCCTGCGCACAACTGATATGAGGTTTGCCATTATTCTTGCAAACAAAACTGTGTTTTTCTTCACAGTATTTAGCAAGCTGACATGGATGAAAGGTGTGATGGGGATAAATATCCTAGTTGGCATAAGGGGATTGAAAAGCATACACTCATGGCTTTTGGACAAGAGGAATGATGAAGTAGAGAGACCGTATTCATCACTTCATAGGCAAAAAAAAAAAAAAAAAAGTAAAACAGTCATTCAAGTGATTTCCAGACATCTGACTTTCTTTTCAGTTGCATGCAATTGTTAGTACTTGTCTTAATCAGGATGCTTTAGCCTACAACACTCACATCCGCTCATCTCGCACGTGTGTTGTCATGTCAGCAGTGTGACTTCATTGTGGCTAAGTAAAGAAATGTTCAGGTTGGTTAAAGTAAGGAGGAAGATTAACATACATGGGAAAACTGAAGTCAGTAAATGCAGGTCAAAATCTTATTAAAGGTGAAGGGGGGAAAGATGCAAAAATTCAACTTGAGCACAACAGATATTTTAGAAATAGGTGTTATAAACTGACCAAGCATGGTATGAATAATCACCACATCATTAATGAAACATCCTCTGATTAGGCTTGAGCTGAGAGTGTGTGTTCCTTCAGCTGAAAACAGGACCATGAAATCATGTTGATAAGGAAGGTAATGCGGATAGTGTGGCTTGTGCTGTGTGTGGTCTGTCCTGTAGATGGCAGCAGCAGCTCAGTGTGTGCTTTAAGGATATCATTGCATCCAAGCACAACACAAAAGAAGTATCAGGGAGAAAAGTCAAAGACTGCCTCTACACACTCGCACCGCAATCACTCTCACACTATACATCCACACCTTCATGACCTTCGTCACCAGGCTGTGGACTTGGAGAAGGACCAGAGGGCTTAGGGCACAATTTGGAACAGGGCCTTAGCAAGGTTTTGGTTAAAGTGATTAAAGTGACTCAGACTAAAGGTTTAGAGAAAGAACAAGAGAAAAGGGCGGACAGACTGTGAGTTTGGGGCGATGTATAGACAGGAAAGTGGTTGTGTGTGTGTGTGTGTGTGTGTGGGTGTGGGTGTGTGCGTGCATGCGCGGGTGCTCATCTGTCACTTGTGTTTCACTCACTGGCATGGCCTCCTGTCTCTAGGGGACACTGAAGGGTTAAAGGCTGATCTGTGTATGACTTTATGTAGCCCAAGTGATGAAGTTGAAAGGCAAAAGTGCTGCTTCCTCTGCTTTGGAGACCTGCCACCAAGGAGCAATAAAAATAACCAAAACACACACACACACACACACACACACACACACACACACACACACACACACACACACAGAGACTTGGACTTTTCTTAGGATAAATAAACTTGCACAGAATATTTTGCCACAGGAAGAGGATGAGGCCCTTTTTAGCTGTGCCATTTTACTACTGGGGCCATGTCAACTACTGCTGTGGGGTGCATGCCATGCGCAAGCGCGCGAGCGAGCGTGTGCGTGCGTGCCTGTGTGTGTGTGTGTGTGCACGTGTGTGTGTGTGTGCACGTGTGTGTGCGTGTGTGTTCATATGTGTAATATTGGTGAGCTCAGCCAAATTTAGCTTATTGGCTCACATATCACACATGGCTCATACTGTACAGTGTGAAAGAAAATTGATTTTAATGTGATAAAGTGAAATGATTTGTTCCTAAATTAGCTAAATAATTGTGATAAATAATCATGAGTTCAATATTAAGCCATAAATGCTAAGTTTTCACATGAATGTGCAGCCCTAGTTACATCTTTCCCATAGTGCACTGTCTTTCTATTTCCCTTCCTGTCTCTCCTCTTCCCATCACTCTACTGGGTAAGATCACACTGTGTTTACTTACAATGTGTTTTGTGTGTGTGTGTGTGTGTGTGTGTGTGTGTGTGTGTGTGTGTGTGTGTGCACGCATGTGTGTGAGAGAGGAAACTGGGCACTTAGTGCATCTTTGTTATGGTTCAGTTCATACAACAAGGAAGCAGCCGCTTCCTTCTTAATGAAGGAAAAGCCCATCAGCATCTCCTTCTCCCCCATGAGACTACATGGCTCCTCTCTTCCCTTTGCTCTCTTGCTCTGTAGGAAAAAGGGATATGATTAGGCCAGTTCCTGTTCAGTTCCATTTCATACTGACCGCTCTGCATATCACAACCTCAGACCCCTTGGTGCATTAGTTCCTTTGATCTCACACGCACGCACACACACACACACACACACACACACACACACACAGCATGTGTGCCCTGATTTCTTATAATATGCCCGACTCAAACTTTTTAGTGCTTGTTTTAGTGGTGTATACAGTAGCTCTGTAGTGAAGTCTCGTCCCGTTAAGTCCAAGTCTCAGTTCAGCAGCTCTCAAGTCCAAATCATCTCAGCCTTAAGTCCAAGTTAATGCTGCGTTCAACTATAGGTCGTAACTTGTAATTCTCGACCTCTGACCAGGAAAAACCTAATGCCCCCAAACTCAAAATTCCTACCCGTATACAGACGTATATAGTTTGCTTTTTTGAGGCAGAAAGTGTACATCACTTATCACAGTTAGTTGACTGACTTCCCACTTTGTACCTCGCATGCACAGAGGTCGAAAATGACGCCATTCCGAGTTCTGACTTAGCACTTCTGGGGTAAGTCGAATGCAGCATAATGCGTTTCTGACGCTGCCAGAACTTTGTCATTAGCGGTTTTTGGTCAAAATGGTACAATCACAGACAAAAAATCGCACATCATAAAAGAATTCTTTGGTTGCAAGTCAGCAGCTCTCAAGTCCAAATCAAGTCACAATAGATGTGTTAGATGTGTTAGATGTGTTTAGATGTGTGTGTGTGTGTTGAGGCTGAAAGGGGACTACTCTGAATTTCCTTAATCAGTTGCAGTAAGCTGTAATTCTGTAGTTTAAATATTGTTATTTAATGTTAAAATATTTGTGTCGACTGTTGAAAAGATCTATATCGCTGGCACAAACCCACACACACACACACACACATGAAAGAGTCATGGTATTGTTAGTCAAAACAGTGAAAGAGAAGATGGCAGGTTGAATATTGACTTTGAGTATTGATTGAGATCCTGCTTTCAGAGAAAGTGCTGAGAGAGCAGAGCAGTCACCACAGACATGAACACTTTGTCAGCACCGCTCCTGAAACTTCAACTCCTGCGTCTTGCTCGCTTTATTTATCCAGAGAGTGTGTACTGTAATGTTTAAATCGATGCAGCTAAAGGAAGTACTGCGAGATCAGAGTTAAGATACAAAGTCTGGTGAGGAACAGAGGAGTTTTTAAAGTAAAGCAGCATTTTCACTTTAGATTTCTTGGTTTTTGTTGAGCTCTTAGGTTTAGTTTCCTTCCATATCGGAGAACATGGTGTTGGTTTACACGCACCTCCGCTCCCTACAGCGTGTGATGGGAAGTCCGTAGTCCTTAAGGAAGTTTGATAAAGAAAACTGTGCTGCTCTGTTCCTGAGTGAACTTTTTATTGTGTTTATTGAAATGATTGGTCTAGTGATGCACTGATGTGAAAGTCATGGGCTGAGCAGAGCATTTTATTAATCATATAAATTACCCATTATCATTCACTTCTATAATTTTAATATCAGTATTCTCATCCGCAGTTTATTTATTCATTTCTTTCATGCTTGGCACATTCACAGTCCGCTACAGTGATTCAGGAATGCCTGAAATTTTATATGTTTATCAGGTTTTTTTTTAATACTTTTTTGACACCCAGCTTACACCTTATGAATGCCTTATATATGTGTGTAAAGCTGAGAGGCCTGGGTGTGTACATTCCTGCCCAGTAGAAGAGAGAGCAGTGAGAAAGTCAGCCCATCCTCCAGCATCCCACCGATCCTCAGTGTTTTACTAATTACTAATTTATCCCTCAGTTCAATAATGATCCTAAATCTCATGCAGTTACAGCAGTGTCTTAAAGAACAGGTTGTACACTGCGTGGCAATTTACAGACACATTTCCTAAACATTGGTTTCGCATGGAGTCTACTGATCCTTACTGGTCGTAATCTAATAGTCACAATGTTTGTGTGTCTGAGACAGTGTGTGTGTATGTAGTTGGGTTTCAGAGAGAGGATAGTCCAGTCTTTGTGTGATTAGGGCTGTTAGCATATTATTCAAGTGGTCAGATACACAGTGTGCTGCGGTTTCTTATAACGGATTAAAGCCGTTATTAGATTTCAAGTAATCCAAAATAGTGCACAAACCTAACTGGAGAGGAAGCACTAAACGCCACAGACTTAACACTGTTATGTGCAATTTGCAACCATAAAAACTCCAAAATAAATATTTAACCAAAACGAGCTTAATGTGGAAAAAAAAAAAAAAATCACGACAGGAAGACTGAATATTGTGTCGTATACTTTCTGTTTGGCAGGTTTCATGGTGGATTGCTATAGAGGTGTGTGGATCATGTGTTTAGAAAGAAATTTCTAAACTTTTCCCCCATTATCAGATTATTTAACTGTATATAAACATGTTACTCAAACTATTTTCAAACTAATTATTTTGTACAAGTATTTTTTACTCTAACACAGATGTAGTAAGTACGCGCTCATTGAGGATCAGGTTCCAGCTCAGGAACTGGTGATAGCTGAATAGGACACACTCACTGAAAAACGCCACTGTGTGGAGTCATTGACAATCAATAGCTGCTATCACCTCTAAAGTGATGAGAAAGCAGGAGAGCGATGAATGAGAGACACGGCATCGACACATCTAAATGTTCTGACATGACTTTGCATGTGTAGGAGAACATGGTGATTGGGTGATGGCTGTGGAAACGGTAGGAACGCCACAGAGATGGTACTACGCGAGTATGTGTGTACGTGTACGCGGCTGTGTTAGTGTGAGACATGCTGAAACATGAGTCAGATGAATACCTGCCCTCAGGACATGGAAGTAGACTACACATTGTGTCTGTGTCAGAATCCATGTATGTGAATGTATCATTAAGTCAACATGTTTTCTCAGCTATAAGGCAAACAGCTGTCACTGAAGGCTTTGCTAATATGTCATAGCGTAAACCTGTGTGTGGGTGAATAATAGCTTACTCGAGGATATTTGCCTTTGCCTGCGGATACGCTTGTTAAAAGATACTGTTTAATATACCAATATACTACTATACTGCAGAAAACGATGATAAAGATGCAGAAAGTTTGTGCAGTGTGATCCAACCTGAAGGAGGGATGGCATAATGAACCTGAAGGAGGGATGGCATAATGACTCCAGTATTTTGGTTCTTCATCATCTGTAATTCAACTCATGTTAAAAACTATATTAATGTGTTCTTGTAACATTTACTCAACTCACTTTCTTCTTATTCAGTGATTAATCATTAGTCCTGACATTTCAGTCTGTCTTTCGTCTGATTATCATCCAACTACATTGCTCCCCACCTGTGGCCTACGCGCACACACACACACACACTCACACACACACTCTCACACACACACACACACTCGCACACAGTGGCTGCATGCCTCATCTATAATCCACAGTCAGGATTACTTTATCACCTCATTATTCACACACTGCATGACTGCCTTTTGTGGAACGATTTAGTTTCAGAAACCTAAAAACGCAAACTGAACAGTATCTGTATAAACAAGTGTAATAGGTGGGATTTTCAAGTTTCGAGAAGGACTAGGTGGTAGAAATAATATTTTAATAATATCAGTGTATCGTATTCATAATAATATTCATAATTCACTTTGAAAAGTCATAGTTGTTACTTCTCACAATAACAACTGTGTGTGGGCATTTTTTTAATATCTTGGCTGGGAACAAATGTCCCCACAAGGATAGGAATTTCAGCCAGTGACCTTATGGGGACATTTGGCTGGTTCCCATAAGGTAAATTGCTTTTGATATCGAAACAGCTTTTATGAAAAAAAAAAAAAAAAAAAAAGAGAGAGCCAAAATGTTTCCTTTTGCTTACTGAGGTTACGGTTAGGTGTAAGTGTAGCATTAATTAGCTGCATTAATAATAATTGGAATAGAAGGTCCTTGGAAGGTGTGTGTGCGTGTGTGTGTGTTTGCGTGTGTGCGTGTGAGCAACCTATTCAGAGGCTAATCTTCTGTTTGGCACGTATTTCTCCTCTCTGTTTGAAACCCTTACATTAAAGGCTCACTGTGTACCATGGTGCACCTTGTAAATATGTGATAACAGTGAGTAGCCTGCACACACCACTTTCTACACACAGGAACATAAATCCCAGGTCCTACAAACACAGTTACACTTTCAGAATTTAACCCAGAATAGGTAGACAGAAGCAAACTAATGGGTTTTGTTGGGTCTGTTAAGATGAATGAGAAGAGGCTCCAGAGAAAACAAATTGCTCTGAAAGTTCTCGCTAAGTGCTCCCAGAGCTCTGTTGGGATGATATGGGGGATGGTGACAGCTGTCATAAAATATTTGCATGTCTCCTATGTGATGACATCCAAACATGCATGTCTTAAGACAGGATGAGCGAGTGGTTGAGTTCCTATGAATCCGAATGTGTAACTGGATGGTCATTTTTAGGCTGTAGGAAGAGAGAAAAATCACAGAGTAGCAAGAAGCGAATTATGGCAAAGCTCCGTAGAGCAAAATTAGACTATGTATGAAGAGGGAACAAGTCATTTAGCTCTGGTGTTGTGTGGAGGATTGCTATTGGCTGTTGTGTGGATTGCTATTGGCTGAAGCTTCAGCATCCTTCTTCTAGACACATGCACATACACACTCACACACTCTCTCTGAAATTAACTAACTTACTACGCTCTGTGAGACAGCATTTCTCTTCTTCATACTCTGGCTGTGTCTCAATCCAACTTGCCCACACATACATGCGTACACACATATACACTCAGCCCCCCTCCCCATGCTGTGAGTGTATCAGCGCGGTGTAGCAGCACTCACTGCTGTCAGAGTGCACTAAGACATCCACACTGCACACGGCTCAATGCTGCTCTTCTCTGTGGAGTCAGACAGAAACTGGGTCACTGAGGCTTTGGAGTGATGCACAGTCACAGCCCGAGTCATGGGCTGCACCACCAGCGTGATTCTGTTCGATGGGCTGCGCTCTGCGCTCCAGAGGAATTGTGGGTACTGGAAGAGCACGAGCGCAGCCGAGCCGCATGGACCAGCGGAGACGGAGGCAGCCTGCGCCAGCTACAGAGAGTCTAGAGCATGGCCTGTCAGGACTACTTCAAAGGTGTGAGACAAGTGTGTATGTGTGTGTGTGTGTAATGTGCTCATCCATGCATTTTGAAGATGATATAGTCTTGTCTGTCGCACCTTATGTTTACTGTATTCTAAATTGCTCTCTGGAAGCATAACTCAGAAATGAGACTCGGGAGATATTTATGTGTTATAAGAGTGCTTAGTCACGGTTAGTACAATTCCACAAACCTGAATATCGCTGTAGCTCATAGCTTGCTGTACTGAAGGATAAAATGTTCTGTTTTCTTATTTTGAAAGTGTGTCAGGGTGTGCCTGTTTGACAAGAAATTACCTGGAAGACACATGGTAAGAGAAGAAGAACAGCTTGTGCATGTATGAGAGATTGCTGAGTGTGTGCTTGCAGGAATAGATAAGGACAGCATGGAGGAGGAGCAGTTCCCTCCTCTTCCTCACCGCTGTGCAGAGACGACTGTTTCTTTAATAATGATGTGATTGCATCAAGAAACAGTATCCGTATACCAGTAGGCTTCCATTAGCCATATGTTATACATCCTCTTGCCATCTCCAACTCGCCTTATCCTGTCTGAATCTGTCATATACGAGTGAGTGCTGTTAAATAGGTCTCTCAGAATGCAGACCTGAGCATCCTCTTTCACCTTCAGCAACACAGATGCCACTAATGGTTCAATGGATCAATAGATGTTTACGGGTAGAAAAGGTGTGTGTGTGTGTTTGGGGTAAAGTGTGTGTAAGTTTGTTCAGTGGAAATTCAAGCTCTGTTATTGTACTCAGTGCAGTGATGAGTGCAGCACAGCCTTTTCCTTCCTCTTCTAAACTCTCTGGCTTCACTGGGACAGAAGGGGATGGGGAAGGGGTGAGGGGTCATGTCTGCAGTGCAGAGGGTAGGGCTTTTAGTGTCCTTCAGTTGATTCTCACTGACAAATCTGTTACTGCACTTATCAGGTAGAGGCGAACGAGAGGGTTTTCCCTCTGAAGTAGTTAAAGGAATGCCGCAACATTTTTCAACCTTTTCTCTATCCACTGTGTCTGTGCTGTATGTGTGATTATTACAGATGGAAAATGTGTACTTGAAACTTACTTATAACAGAAGTCTAAAGGCAGTTGTTTAATTCCACCAATGAACAGTTAAAATAAGCGACTATATAAAGCAAACTGTTAAACAGCGACGATAAATGTGATGATATAGACATGAAGGAAGGCCTTGCCAAGGTTGTTCTTTATCTACGGTAAAAAGTAACTCCGGTTACATGCACTTTTCCTTTGGTATTTTTACAGAATTGTGATGGCAACGTATAATCACAAATTACACAGATTTCCCAGAAAAAGCTTTCACCCACTTACTCACTCGCAGTAAATGCTTTAGCCTGGATCCGGTGCCTATCCCGGGAGGACCACGTGCGCGAGGTGGTAATACACCCCGGGTGAACGCATCACTGTTGTCTCTGTAAAACCAGGTGAGAGCACTGAAAGTGTCAGTTTAATTGCACATGGGGGCAGTGTTTGAGCTTTTATACTACGCCCTCTATAGAGGAAAGGTGAAAACGTCAGGGCATCATTAGTGCTGTGCTGTTTCATGTGTTACCACAGGAATTTGTAGCAGGGTAAGAGATCTACTGATGATGATGATGATGATGATGATGATGAATTAATGGAAAATAGAATGAATTGTGCTCCATGTTACAGCTTTATTTTGAACGGTGAAATCAACTGAGTTTATACACTCACCGTCTAGTTTAATAGGAATACCTACACATCTGTTCCCTTATGCAGTTATCCGATCATTCAATCATGTGGCAGCAGCACATTGCATAAAATCATGCAGATACAGGTCTAGCGCTTCAGTTACTGTTCATACCAAACATCATGGGGAATGGGGAAAAATGTGATCTCAGTGACTTTAACCATGGCATGGCTGTCAGTACCAGAAGGGCTGGTTTGAGTATTTCATAGGTTGCTCATGAAATCTCCTGGCATTTTCACACACATTGTGCAGGTGCTTCGGTGTTCCTATTAAAGTGGACAGTGAGTGTATGTCAGCGTCTGCACGGTTATTTTTTTCCAGCTGTGTACTTACATAACAGATGCAAACTGTTCTCATGCACGCACTTAATTGCAATCTTTTCTTGTGATCGGATGTAACAAGCCTGCTGTAATCTAATTGAGAGCCTCCATTCTCTTCATTCTGATGACTGATTTGCTGTAGTTACAGGAAGAACAACACTGATTTGTCTAAGTGGAATTTAACTGCAGAGGATGCCTGCTGGCCTTTTTCAGCCAACCCGTTTAATGATTTTGACTTGCACAAGACATCACTCATACAGTAGAAAGGGACACACACACACTGTATGTGGCTATGGGGCACTTTCAGGATATCTAACTGTAGCAGCACTCCAGTTACAAGTACTCTAACATACAGTGTTTAGACGAAGATTAAGGAGCTCATGGCATGGCCTTTTCTTCATGGATGAAACAGAATGGAGTTTTCCAGCTGGACGGACAACAGAGATGTAGCTCTGGCCATTTACCAATAGCCTTATTCTTCACTTCTGATTTTGTTCTCAGATCTATTTTTTGGCCTTGATAGCCTTGTTTGCAATCAGCTAATATCTGCCATTACAGACCTCCTCCTTCAAACCACTGTAAATGCACATTTTCCAAATCAGTAGTGTCACATGCATGATCCACGTGTCATGAACAACAAAAACTGGCATATTCTTGTGAGACACTTTGCCATTGCCAGTAGTGATTAAGTAAACCTGATCACAAAGATGATTTGCTCTGAAGGTCAGCTGGTAGCTCATCAGCTGTTCGTGATAAGGACGGGAAGATAGAGAGCTTTTGCTGTCATTCTAGCTGCTTCTGAAATGCCAAGAAATATAATTGTGCAGAAGAGGAGCCTGGAGTAAAGTGTATTCCTGATCTAAGCATTTTCATTGCAGTTATATGGCCACGTATCAGATAAGTGTCTACTCTGGGACCGCATATGAAAGTTGCTCAAATCTGACGTGAAAAATAACATCTGTTTCATGTTTAGTCACAAAATTGAATTTGGGTCAAGCGAAACTTGTAATATGGACCAAACCTTTTAAGTTTCCATTCTGACTCTGTCAGTCACACTTCCTAAATTAGTATAAGCTTTTATGAGCTTCCAGTGGAAACGGCACTTATAATGCTTTTGGGGAAAGTAGGATCAGGTGTGTGTGTGTGTGTGTGTGTGTGTGTGTGTGTGTGTGTGTGTGTGAGACAGAGTGTGTGCATTCCAGATAACACCCTATGGAGTTGATGGCTATTACATCAGACTTTGACTGTAAAACTATCTGTACACAATAGGATGCTGTGAGTGATATCACATATGCTTGCTCTGATCCAGAGAGCAGACACACGTACCCTCAGGAAGAGATAGACTAGAAGGCATTCTGACCTTGTCACTTTGACAATTCGATGATCCCTTACACACACATAGTGAAATTGTCCATGTGCCTCCAGGGTCAAAAGAAGGAAGGAAGCCTATGACTGACTCAGTGTAGAGATGACGCAGTGTTTCCAGAGTGAAGGAGAGAGGTG
Source organism: Pangasius djambal (assembly GCA_022985145.1). Taxonomy (NCBI): domain Eukaryota; kingdom Metazoa; phylum Chordata; class Actinopteri; order Siluriformes; family Pangasiidae; genus Pangasius; species Pangasius djambal. Next base: position 17,672,371 of record CM040979.1, on the reverse strand, counting down.
TACTCATAAAGGCAGTTTTTAGGGAGCAGGTGATGTCAACAAAATACAAAAAAGAAAAAAAAAACATGCCCTTTTGCAGTGCCACATGAATTCTCTTCTCTGAGATAGGGGTGTGTGTGTGTGTGTGTGTGTGTGTGTGTGTGTGTGTGTGTATGCGCGTAAGAATGCCCGAGAAGCAGACGCAAAAACATGCTCACAGACAAGGAGACCAGTTTAATCCTTCTGTCCAGCATAGACAACTTGGGGATGAATGCAGATGCAGGAGATGACACGCACACACACACACACACACACACACACACACACACACACACACACACACACATAATCAAATGCAATAAAAAGAACAGGACTTTGCCTGGTGGACATATTTTTGTTTGCCAGCAGTATAGATAATTAATAAATTAAGTATACAGCAAAAGCTTTTTACAACAAAACTTTATTAGTGTATTTCTTTTCTCATAAATTTTAAGAACAAATTTCATGTTTGCAACAAGTTTTTGCACCACATTGAACCGCAGCTGATTTAGTAAGTAAATAACGAACACTGGCTTCAGACCGTGTTGTTCTGTTTACAGAATGTTTTCATCTTGCGTGATTCAGCGTTGAGCCAATTGAACTGCCGTAAGGACGTGTACACCACGATATTGTTCTTTTTCAATGCCATAATTTCTCCCTGACTTCCTGTGCTGCAGTGTAACAAAAACCTGTACAGTGATTTCAGCATTCAAACACTCGCATCTGGAACAGATAACAAATATTTGATTAAATGTGTCCTTCACTTCACACTGCAGTGTCGACTGTAGATGTTACATATTATTACTACGTATTATTCTCTACAGTTTCTGGCTGGGCATTAACAATGCCTGAATCTCTGAGCATACATGAATACTAGTTTAGAAATTCTTCTACTACTCCTAACAACTAGTCAACTAACTAACTGGTGATGAACTGTCATGTTTGGCACAGAGTGGGATTTCAGTAGTAGTTGTAGTCGATAGTGATTTAGTTAACAGTATCCAAAATTTAGTCACTAACATTAGCTAAGTTTGCTCACTACCTATCTTAGAATGCAGGGTCTGTAGCGTAAAGTCTCTTTTAACGGTATGGTGATTATTACCCGCGTGTGATTGGTCTGCATTTTTATTTTATGAATCATCTGTGAAAAGTTAACCAAGTAAAATTACATTTTTTACTTTAGCTGTATGGTTAAATATGACTATATTGATTATTAAGACTTACAGAGATCTTGTTAATTTTTTAGGGCTTATTCAAGCAGAAATTCAAATAGTTTTAATGGGTGCAGAAACTTTTGCATACACCTGTACAGAGAGACACACAATTGTCCTATACAACACAATCTGTGTGCAGTGGAGTGGTTTTTTTTTTTTTTTTGGTCTCTGTGTATGTGGTGAGACATGAATCATTAGTGTGAAGGTAAATTCCATAGGCTCAGCTCACTCTTGGGGGAGGAGTCCGTTTATGTGTGTGTGTGTGTGTGTGTGTGTGTGTATGTATATGGGGGGGTAACACAGCTGAGTGTAGGAGGAGCTCTCCTGTCAGTGCCTACAGTGAGTAAGAGAGAATAGCTTTGGTGTGTGAGTGTGTGTGTGTGTGTGTGTGAGAGAGAGTTGGAGAAAGGAAGGAGTAGAACTTTAAAGCTCTGTTAAGTTTCACTACTGAAGGCTGAACTTTCCTGGACATGCTGGCTGCTCCATCCAGCCACCATTCTGCGCTGGAGAGACCCACGTCCAGTGCTTCTGCTGGATTGTAATTGGAAAGATTGAAGGATTTTTATATTGTTTGGGACTGGAAAGAGAGCGAGACAAGCTGAAAGCATGCAGGGCAGAGCGGCTAAAGGGCCGAAGATGGTGATTGAATCTCCACAGCAATTTAAAGCTCAGCCTGTTGTCGACCCAGAGCAGGGCAGCAACCCAGCACAGATAGCGGTAACTCACACACACACACACACACACACACACACACACACACACGCACACACGCACGCACGCACGCACACTGCAACAAGTGCACCAGTTTGATGTTGTGGAAATAGCTGTCTTGAAATTGTCAAAACTTTTATTCACATATCTTTTAAAGGTAAAGGTTTATATGGATGGAGGTGGAATTCTCACTGAACAACATGAATGTGCCATGAACCAATTCCTAGATTGTTTAGAGTTATGTAAGTGTTCTGATGAGAAATTTTCCATTTGTAACTTGCAGAGAGAGAGAGAGAGAGAGAGAGAGAGAACAGTGTAGCCTGAGTGTGTGTGTGTGTGTGTGTGTGTGTGTGTGTGTGTGTGTGTATGTGTGCGTGCGTATGTGTGTGTGAAACTGCGAGTATAAGAAATAAGGCAGGTGATAGAAGCAGAATGAAGAGGAGTAAAAAGTATTAATTAAACAGAGCAGAGTGGATAGAAGATTATTAAAGAAAGCAGATGTTAGAGTTAGAGAACACTACTGCAGTGTGTATGGAGCAGCAAACTACACCATTTTTTCCCAAAGTTGTAGACCAGAATGACAATTTCAGCCATATGTACTAATTTATTCCTCTAGTCCCATTTGTGTCCGTATGCAAAGCTGTAATGTTACAAGTGTCGCCCCATAAATAAACATCTGCTCTCCTAAGCACACCAGCTGTTACGGGTTGTGACAGGAGCATTAGTTGGGGCTTCCCAACACTTAGCCACTCAACACTCCGTACTACACTCACTCAGAGAATGGAAGGAAAGCTTTTTGGAATCTTGGGAAATGAATATTTTTTGCTCATCATAGACAGCAGTGGTTTATAATTTTAGAGCATTCTAAAGTGGACAATCCTCCTCTTTACCCCGAACCAACCCCGGGCTCTTTATTAAAACTCTGTATTATTTTTTTGTTGTTGATTTTTAGGGAAAAGAGCTGAGCAGTTCCATTATAGAGCTAATTTCTTGGCCAAAAAATGTACGCAAAACTTTACATAATATATGAGACAATATTGCAGATCAGTTATTCTATCTAAACGATATTTTTCTAGGTCTAGACTCACTTTAGCAATTACAAAACGAGCCTTGAAGAAGCCAAAGCTGGTGCTCTAACTAAAGAACGTAATGAATTAACTGATTGGGAGGAAATTGCGTGTGTGTGTGTGTGTGCGCGTTTGTATCAGCAGAGTAACACAGATATCAGTTCTGCTGTGGGCTTTAGTGTGTGAAGCGTTTGGTCAGTGGACCCTGATGGGAATATGGGAAGCATCATCCCAGCCTTCAACAACAGTGGGAGTAAAGCACGCATATGTGCACACACACCCAGTGGACACTACCACACTGCAATCTGAACACATTCCTCAGTCCTGACTAAATGAGAGCTCAACCACAATAACTGCATTTCATGTCATTGTGAACACAACTGTCCAAACCTTAGTGGCTGTTTTGATGTCTTTGAGCCTAAATAAAGGGCTGAACTTCCTGTGTGCACAGGGATTCTTCACCCCATGTGACTCTGAAACCCTGGCATGCGCTTGTGCTTTTTCAGTTTGGACAGAAGTTGGTCAGGAAATAAGGATTTAATTATAATGGGCTGAGGTTAAAATGACCATTTTGTTGTTTGTGTTTGTTGTTACTTTCATACCCGGTCTTTAGGTGGAGCGAACTTGTCTTCATTATGTGTACGTTTAAGGGCACTTTCCACACCTACCTTGTTTGGTGTGGAACTTTTTCTTTAGTTCGCTTGGACAGATGTGAACACTCCGCCCTTTCTCGGGTGTACACCAAACAACTGAACCCTGGTTCACCAGAAGGCGAGTGGTGGTTCAGTTTGTTACTGGCGAGAGTGCAGTTTTATGATGGTCCTCACCAAAATGATGTGAAAGGCAATAAGAGCTTGTATAATCATGGTAAAGTTAGTTTTGTTGTTGACTCCAGTACAAAGGGTCTGTGGAAGCAGTCGCTGCCAGGGCTGTCCAATTTACGAGCACAAGAATGATACATATGACAGAACATGTGTTTTTGTATAAATGCTGAAAAATAAACACCCCCTCTCCCCACAGATCTATTTATTTCCAGAGCACATGTAGATGCATATGTACAGTATATATATTTTTTCTTTAAATGGGTTAAATACATTTTAAGGAATATTATCTCAATGAACAAGAAGCCTGGGCCTAGAAAGTCTTCATAAGTGTGTTTAGAAATGTCAAAAAATATTTATAGACCTAAAATGTAGGTTTTTATCGCATTTTATTAATGGTTTTAAGTAGCAAGTAAAATGATTGGGAGCAACGGCACATAATTACCTGGTAGTTAATAATATAGTATTCTATATTTTTTCTATTATTGTGTTCTATAGTCTATATTTAACTATAGTAGTCTATATTTTCTCAAATAAAAATGCACCTGCATGACCTGAAAGAACACAAGATCTAGATGTCTCCAAAAACCGAACTACGGCTTTTAGCAGACAGACTAGATGTTAAAACAGCCGAAGTAACAATAAGAGTCGGATGTGAAGGGATTATGATCTGATACAGGTATATCTGATCTCTTACTGTGTTTAATGACTTACTGATTTGTCACCTGCCTGTCATATGATTGTCATTATTGTTGTGTCTATACAGCTCCTGTGAGCTTATGATTAACCTAAAATGCACACTCATGCACACATAGTTGGGTGTCTGAGCTATATTCTCTGATGCGTGATGCTATCAGCTGTGAGGAACATGCCGAACATGCCGTGCCTGCCCTGTTATCAGCGGACCCTTCATCACTGACTCACCTGTGTGTGTGCGTGTGCGTGTGCGTGTGTGTGTATGTGTGTATGTGTGTGTGTGTGTGTGTGTGTGTGTGTGTGTGTGTGTGCACATGTGCGCGTGTCTTTGTGCTCCAGTGCGGCGGTACAGTATATACGTATATGCACGCATGTCAGTACCCCCTGAAGATTTAACGTTATACTTAGGAATGAAGCAGAAATGGAAAAATGCATGTATGCATGGGCGTGTATGTTAAATTTACACCTGCACGTTCCTCTGTCGGAGATGGAGGTTCAGTTCTGATGTCAGAAGTGTGGTGTGCGTCTGTGCTTCTAATCCTATAGTGGGTCGGATAGCAATGCTTAGTAAAACTATTCCATCACCATGGTGATTCCTCTGACATCATCCAGCTAATATCAGGACCAGATGTGGAGCAACCTGCGATCTCACTGACCAGAGAGCGCTGAAGTCATACTTACTTACTGTGTGCACACACACACACACACACACACACACACACACACACACACACATTTTTAGTATATCGCTCTTGTTGAAGTATATCATTGCCAGCCCTCATCTGAGTCTCATACCTGTCCTGTTCAGTCATCTCCTGGTGATAAGTGAGATTCTCTTCTCACTTTGCCGTGTCCAACCTGTACCTCATCGTTCAGTACTAAAGAGAAAGTACAAAAAGGAAAGAAAAGCATTTGAGACATTTCCATTTCCATTATTGTTGAATTTTTTTTGTTCCAGATACCTCTCCCAGAGAGAGTTGAAGAGTTACTGTTCTCCTTTAAGCATCTTAAGCTGCTCCATAACACTCCGGAGTGTGTCTTGTTGGTCCAAACCCTACCTGTGTGTCAAACATGTGGTAGAAAGCTACAGAAACTTTAGACAGACTGTAGTTTTCGTCATTCAGCGTGACAAAGAAGCACCTATTTTTGACAGGAAAAGACCGTTTGAGACTGAATGTTTTTGTGTGTTTGTGTGTGTGCTTTATGTATGGGGAGGTGATTGTGAAAATGGAGCCCAGTTTGCACGAACATACAAACAGTGTTGAGGACTATAATCTTGTGAATTAAACTTCTAGAGCAGCTGGGGCTAGGATGATGTGAAGCTCACGCGTATTTGTGCTCATCATCGCTACAGTGTTTGAAAGTTTTTTCCGTCATTAGAGTGATTAAAATGGCGTACAGACCTGTGTACACACAGAGGTGTGGCAAGCCAGTTAGATTGTAGCTGGCAATCTTCTGATAGTTGTGGCCGGACTCTGACACTAAAAATAGCTAATCTGGCTAAGAATGGGAAACAAAAGCAATAAATTGATCTGAATTGAATGTTCTGCTTCTGCAAAGGGCTAAGGGAGAGACTGGGAAGATTCCTTGAAGCCCTCTGAACATTGCGAAGTGTTCTCTCTTCTATGAAAACTCCTACACACACATACAAACAGTTCTGTCAGTTCAGGCCAGTCACACCCAAAAAAGACCAGATCAGTTAACATGTGCACTTCCTCCACCCTTTTCTTCCATCTGGTGTATATTTTCTTTCAAAAAAAAAAAAAATCTTATTTCCCAGATCTTGCTTCTGTTTTTTCCATATCCTTCCTATTATTGTCACTCTCGCTCTCTCAATAAACCTGAGCTCTCTTAAATGATGATGTATCTAAAGCAGAGATTGGGAAATACCTTGAGTTCTCAGAAAGCCTACTGTAAATATTTAACGAAATGCAGATGTGAAATGCAAGTGAGCCAAATTGTTTGATGATATCATTACACCTTGGCCTGCTTCTATAGATTACTTTTCATGTTAAACTGCATTTCGTTACTCTGTATTCATACTGTGTAATGACAATAAAGTTGAATCTAATCTAATGTAATCTAATCTAATGTTAAGCAGTGCTGTCTTTCATTATCCGTGCCACACTGAACTTGCCTCATTGCAAATAATGAACGTGTTTATGTGTGTGTTTGCAGCTAAAGCCACGTTTGATTGAGCCATTGGACTATGAGAGTGTCCTGGTCCAGAGGAAGACTCAGATCCTTAGCGATGTTCTCCGAGACATGCTGCAGTTCCCTCTGGAGGATTTTCAGGTGAGACTACCTGGCAACCCATCTTTTAATCTGATCCTGCAGCTTAACTGTGTAGTAATCTATAGTTTCCAGCAGCAAATCATTTAAAAAGATGGCTGCAATGGAGTCTTCGGTTAAACACAGAGAAGTAAATGCTTATTGTTACTGCTACTGAAACTAATACAGGGAGTTAAATAGTTCACAGGGGTACAGCTGGAGGGCTGGGTGAAGGGCGAAGGTGTAGCTTTCCATAATAGGGTGCAAATTCCTTAGACACACCCTGAACTCACATACATACCTCTCTATTTACCCGAAAAGAGGCTTTTCTCATTGAGTGTGTTACTATGCAACTAATAGCCTTCTCAGGTTACCAGGTTATTCAACTGGATTAAAGCAGTTCTTGGATTTTGTGGAAATTAGCTTGAAGACTGAGCAGTTGCTCACAACCATAAAAACGCAGACTGAATTTCTGAACATCAGCAGCCAATAGCCTTGAGCCAGCTGCATTTTTACCCAACCAAAAAAAAAAGCATGATGGATCATTATACGTATAGAATATATTGTAATATACATGCAGTATACAGGTTTGTAGTGCTCATCAATGCTACTCTGCTACTCATATGAAAAAAATAATACTTGCTAGCTGATTTAAAAAGTGGTGATGCCACCTTGCTGTTATGAAACGTAGGTCACATAGGTTAGCACAGTGGGAAAATAAAATAAAAAGATTCTTTTCGTCTTTGTCACATTTCCTCCGTCTCTTATTTAAGATTATGACAGTGTCGTCGTTGGAAAATAATCATCGATGGGTGGTGTGATGTGTTACCTCTACAAAGTTTGAGCATTTGTTTGGTTCTACCTATATCACAGCAATTTGCCAACAATTACTATTTTTGTTTTTTTTTCAAAGAACAACATGTCGTACGTTTTATCCATTTACAGTTATGTTTAATGTTGAGAAAACAAGTTACTGTTCTCGCTTAAATGAAAGCAACTATAAACAATCGTTCCCTCACCAGCCTCTTTTTTTTCTCTCTACATTTATGTTAATTAGACAAAATAAGATAAATACAGCTTGTCATGTTAAGAAGAAACTGCAAAGAGTGTAGCTCTTCTTCCCGAATACTTTCCCACAGCCGTACACTTTATTTCTGACTGTTAAAAAGCACTGACACTGAAGACTCCTTCAAAAATGCTAAATAAGCATTTAGTCTCCTCATATAAAACGTCGCCATATTAACAATTACAACAACAGAAAATCCACTGGTGACTTTAACAGAACAGGAGTGTTAATGTTGGCGTTGTGTTAGTGTTGAGTGGAAAATGTAAGCACTGCCACACCGTTGCTTTCAGAAAATAACTCTGTACTACAGGAAGTACCAGACAGTAGGCTGTTGTTTTATAATTAGTTATGGAGCAGTGTGGTAGTGTCAGATTTTGGAGTGGTGTGTGTATGTGTGTGTGTGTGTGTGTCTTGGAGCTCAGGTTGCAGACTGCAGTTTCTGAGCTAGTGTCTGAGTGGGAGGTCCGCTTCAGACAGCTATACAAACACACACCGCGTGCTCAGGGAGAGGAGTGGCACTGTGGAGGGGACAGTGACCCTGTAGACCCGAGGTCACGCCCTTCAACTAGCTCACTATTTAAAGTGCATGGATAATACTCATTATAAAAATGCCTCGGTGTAATATTTAACAGATGTTTCCTGATTGTAATTACTTCTCCAAACATCATGCAGGCGATGAGAGAGGGCTTCGGCAGGAGAGCATTAGAAATGATTCTGTAGTCCGTGATTCTTATATTCATAGTTTTTATATTTGGCAGTGTGTTGGATGAGCAGCTATGATTTCGTGCCAAGGTGTGATGGCCAAGTGTGCATTATTACCACACACCATGCTTATATGTCTCGCACACAAACAGAGTATATACATCTTTTTCTATTTTACGTATTAGTTTAAGGTATTTTAAACTAATTTCCGGTTCCGTGCATACACATACAGGTTAAAGGAGGCAGGGCCGACCAGCAGTATTTCTGAGATATATATTTGAAATGCAGCTTGCTGTTTTGTAATTTATATTTGGTGGCTTTTATGTTCTGTGACAACATGTAAACATGGTGTGATTCTAGCAGATTTTAGAGCAGGAGATCATAGCAGGGCTGCTCTATAAGTAGAAATGACCTGCAATACCAAAGACATATCAAAGGCACTTTCTGTTTCAGAACAGTTCATGAACAGTCCAACAAACTTCCAAATGCCTGACTAACTCCTCAGGGATGAAATGGAGACGTAGCAGCAGGTTGACTGGCTTATTGCTACCCGGCATGGTGCAAAAAAACGTGATTGTTGTTACTGGATGTTTAAAAGTTTTCACATGATACTTCACATAATATCCTTTTATTATTGAGCATTTTTTTTTAAAAACATACAGTATAATTGATTGAACACTTCTTGACTTATTGGAGACCACCAGTGTGATTCTGCATTAGAATTAATTTGGCATTAACAAGGCAAGTATTGCATTGTGCTAAAGTACAGGGTAAAGTGACCAAGTGACTATAGAAGTACACACACACACAAAAAAAAAGGTATTTTGATGTATATGTGTTTCCCTGAATGGAGGATGAGAAAGGACTACATAACAGACCTGACTACAAGAAGCCAAGAACTTATTCTCTACAATTCACAGCTCTTAGCACACAGAGAGAGCATATCTCCTGGCTCTTTCTCGGAGTTTGCTCAGTAATATCAGCACTAATGTCTTTCCCATATCTGTACTGCAGGCTGCGTGGCATTCTTCAGAAAATCCTTCAACACAGGCTCCTGTATTTACACACTACAAGAGGATTGCAGCGTTTAGATGTCATATCTCTAATATATGATTGTGACAAGGAGTGTGTGTGTGTGTGTGTGTGTGTGCACGCGTGTGTTTGTGCATCTGTGAAGGTCAAACAGCTGCATGGGAACTCTCAGTGATAGGACGACAGCCTTGACTGCACCCATTTATCTCTCTCATGTAACTCTTTCTTTTCCTTCCCCACCCCCCCAGTATCTGTCTGTGTATTTGACTTTGCCGAGAAACGTGATCTCAGAGAAAAGGTGCAGTGTGGTCAGAGCGACAGGTGATCCTCAGCCTCTCTGTAAGAATCTTCAACACAGCCTGAAGGCAGAGGCAGAAACAGAGAGCTCTGTCACTCAGTGCTGGAAGTGTTTGCTCTACTGTAGCTTTCAGGCTGCTTGTGTGTGTGTGTGTGTGTGTGTGTGTTATTTGTAGATCACTGTGGATGTGGTCACTGAGTGGGTTGGTGGGCTGTGCATGCTGAGAATTGGGCCTGTCGTGGGTTTCAGGAGAAATGTAGGCCACAGGCGTTTTCTGTTTGAATGCTTGTTGCTGATGGCGTGGTCTAAATCTGTAAATGATAGAAGCTCAGTCAGGTTTAAACTGACTGTCCCTTAGGCTTTTTTTCTGTCTGTTTTTCTCTCACTCTGTTGTCTGTCCCCCACCCACACTGATGCTAAAAAAAAAAAGTTGCAAGTGTTGCAGCAAACATTACAGATTTATAGTCCTGAAATAAAAACTCCATAATAAATATTATTATCATAAAAAGGGCTAATCCCTTTAAGTCACAGGTTCCCAACCTTTGTCCTCTAATACCCCCTGTCCTGTACATTGTAGTGTTGTTCTTACTCCAACACACCCACTTCAACTCAGGAAGAGCTGTTACTTAGCTCATTAGTTGAATCAGGGGAGCTAAAAAGTGCAGGACAGGGGGTACTCCCAGACCAGCACTGGGAGCCTGGTACAAATTGTCATAGTAACTGAAATGATAAAATCTAGATCGACTTGGAAACATACAGTGTGTCAGAATTACATTAATAACTATTTTTCAACTTGTGAAACCAATTTCAAATCTTTTTTTCACTTCTTATTACCCAAGTACAGCTCAGAAGTTCGAACACAATAGCATGATGTCACCTTTTAAACAAACACGTCCAGTAAAAATGGCAGCGGCTTCCACAGTGAAAGTCTGGAGTGTGATGCCAGGACTGAACTTGAATTCACTCTGTCCGTATCTAAACATTCTATATTATCTTGTAGTAATGACCACTTATACCATGGCTGCTTGAAATACTTGATTCTCGCTGGTTTGTGTGCATTTCCTTATATTGGGACAAAAGATCCGGTCAAAACTTTAGTCATGCTTCTAAACCAATGCTCCTGAAAGCCTACTGTGTTAATCATGCATTTAGCCTAGACTTATTACTATGCAAAGCGGTTGCACAGTTGTTTAGAGCAATAAAACCTTGGAAGAATGAGAGGCAGACAAAGTAGAATAGTAATATTAGCCTGTAGAAAGCTAGATATTTTACTACATAAAGTATCGAGCTAATATTTTCTGAAATATCATTCAGTTATGAAAAACTAATAAAGGCAAAAGCATGTGGTAAAAGAGAGATAATGCATGCCAAATTGACCCACTTGCATGAGTGTGTGTATGTGTTGCAGTGATGCTTTGAAGGTAGAATTTGTTAAGCAGCCTTCTCCTTAGGAGGGAATGTGAGTGAGTGAGTGAGTGAGTGAGTGAGTGAGTGAGTGAGTGAGTGAGTGAGTGAGTGAGTGAGTGAGTGAGTGAGTGAGTGAGTGAGTGAGTGAGTGAGTGAGTGAGTGAGTGAGTGAGTGAGTGGACGCTTTGCTAGAAGATTGTAGGTCCTGATGTTGCTGTCCTTCTTTTCAGTCTGTTGCTGTGCCCTTGAGATTTCAGCCGTGGGAGTCCTCCCTTCCCATATGTGTGTAAAGTCACCCTTTCCCCATCATACACACAGCGTTAACTCCTAACCACGTGCATGGGCAACGATGTGCAGGGATGTTTAGGAAAGCATCTTAGGAGTTTGGGAGTGTGTGTGTGTGTGTGTGTGTGTGTAGAGAGAATTGGGGTGTGTATTTTGCGTGCCGCAGTGTGGGGGGGAGCTGTGACTTGATTCAGTAACTCAGCTGCATTCCAGCACTGTTTTCACTCTTTTACTATACGCTTCCATCTCTCCCTTCATCTGAACGCCACTCTTTCACTTTTCCACTCAATCTGATTCTCATCTTCCCTACAGGAAGTCAGGATTGGAGAGAGGAAGTGGTGCAATAGCAGGGTATTGTGTGAAGCTCTTATGGAACCTGTGGAATGCCACGTTAAAAACACTTTGTTACTGGACGTGCCACTGCTGTGTGCTTCTTTTGACGTCCACTGTTTCGCTCACTGCAGTTTCCGAGGAGCCAAGACCTCCTCCACCTGTGATCAGACTCACAGCAAGCACTTCACATTCTCAACTGGCAGAGGATATCTTTCAGGACTCAGTGTTCATCCTTAAACAGCTAGTTTAGTGGAAAAATCCAATTTACAACACGTTCCCTCTACCCCAAGTGTCTACCACACAGTGGATTCAAGGAAGAAGATTTGGGTGGTTTCCATTACTTGTTAGCTGCATTAACCCCAGTGAAGAAGTAAAGAATGAAAGTTCAGACTCCAAACATGTCTGACCAGCTGCATCTGGAGTAAGGGAGAATTTATTTTTTTTTGCTTAACTGTTTGTTCAAAGCTACATTCTTAAAAAAAACAGATTCCTCAAGGATTCTTTAGATGCTTAATAATTATAGCTTTCTGAAGCATTTTTACTTAAAACCTTTCATAGGGTTCTTCTCCCAGAGGGACAAACCGAAGAACGCTTTAGCGTGCGACATTGAACTTTTTTCCCTGAGTGTACCTTTATATCCGGGATTGAAATGTAACTCTCCACTTCCCAGAATTATTACATCTTCAACAAAATGGGAATATAGCAACTCGGGGGGCTTGATATTCCAGGCACAAAAACAATGTGCATGAAAGGTGCAGAAAAGTATAATCCTAAATCCCGATGGCAGTCGGAGCACTTGACAGTGAAACTGCTCCTTCCTGTGGGTCGTTCTATTGTAGGATGTGAGTCAGGAAGGGAATTTTTACTCTGGCATTGTTTGGCTAAGTTTAACCTGTGTGCTTTGTTTACATGTCACTGAAATGGCTGTCTCTGAAGCAGGAATTCTGACTTTTCATCGCACACACCCACACACCATTTACCAGCTACGCAGCTTCTCGAAAACTCCCTGTAGGAGAGTGTCTAAAAGAGACAGCTTATTTATTAAACACTTTCCACATATTTTTATTGGGGATTTTGTGTCTCTGGAGGAAGCAAGTAAATACAGGCAACCCAGTTTAATGCTGTTTCAGTATTTGTCTTTATCATCAGTCATCATTACAGCAGGAGGCTGAGGCTGAACAATGAGTCTCCTACTCCTCTGCCTGATCTTTTCAGCACAGCCAGACCTGGGAGTGGCCATCAGACAGGAATAATATTGAAAAGCTGTTTGGGAAATCACACCCAGCTGGACTGTACAGGTTTTTTTAGGAATGACTTTTACTAGGTTGAGTAAAATGCCTGTGATGCTGAAACAATATTGTGACAATACTGATACTGATAGGCAGTACTGATATCAAATGAAAAATATAAGCTCATCCTTCAGCTGTGCATATAAGAGTATTATTTTCGAGGATGAAAGTTCTTCGCCTAAATCACCGAATCTGTATTTTAAATCACGGTATGCTTTTCCACTTCCATGTAAGGCCCGCTTTCTTTTCTTACTGACAGTAGTGTGATAAACACCTTCTTCTTCTTCTTCTTTTTTTTTTTTAACCATTTCTGTCCTGCAGACCTGCACTCTGCGCCGGCAGATCCGCACTCTGTACCCATCAGTTCCAGAGAATGCCCAGAGAGAAGCGCACAGCCTGTTCGTGCAGGAGGTAAGAGACAGACTGGCCTCTCAGACTTTGAATGTCCTGTAATATGTCGCAATGGTACTGTACAGACAAAAGAGCCCAATGCGTTAATAGTGGTCATGTGCTGGAAGTGATTCGGCTGTGACTTTGAGAATTTTTACAGCACGCACAACCACTGGAAAAAAGTGAAACACACTGCTCTCAGCACTGGACTCTGTGGATGTACTTCAGTGTTTATAGACTGAACTTTGGCCAAGTATGAAGCATCCATCTCTTGTAACACACACACATGCTATAGAGTATCATAAAAAGCAGAAGAGTTCACCAGCTGGACGGTACATCTGTGTGTGTGTGTGTGTGTGTGTGTGTGTGTGTGTGTGTGTGTGTGTGTGTGTGTGTGTGTGTGTGTGTGTGTGTGTGTGTGTGTGTGTGTGTGTGTGGGTGTGGGTGTGTGTGGGTGTGTGTGTGTGTGTGGAAGGTTTTAACTTGGCCGAAGTTCACTCTTTAAACAGTGGAGTTTGAGAATTAATTTAACGTAAGGTTAAATGTTAGTGTTAGTCGTTAGTTTTGTAATCCTGAATAGATATCTACCATTTTTATTACCTCACTAAAGAGTTTCAGGTCCCTTACTGATTTTTATTTTTTTTTTAAATCAAATCTGAGATAGAAACTAAATGGTGGAAGATTCTGATTAAAAAGAGGCCCCTGTTCTTTCATCTTGCCCTCTCTTCCTGAGCAGTCAGATTGGACAGAGAGCAAAGAGTTTTTCCCTCTTACCCAGGACGACTTTTGAGGAAATTGTGGCCTGAAATAGCATTTGGACTATTTCTGTGGGACAAACACACAGTATCAAGTTATGGCTCTAACAATCATTTATTGTTCCTGTTCTCCCAGTGTCTTAAGACCTACAAATCAGACTGGCACGTTGTCAACTACAAGTATGAAGATTATTCTGGTGACTTTCGTCAACTCCCCAAGTAAGCCACACCGTTTCTTTTAGCCTGGTCTCCATAGCTTCAACAAAAGACAGGATCTATACAACCTGTACCTCAGACAAGTTAGAACAAGCCACACAATAACTACATAGAACCATGGATTTAACAGAGTATCACTGGCAATTGTATTGTGTGCATGTGTGTAATTGTCAAAGCATGTCGGTTCTTGGAAAACCGGAGTCTGTACAAAATGCACATTTCCTCCTCTTAGTAACAATGGAGCCAATGGAACAATGTACGAGTTCCTCTGTTCCTGTACGGACCACATGAATTCTTCAATTAGATATGGTTTTCTCATCACTATGTCTAAAGAAATATGAAAATACACAGGTGGCCAATAAAGGCAGTAAATGCCTGAGAACAGAAAACAAATCATTACTAACAGAGAGCCATTACCTCTCTGCCAGGCAGCTCTGTGAATTCAGTGACACTACTTTTGAAAGTGTAATCAAACCTCATGCTTCATCATGGAGAGTATTTTCATGCTAGCCCTGTTAACTGCATTGTAATGTGTGTTCATCTGTTTGGCGTTCGCACAGCAAAGTGTCAAGACCCGATAAGCTGGCAGTTCATGTGTTTGAGGTCGACGAGGATGTTGATAAAGACGAGGTGAGTGAATCTGGTTGAAACACAGCCAACTATTTCATCAGCGACAAAGAAAATATTAAGTGAGATGAATCTAAATGTCTATTTTTCTATTAAATGCAGTTCGTTAAGGGAAAGTGAGTCAAAAGCCGGCCAAGGCACATACTGACACAGCAAGTTCTTCTCATACCAATCTGTTACCATTGTTTGCCTCCACTGATAACTTAAAGCGCATCTTTCGTGGGCTACCCTTATACCAGCAGCAACTCCTCTACAGATATCCCAGGACACTGGGCTAAAGATCTCCAACACACACAGTTTGACCACTAGGTCATGTCTCTATGAATAGTCTAGCAGTTTATGCCTGGACAGCATCAGCGAGGTATCTAATGGCCAGCCATGGCGGCTCCTTCTGCCTCTTTCTTTCTTCCAAGAAATCTCCTCCCCTCACAACCCGGCAGACACAGGGTATCCCGTTTCATTAATCAGCCACAGCAAACAGCTGACTGGGCCTTTTCAGACTGACCGTCTGGCCTGTGAAATCGTTTTAAGCATTATTTAATACAAACAAGTCATTTTCATGTGAGATACAAACTGGTATTGCGGACTTTAGAGCGATTAACAATAATGCTTTCTCAAAGTCACTTTAATTGGGCTGATATAAGAATTACATGGCTGCACTAGTCTTTACAACATGTAAACGAGAATATGCAGTCATATATACAAAGCATACAGACGCTCTGAACGGTCAGTGGCTAACCTCAATGCAAGTAGTCAGTCATGTGGCAGCTTGTTTTCCAGGCTTCATTCTGTAGCCAGCCATAGAATCATGTAATGTTAAAATTCTTTTTTTTTTTTCTTTTTTTTTTTTTTTTAAACAAGCAGCAGTACTCAACCATTTAGCTGACTGTTTAACCTTTTAACCTTTCAAGCCATAGAGAGCATCTAGCAGCAAATGTGTGTGGCTATAATTTAAGTTTGAGTTTCTGTGTTGGATTTATGGTTGGATCATTTAGAAAAGACAGCACCAGAGAGGAGTGCTTTGTAAGCATTCACTTACAGTATCTTGTCCTGATAAGACTTTATGGGAGGTCTGTAAATGCATTTTCTATTTCTTATTGTGTTGACATCTCAAGCTTGCAAAAACAGTAGTTACAACTAAAGCTTTGGCTGCACTGGCTATAGGAACATTTTCTAATAAGCTTACGTTATATTTATGCTTTAATCCTCTGTATGTACAGGTTTTGGGATGTGTATATTCAATATTTACTGTACTCTCAGTATACTGGTAACAACCTTTAACGGTTTTATCTGGCAGAAATGATGATATTGTGTGTTCCATTGTATGTTGGGCGTAATGTGTGTGTGTTTTTTTTTTTGTTTTTTTTTTTCTGTTAAAGCTTCAGATGTCATCCTGCTGTCTGAGAGATTATTCTTTCTAGTACAGTGGTTTATTTTCATTTATCAGTGATTCTGCTGTTCTGCGTTTTTGCTGGACAGGAGTTAGGGATCTGAATTCCTTTTTCAATGAATCCCTGTTCTCCTAACATTTACTTTAGCTGCAAGATCAAACAGAGAAGAGCTGGAGCCACATCACAAAACTCATTCTCCTCTTTCTCTTTCTGTGTGTGTGTGTGTGTGTGTGTGTGTGTGTGTGTGTGTGTGTGTGTGTAGGACACAGCTTCCTTGGGCTCTCAGAAGGGTGGTGTTAGTAGGCAAGGCTGGCTTTACAAAGGCAACATGAACAGTGCGATCAGTGTCACTATGAGGGTGAGACATCTTCATACACCACACTCAGTATGAAACTGGCCGTACTCAGTGCTCTTTCCTCCAGAGCAGGAATGGGCAAGGTTTTTGGCTCAGGGGCCACACAGGTTTTAAATAATGTGTTGGGGTCTGCATACTGTAGTTTGCTTTTAGATACATACACTGTATCAGACACAATGGTATTTCTTTTATTTAACCCTATAAACACATACATGCACACACTAGAATACCTCTTTTCTTACATTGGACAAACTGCAGTAAGACCTAAAACAGACATAAACAGGGCTAAGTGCAATTATGGAAGATCTACTTCTTTTGCTGGCGAGTTTTTCCTGTGTATAATTGCATCCATAAAGCGAAACCAGGACATGAGTAGCTTATCCAGAAGTGAAATCTAAATCTTTACACAGAATCCATTTTCACACCAAAACAAATACCTTCTGTGTGTGAAATGTCACTGTTTGGCATATCCAAAAACTGAAACATTGCAAACTCTTTAATATTTATAGATATAACAGCAATGTTTTTGCAACAAATTTACTATTGTGTGCCCATCCTTCTGGTATGATCTTTATCCAGTACTCTTTAACAAAATTTTACATTTTAACTGACATCCTGCTGTAATAGGGCTACAGGATAAAATGTTTATAATGTGGTGTGTAGATTGTGTTTACCACATCAGGTGTAAGGACTTAAATCATGCTTATGTTTATGCACAGAGTGGAGGTATTGAATGACTGCACGACTGCAGTGCACTGGAATTGAAATCAAATAAAAAATACATTTGACTGGTGGGGGGAATTAAACTAGCTGGACCGTAGTTTTCCCTTGTGTGCTCTAAAGCGCAAAAGTACATTTTCAGCAAACCAGCACAGCTTTATCCACTGTAGCTACATCTACTACATCTGTAGTTACCACAGTGAATAATTTCAGCAGATTCCGTGAGAAAAGAACGGAAAAACCTGCTAAACTGAAACTCTTACAATTAAGGGCAGCAGTTAAATTCCATCCAGTTAAAACAGCTAAGATGAAGTGAGTATACTGTACAGTGCGAATTCGAAACTACAACTTGCATTTTAACAATAAAGCTCTTAGGATGAAACAGAAATTAAAGAATAGCTTACTAAAGTTGGTCTCATGTAGTTTTATCCAACTTCGTTACTCAAGTGTTTGTGGTATTTATCAGAACCACACAATAATGCTGAAAAAACAAATTCTTCCCTCTAGAAAAGTAGGCTCCTCTCTGAAAATACTCAATATACAGATTTAGGGCTTAATTTACAAATAGCCTGGACTCTAAATTTTATAAAAGCATTTTACAAAAGTATTTTGTGTTTCATGTAAATGTTTATTAACTGCTTCAGCAGCTGTCCTTAGACTTCCGTCATAGGTAAAAGTAAAAACTTTCTGTTCCTTTCTCACTGTGCTGTAGTCTTGTCTGTGGTCAGTTTAACATGTACTACAGATGCGGTGCATAGAGATTAATAAAATAAGTGTTTCTTTTTAATGCTTTGTTTCAGTCTTTCAAAAGGAGGTATTTCCACCTCACACAATTAGGAGATGGCTCCTATAACCTAAACTTCTACAAGGATGAAAAGATCTCCAAAGAGCCCAAAGGAACCATTTTCCTAGATTCCTGCATGGGTGTAGTTCAGGTATGAGAAAAGTGGTGTGATGGAAAATAACTGTATTTGTGATTGCCCATGCTATAAAGGTAAGCTTTGTCACTTAAGGCCTTCCTTAAGAGGTGAATGCTTGTGTGTGTGTGTGTGTGTGTGTGTGTGTGTGTGTGTGTGTGTGCGTGCGAGAGAGTTCCGTTTTGCACATACAGAGGAACATTCCTACTCTAGTCTGGAGTTTAATAAATAAGTGCTTTATCTGGAACGGTACACTAGTCTTATGGAAACAGACGTGATATCCATATGGAGATTACATCAGTGGTTTCAGTATCAGCATATTGCATTCTCTGTCTCTTTCTCTTTAACAGTCTCACTCTTTAGTTGCTTTAGCACTCTGACTTTCTTAGTCTCTGGCCAACACATAACATTTTTCTGAGGCTGATCTAATTTAAGACTTGTTGCAAACAAACAAGTAACGCATTGTTATGGCGAAGTTAATAGCAAATGCAGCTTTTAAACGGACAAAAATATTTGCATGTGAAATAACGTGTGTGCGCGCAAGTGTGAGGAAGAAGTACAGGAGATATAAAAAGAAAGAAGAACGGTCCATCTCGGTGCTATTGTCTCCACACTCATCTTCTCTTGGGCTATTTTTTACACTCATTTGAATTTTTTTCTGTAGCTTTTTTTGTCTGATTCCTATCAGATATTGTCAAATGTGCAGCTGTGTGCACGCCCACCATATGTCCTGTCTGTGTAATTAGTGTGGTTGGTAGCCTAGTGATTAGAGAATCTGATGTTTAGAGGTGTGGGAGCAGGGGCGTGGTCGAGTGTCAGCTTCGGACAGAGAGGAGGCGGATTGAACCGGCAGATACCGAGTGATGATTGTCACCTGTGACTTATTACCGCCAGTCTACTTATTTATGTCACTTTATGCTTTCAGTGACACCTGTAACCAGTGAGAGAGAGTGATATAGCTGGCGGAGCTTGCAAGATGCGCACACATACACACACACACACACACACACACCCATACACATTCCGAGGAGCATGAACTTGAACTTGACGGAGCAAAAGCTGCAAGTCCGTGACAGACCCTTTCTCTGTTGATTTCTGTCTCGGCTAAAATTACACCTGCCTCCTAAGTCTTCCCCGATCCCGGGTTTTGGCACCACTGTAGAGCCTGGTGTGTGAGGGTGTGCAGGAAGGCTCCGGCCGCAGGCATAATTTTAGTTTTTTCAGTCCGCGCTTTCAAAACTCGACAAAAACAGGACAACTCAACAGAAAAAGGGTCCATCACAGACTCGCGGCTTTTGCGCCGTCAGCTTCAAGTTCACGCTCCTCTGCGTGTGTATGGGTGTGTGTGCGCGTGCGTGTCTCGCAAGCCCCGCCAGCTATATCATTCTCTCTCTCTCGCTCTCTCTCTCACAAGTTACGGGAGTCACTGAATGCACAAAGAGACACAAATTAGTAGACTGGCGGTAATAAGGCACAGGTGAGAATCATCACACTTTACCTGCTGGTTCAACCCGCCTCCTCTCTATCCACAGCTGGCGCTCAGCCACGCCCCTGCAGCCACAAGAGATTTGGTGTGAGATGTGCTCCAAGAGCAGAAAGCATCCCAGAAAAGCAAATGGGTTAACCTGTTCCCCTGAGCAGCATACTCACAGTCCCCCCAGTCTGGCCTTTAATGAACCAGGCTGTCTCAAGCATGTCCTCCAATTGGGCAGTTAGTACTGAAAAACTCCCACTCTGAGTACTAACATGGAGACTGATTGCCTGTCTCCCATATTTGCAGCAGGGCTGGGGTAGGTCATGCTCCACTGATTTAAAGTCATTCACTGAGGAATGTTTTCTAGAATAATATTAAGAACCCTGGTAGAGCAGTGAACAAGAACAACCAGGTGATGTTGGGTGAAAAGCAGATTTTACAGGTTTTTCGGATGCATCTCATTTTCCACAGAATTCACAGTTTTATTTCTGTAGTGCTATAGGAAAAAGGTTATGTGCTTAGAACACAGGTTTAGTCGTCCTTTTACTGAGAGCTCTCCAAGATCCGATGCATGAACAACATCCTTTTGCAACTAATTCATCAATCCATCTTCAGAAATCACTTTATCCTGTTCAGGATCGTGGTGGATCCAGAGCCTATCCCAGGAACCCTGGGTGCAATGCAGGAATACACCCTGGATGGGATGCCACTCCATCACTGGGCACCATGCGCGCACACACACACACACACACACACACACACACATACACACACCTGGGGAACTTAGAGGAATCGAGGCAGGAATCGAGAACTGCCGCATATACAGATGTGCTAGCAAAGCTCTGCTATTCTTTCCATCTAGGCTGTAAGAGGTCCCTGTGCTTGTCCTTGACTTCTTCTAGCTTGCTTAATATTCCTCATCCTTTTTGTAAGCGTTCTGCCTGATCCCTTTAAGCAGTGTTTTTGGCAGCCGGTAGCTCTTTTGTCCTCCACATGGAAATATTTTCACCCGTTTTCTGTCTGGCTGTTTGCACGCATATATGTCTTTCTCTCACGCAGCAAATTTACAGACATACCAAATCAGAGTTGGAATTTAAAGTGTTACCACACATTACTGTAGTCAAGTGGATGTGTTCATTAGAAATGGAAATATAATTTATTTCTGTCACTCAGAGGCATGAATCAAACCACAGATCAACTCTACACCTATGGTCTGCTTGTTAAGTAATGGATTTTGAACCAGGGATGTTTTGTTCTCTCTCGTCTGTAAAGTTCACCCATGTAAAATACTATAAATCATATAGCAATCAGAGAGAGAACTTTCCCCTCACACTTCTCTTTGTCCGTTTTGGAAAAGGCTACTGACTCTTTTCCAACGCACACTTCACACCAATTACCAAAAAAACTTTGGCCAGACTCCATTTGTGATGTTCACTTAGTAAACATCTAACACATGACTTTTTAAGGTAATCTGAAGCTTCCTTGTCTTTCTCTGTGTAGAATAATAAGGTGCGCAGGTTTGCGTTTGAATTGAAGATGCAGGATAAGAGCGCATATCTGTTGGCCGCCGACTCTGAAAGTGAGATGGAGGAGTGGATCAGCACGCTGAACAAAATACTTCACAGCAGCTTCGAGCTCGCCATGCAAGAGAAGAGGAATGGAGACCTACATGATGGTTTGTGTGCCTGTCTATCTGTGTATGTAGGCTTATTGGACCACCCAGATAATTACCACGCCTGACATGGCAGCAGATAACACAGAAACACATCCAAGTCCATTGCTGAACAGTGCACAGAATCACATATCCCTGCTCTCCAGAGCAGTGAGATATCCCAGGCGTCTGGACCCACTCTGTATGTTTTGGTTTATCTTTTCTCAGTGGTCCACATGTATTATTTGGTCTGTTTTAAGAGCCTGCTATGACCTTCTCTCTCCAGGAATTTATCTATCATCTGTCTGTCTATAAAACCACAGTTTTCTTCCTGTGATCTGGATGTGAGCCGTGTTAATAAAAGAGCTGTTCATTTTCCCACTCTGTAGATGATGAACTGGGGAAGACCGATGGCACTTCTGGAAGTATGGACAGCTTTCAGGTATGTCCTGTTTGCATAAATGGCCAGCACAAGACTCTGGCTTGGGCAGTGGCTCTTTCATTTCATTAACTCGCACCCCAAAACCATCCGAAACCAAAATATTGCTCTTCTTATCGTGCTAGAGACAGTAAAATATGGTAATATCCATGCAGGTGTTAAAATGACTCACTTGCCCTACTTTGAACTAACAGGAAAGCTGGGCATGTTTTTTGTTCTTGACTCTTAAGCTTAGTGGATTTATACTTTCTTTTGTTGGTACCCTACAACATTAAACACACTATGGCTCGGGCTTCAGGTTTGTGTTATAAAAAGCATGTTTAATAGGTAAGTGTAATTTTTCTGATTAGGCTACTAACCATAGATCCAAATTGTAAACACACCACTTAAGAACCACTGCCCTAGGCATACACGAGAGTCAGATTAGCAGCGTACATGTGTAGTGTTTAGACAGAGGTCTGGCCTGCACAAAATTTTAGTCAGAAACTTTAATAGCATTCATACATGTTGACAAGTGTGTGTTGTTTTTAAATTTCAGTCCCATTCTTCAGCACTCTTCTCATTATGACTTTACCATTTAGTTATACTTCTCTAGGAAATGCTGTTATTAATCTAGTGTGCACTGATGTATTGAATGTGCTTTTCTTCAGAGTGCCAGAGATATCGAGTCGAAGATGAGGAATGAAACTCGGCTAAAGCTCTTCACATTGGATGCAGACACACAGGTAAAAGACTTGAGATAAGCAAAGAAAACAGTCTGAAAGCCAGGCAGAAGTCTTTCTGAAATTACTGCAGAATGCTTAGAATGTATCTGCTGTGTCTGCCTACAGAAATTGGACTTCTCTGGGATCGAGCCAGAAATCAGACCATTCGAGGAGAAGTTTGGAAAGCGGATTCTTGTGAAATGCAACGACCTGTCATTCAACCTGCAGAGCTGTGTGGCAGAGAATGAGGAGGGGCCAACCACCAATGTAAGCCATAAGTTAATACATTCAAAAACTTTGGTAACTGAAGCATGGAGATCATTGTAGTGATCTGTCTTCTCTCCGTGCATGGCAGGTGGAGCCGTTCTTCGTCACACTGTCCTTGTTTGATGTTCAGAACAGTCGCAAGATCTCAGCAGATTTCCACGTAGACCTAAACCACCCGTCAGTAAGAGCCATGGTTCCAGGCTCTGGTGCTCAGATCATTAATGGAGCTTCAGAAGCAGCACAGCAAACACAGAATGATCTACCGGAGAGTTTTCTGCAGTATCCACGACAGGTTGGGAGCACTTACACATAGCAAAGAAATAGGCATGACTACACAACAATGGTCAAGAATAAATTTAGTGATTGCTTACAGTGTCATGTTACTAACTGTTTGAACCTATTTAATGGCCTGCATAAACATATGACACACCATTCAGAATCAGCAATACACAATGGCAAGGAGACACTGAAAAAATGTACCAAAATACAGTACTTTCCATGTCTGCAGTGCAAAGTTGTCATATAACTACACAGTATGGCATAACTCTGTATTTAACTATACAGTTTTTAAAAAATGACTCTAGGCCTACTTGAATAAAGTGTTTTAGTGCTACTGTGATGTTCTGAATTGCTTGAAAATCATGCTATTCATCGCTAAGCATGCTCTGTGTGTGTGTGTGTGTGTGTGTGTGTGTGTGTGTGTGTGTGTGTGTAGGGAGTGTTTTCTGTGACGTGTCCCCACCCAGATATCTTCCTGGTGGCTCGGATTGAGAAAGTTCTTCAGGGAGGAATAACTCACTGTGCTGAGCCATACATGAAAAGTTCTGATTCCACCAAGGTAGTGTGAGTGGGTCGGTCTGTTGATCTACCTCACAAATGTTTACACCCACGCTTATATTTGCATAATTTCAGGTGTCTTTTACTGTACCATTAGAGATTTGTCCACAGTGGAGAAAGCCTCGCGTGTGTTTACAGAAATAGGGGATATACAGTGGGAGAACAGCTGGGAACTATATCAGAGCACAGCCTGTATGGAAATGTTGTTATGTACTCTTTCCTCTTATTTTTCGGTTTCTTCTCTCCTCTCTCAGACGGCACAGAAGGTGCTGAAGAACGCTAAAGTTGCATGTAGCAGGCTCGGCCAGTACAGGATGCCTTTTGCATGGGCAGCCAGGTAAGAAAGATGCTTCACTTTCCAAGATTAATGAAACAGTTGGCTGTATTTGTGTGCTCTACACTTTAATGCACTTCTCAGGCTTTGGGAACTATGAGACGAGAGCTACTCAAGTGACTCCATGGAAAAGTCCTGCACTTGTTCTCTACGGCAAACAAAGCAGACATTTTATTAGCTGTTTTTGTAATTAGGAAAAGGTGTACTTTTTTATCAGAAGTGAGGCTTGAAATCTTGAACTCTCTGAGAAAACCTAACACTAGTCGTTCCACCCACCCTTTTTCAGTACAGACTTAGACTATACAGCTAATACACATGCTCTAGGGCCTCTGCTTGGCTTTGCTCCTCTTTAGTTTAGTCTTCCTTTTTTTTTTTTTTTTTTAAAATCAGTCTTAATTGAGAATTTTTCAGTATATTACACTTATCAGCATTACATATATACATATCCAGCTCTACTCATATAGCACAGCTCCCTTATATTCATTGTAGTACGATAAGAATGTTAGTGTTTTTAATACAACGGGACATGTCAGATATACCTACAGAGGAAGGCAGTGTGTGGGAGCATGCATTATCTCCTCTGTCTTGCAGGATCCAGATGAAAGCTCTGTTCATGTTTTTACTCTCTCGGGCCCTCTCTCTCTTTGTTACAGGCCTCTGTTTAAGGATGCAAATGGGGCACTGGATAAATCTGCACGTTTCTCTGCAATCTACAGGCAGGACAGTAACAAGCTGTCTAATGAGGACATGTTCAAACTTCTGGCAGATTTCAGGAAGTTAGTCCATCTTTCTATCTGTTGGCTGCTCTATGCTTGTTAGGCATAGATTACAGCACTTGTCTTCCCTCAGCACTCAAACTGACACTAGTA
>CM040979.1:17623923-17638434 GCA_022985145.1 Pangasius djambal | reverse complement strand
TTTTTTTTTTTTTTTTTGTGATCTAGTCACTCCACATGCGTCCTCCACTCCGAATATCTCTGTACGTCATGCTGACTCACGCTGCTCCCTCATCAGCACTGACTCAGGAAGTAGCCTACCAGAACGCAGCAGTGACAAATCCCACCCTCTTGACAAGGTACTGTCTAATCACACAGTCCCTTACTCATCAATTACATACTCAGTTGTTAAAAAAGTGCTCAAACATGCCTTTGCTCGTAAAGTAACCCAATAATTCTCCATAACCAGAAATGTATTAATTAGCATATCTGGGTACTGTCTTAACTGAATGTCCGTCTTGGCTTGATGGTTCTTTGCACTGTTAGTTTTATTCTGTCACCTAGGTAACTGCATTTTTGTTTTATTATGCCAGTGTGGGGTTAGGATTTGATGCCTGGCTCTGTCATATTGCTGTACAAATCTGCCTGATTGTATGTTAGGGCAATCCAGCATGAAGTGCTGTCTGAGCGTGAGTCATTGGGACTGCATGAAGGAGCTTGTGTGTTTGCTAACTCGGGCTTGTGTCATTTCCACTTGCCCTTGCTGGTGTCAGAGGGAGCATTTTGTGCGCCGTCACTCCACCAGCATGCTACGCTCCCTCTGCGAGAGTGAGGATAAACTGCTTTCCACAAGGGCCAAACGCCAGACCATGGACTTCTCACTGCTGTCTGCTCCCTCATTCAGTCATCTAACCACCCACAGCAAAAAAACTGCACAAGTATTACATCACCTTGCTCTGAGCTTGCACTAGAGAGCTCCTCAGAGCAACTGTGTGTGTGTGTGTGCGCGCATGTATGTGAGTGTGTGTGAGTGTGGATTTACAGACCCCCTATCTGCTTAGCTAGGATAAGCAGGTTTTGTATGGGGAAGCTGCTGTGCATTTGTTTGAAGTGTATTTTCTGATTTTCTTCTGCCAGTAAATAAGATATTTACAATAAAAATATTTAATGGAATAATAATAACATTCATGTTGGCAAGTGGCAGGCATTGTTTGCCCAAATTTCTGTATCGTCCTGTGCGTTGAAATGCATTGTTTTTTTAAACTAACCTGTCCACTGATTCTGTAGCATATGTTTGAATCCCGTAACTGAGATAATGGATAGAGATTAGGTTGAGAAAAAAAAAAAGCCAAAATATTCCTTTGGATCATTTAAATACTGTGTATTTTCATTTTCCAGTTTCATCAAAGCACATAAATTCTATTACTCATCCATTAGAACCAAAATTAGCAGCTGAATATATTGTTGAGGTGAAGACATAGCCTCATACTCTCCATGCATACAGCCCATGAGCTTTCTGTGGTTCAGGCTTTTATTTCTTGCTGGCAAGTCTGACTGGCGTGTCTCTGTGCCAGCTGTGTGCTATGGTAGACACATTAGCCCTACTGCTATAAAACTGTGCAGCTCTAGTCATACCTGCCAGTTCGTTAATCCATATTCCAGCCCTCATGGGTTTGCAGCTCTGCTTTGTATTAGGTGTCCTCAGTGAAATGTACTCATTATGATGTAGTGTAAGTTTAACCTCTGAAGTGTTTGTAAAATATTGAGGATGCCGAATACAAATCAGTCCTGTTTGAGTGTGTGAAACTGTGACCTGGGATAGATTCAGCTTCTTTAAACTAGCAGAGAGAGTATTTCCTCTGTTGGGTTAAGTAAAGAAAAATGACTTCTCTTTCTGTGTATATATAGCAGTGCAATGTGGCTGCAGCTCTGGGTGGGTCCCTCCTGCGCTGTGATAAACTAGAGCAGTCTGAAGTGAAGAGCCTGTTAATGTGTTTCCTTCATGTGCTCAAGAGCATGTCTGAAGGTAAAAATGCACATGCACACACTTCTTTAGTTTTGATTCTGTTTAATGTAGTACTTACATACTGAATATGAAACCCAAAAGCACATCTCACGGCACACACTCATTGAGCTAGTTTAAATGAATATCAAACCATAACTAATTATATTCTGTAAACATTCCTATTCCTCAGATGCCCTCTTTACCTACTGGAATAAAGCTTCATCTGGAGATCTGATGGACTTTTTCACTCTGTTGGAGTAAGTCCTGCCTTATAGCACTTCAGTAAATTTAGCCCACAGTTTTTTTCGCTACAGCTAAATGGGAAAATACTAATGGCAAAGCACTACAGGCTCACCATACTACACCATATTTGCCAACACTGCTTTCTGCAGTCAGGGACCCATTTAAAAATAAAATTCCATAGGCATGCTCAGTACTCTTTTTTTTTAAATCAAACTATTCATTTAATAATCAGACTATTCAGATACGGCTCATTATTCAAATGTGCACTGTAATATTTTGGCTATTTATTGGAGAGCTTTTTATTCTTAAACTTTCCACCAGCAGAGCACATTAGGTTCTCCAAGAGGACCTGCCAGACTCCTGCCTGTCAAAAATTTAAATGCCAAATTCTGAGGTTTAAAAATTGTGACCTTAGTGTTAAAAGTTTTTCTCTTGATTGATTGAATGGCAGATAGAACCTTATAATATTTAAGTCACATAATGTTACAGAGGATATCTGCAAAAGGCATTCACAAACTGTCTTATATTGCGCTCTCTGCAGACTGTGTCTCCACCAGTTCAGATACATGGGGAAGAGATACATTGCCAGGTAATGTCTTTGTTTGCTATATTTTTTGAGGGGAAAAAAGAGAAAGAAAACATGATTACTTACGAGATAGCTTGACTTTCTTACTACTTTATTCATGACTGAAAGTCTGTTTAACTTTGTAAATTAAAATGATGAATACATAAGTGAATAAAATTAATCTTTTTTTTTCATATGTTTTAATTAATTCTGTCTAATTTCTGTCTCAACACAATTGAAATTAAACATGTTTACATGCTCACATACAGTAGCTTGAAACGTGCTTCTCTCTGAATGGTTGATCCCCGCTAGACCTGGGTTAAGAGTTGTCTCTAACCATTCACAATTTTTGTCTCTTTATTGCTGCACATGCTGCAAGTATAATCCACTCACACATTCGTGCGCACACATATGTACACACGGCTCTCACTTATCCTGGGGTAAGACCGGACATGCTTGATTAAACTGTTCTGCATTTGCATGCTCTTGTCTGTCTGCACCTGTGGCATGCTAACTGACATCACCCTTATGAGCTGAACTGCTTTATGTTTCTTTCTTATTCTCCATCTTTTTCTTACGGTCTGCATAAAGTAGTTTGTGTTGATGCTCTCTGTTGTGACCTTAGTGCTGCATGCTGAAGCATCTTAATACTTTGATAGCTTTGCAGCCAGTAACTACAGCTGTGTTTAAAAATGAGCAGCACACCGGGATTACTGCATTTGCTTAAGAAGTTGAAGGCCATATTTTCTCTAAAATGGCTGCGCATGGACGTAGGGGAAACACTTTATAATATTATTGGCTATTATTATATTTACCAGCTACACTTGCATGATGGCATAGTCAACCTCAGAAGGCACGTGTTTCTTTTATTGATATTGATGAATGGTGCACAGTATGGGCAAGGAAATAAACTACAAGATAAATAATGTCAGTATTGATTTCAGGTTGTATTTAAAACAGCTTTGGACTGTTGTGCGAGTATGTCAGAGGTCATTCACACTGTCCACATACTCAAAATGAAATTTATTAGGTTTACCAGTTCTCTTTGCTCTATATAAATGATAGTGTTATTTACATTTACTATCCTTTTCTTCATCTGTAGCCCTTCATAGTTCTTTTCTTTGTGCGTTCCACTGTCTGTCTGTACTGCTGCTAAAGCTGGCTGTGTCGGTCTCACTGTTTCCTCTTTAGGAGCCAGGAAGGGTCTGTAACACATGAGCGCAAGTCTCAGACTCTACCTGTGTCCCGCAGTAGAGCCGGAATGATGCATGCTCGCTTACAGCAGCTCAGCAGCTTGGATAACTCATACACTTACAACCACAGTGAGTTACACTGACTTCATTATGCCTCCTTTCATGCGTCAGATTCGTCTTCTTTTCATCACCGTCATCATAATCCTAACGATCAGTGTCGTCATGGTCACAACTCATTACCCTGCACCTCTTGCCCCAGGCCATTTAAAACTCTAGGTGTCTCTTTGAGAAAGTAGAAGCTTCCCATAGTTGGCATAATAAACCCAGTCTCTCTGTTTTCAGTGTCAGAAAGATTGCAAGTATACTTGGAATTTTTGTAGATCATGGTAAGAACTGATCAGTTTGATGCCAGAAAATATCAAGTCAGTATCATGTCCCATGAGCCCATATTTCATAATAACATCACCGGCACATCAGTAATTCCTAATTCACCATGCATAATGTTTCATAGAAAATGACACGAACACTAATTCTGGTGTTTATGCCTTATAATACATTGCTTCTTTGTATCGCCTTACCATCCCAACATCATACCTCTTTTTCTTACACATCTTTCTCCCATAACTCAATTTGAATGGTTATGCTATTATATGTATGCTGTTTATAAGCGATGGAGTGCTAGAGGTGTTTGTGGTGTTTATGACACTTTAAAGTGCATTACATCTTTCTACTCCTTCACCATTCCCATATCATATTGTATACATGCTGTTTGCATGATGCTGTAAGCTGTGGTCATTTTTCCTGTGTTAAAAAGAGTACACTTTTATTTGGAGTGAATTTAGCACATATACTTCTCCAGAATGGCAATATTTGGAACTTTCTACAGTTTTATGTTTGTGTGTGTGTGTGTGTGTGTGTGTGTGTGTGTGTGTGTGTGTGTGTGTGTGTGTGGTATTCTGTTTCTGTTTGTGTGTATGTGTGTGTTGTGTTGTGTAGCCTACAGTCATTCGGATGCAGATGTGTTAAACCAGTCACTGCTGGAGGCAAATATTGCTACTGAAGTGTGTCTGACAGTTCTGGATGTACTAAGCATCTTCATCATGGGATTTAAGGTATGGCATTATTAAAACTTTGCAGCATCCAGCGGTCTCTGTTATTGTGTGATTATTTGCATATTTTTAAAACAGATTTATGAAGGGAATGAGTAAATATTTTCATTCTAAACTGGAATAAAAAGGAAAATATTGTGGAAAATATTGTGCATATGACCCTCCCTGACTCCTCCTTTCTCTCCCTCAGACCCAGCTGAGCTCAGATCATGGGCACAACCCCCTGATGAAAAAGGTGTTTGCAGTCCATCTGTGTTTTCTTCAAATCAACCAGTCAGAGACAGCCCTCAAACAAGTCTTCACTTTCCTGCGCACCTTTATCTACAAAGTAAGCTTGACCTCACCTTAGACCACTCAGTGTACCCCGTCATGTGAATGATGTCTGAGGCATGTCTTAGTGGTGCAATATACAGTACCGTGCAAAAGTCTTAGGCACATGCAAAGAAATGCTGTAGAGCAAAGATGCCTTCAAAAATAATGAAATTAAATGTTTTTACATTTTAAAAAATACTATAAAGAGCAGTCTCAGGTGCAGTGTGTGCAGTTTTATAAGGAAATGAGCTATAAGTGTTACTGAGCATCTTGCAGAAGCAGCCACAGCTCTTCTGGAGTCTTTGACTGTCGCACTCGCTTCTTATTTTTGCAGCAAAACCCAGCAGCCTTCGTTATGATCTCTTATGTAATATCCTGCTTTCTTTACTGCCATACAAACTTTTTTCTGTAACATTTAATTTTGTGCTGGAAAACTAATGTTTGGAAATCTAAGAAGTTCAATAATGTAGAAGTCATAAAATAAAAATCTATAACAAAGTCTGTACTTAAAAAAATAGGGTGCCTAAGACTTTTGCACAGTACTGTATGTTGCAGTATGAAGACTGCTTTAACATGTCTACTTAGTCCTGCCTGTAAATGGCCACATGGCTGTCTATGACTGTAAAATATAATTGTGAATCATATTCAGTAAAGTTTTTTTAACCTTTTGTATTTATGCCTCTCTGTGTAGTTCCCTTGTACATTTTTCGAGGGCCGTGCGGATATGTGCGCATCCTTCTGCTATGAGATCCTAAAGTGCTGTAACTCCAAACTCGGCTCCATCCGCTCGGATGCTGCCCACCTGCTTTACTTTCTCATGAAGAGTAATTTTGACTACACGGGCAGGAAGTCCTTTGTTCGCACCCATCTGCAGGTCACACACTTACAGAGCAAAAAGAGATAGCGTGCTAGTGAGTTCAGAAAGATTCATTGGAGTAAAGTAAATTTGTTCGTACCCACTTCCCCTCAGGTGGTGATTGCTGTCAGCCAGCTGATTGCTGATGTTATTGGAATTGGTGGGATGAGGTTCCAGCAGTCTCTGTCCATCATAAACAACTGTGCAAACAGTGACAAGACCATTAAAGTGAGTGACCTACAGTGCTGACCTAAATGCTTACATTAACAAATGCAGGAACTGATTATCTAACTCATCTTAAGGTTTATTTTAAAAAACATCAACGAGCTTTTTTCTAATTATGTATGTCTATGATGTGAGAGATGTGCTAGACTTTGTGTTCTGGTGACTCTTGTAGAACACTGCATTTCCATCTGATGTAAAAGACCTGACAAAGCGAATCCGTACAGTCCTGATGGCCACAGCTCAGATGAAGGAGCATGAGCGAGATCCAGAGATGCTGGTGGACCTGCAGTACAGTCTGGCCAAGTCGTACGCCAGCACTCCTGAACTGCGCAAAACCTGGCTGGACAGCATGGCTCGCATCCATGTCAAGAACGGAGATCTGTCTGAGGTGTGAACGCACAAATTCAAATTCAAATTAACCCACATCCTGTCTCCACCTATACACATCATTTTTTTTCTTTGTCTGAACATCATCTGTTTGTGTGTAACTTTTCTTCAGGCTGCCATGTGTTATGTGCATGTAGCAGCACTGGTAGCCGAATACCTTCAAAGAAAAGGTGAGCACCTCACACCCACACATAGACTATGCCAGTAGTGATGCACAGTAGTACATCATCAGTAATACAAATTTACTATATTATTTATCATGTATCTTCATTTCTGTGTCTACGTAGGCATGTTTAAACAGGGCTGTTCTGCATTTCGGGTGGTCACGCCCAACATTGACGAGGAGGCGTCTATGATGGAAGATGTGGGCATGCAGGACGTGCACTTCAATGAGGTCTGAACCTGTCAGTCGTTTGACAATATCTAAACTCACCAAGAGCTGATAGCACTCATTAGCCATTCAAGTGTTCTCACTTTGCTCGCACAGTACTCAATCGCTTGTTTATGGTGTTCTCGTGTACATTAGTCAAAATGATAAGAAGACTACATAAAAGCAAGGAAAAGATTGTGGCTACACTAATGTATCTGTACCTACTTATCTCTAAATTTTATCACCAGGAGCTGATATTATATCACAGTGCTTGCACTTTGTGGTTTATCTTAAACTCACCATGAGCACTCGCAACAACACAATCCAGAACACTTTTGAAAAGAAACACTTTCTTATGACTTCGTTCAAATGTGTAGCTTTCACAGCTGTAATTATAATGAACAATTTTATCTGCAGTGGAAATGCAGATAATAGGAACCTATCTCTCAGATTATTTGCATGTCAAACATAATATGTATATGACATGGCTAACAAAAAAATATGTATTGCTAGAGTAGTTATGTAAAAGTATATTTTTGTGTCACATCTTGTTATATGATGTAAACCACTAGAGGCTATGTTTTTTTTTAGTAAAAGCAAAAAAAGTATATATGCAACAGCATCCTTAATGCGGTTTGGACTAGCAAAGTTACTGTTTACATTCAGAAATACGTCGCCTTTTCTCATATGTATGTTTGTTTGGGTTTATTGTTGGTGTTTTAGGACGTCCTGATGGAGTTGTTAGAGGAGTGTGCTGATGGACTCTGGAAAGCAGAACGATACGAACTAATCTCTGATATCTACAAACTCATCATACCCATCTATGAGAAACGCAGGGACTTTGAGGTACAAATATGTGACAACTGGGAAACTTGATAATTAGATAATTGCCCACAATAAATATGTGCTTCATAGTGTGCAGTCTTTAATAATAGCAAAAGAAATAAGGTGATTTATGACTTTGTCACAAATTTGAATTTTGCTAAACTTTCCAAGAGCCATCTTTGTCCAGGAGTAGGTAGGAACATTTGGTTTTTGGATTGAGAATGGGGTCAGCAGTGGGTAGAGATAGGCCTCAGTCCTTCTGCTTTAATATTATATAGCTGGTGGTAAGATTAAAATTTAGAATAAAAATTTAATCAGTGAACTCGATGTGCTTCAGAGTAGGGGTGTGTGAAATAGGAGGGTGAACTACACAAATATTTGCTCCCAGATAGACATTTCTAGATACATTGTTATATTATTTATGAACATAATCACCTGCTTTGGATGTCACAGAAACTGGCTCACCTATATGAGACACTCCACCGTGCATACAGCAAGGTCACAGAGGTGATGCACACAGGCAAGCGGCTCTTGGGAACCTACTTCAGGGTGGCCTTCTTCGGACAGGTAAGGAAATCTCTAGGTCACACCAGAAGAGACATAAGTTAGGTCCAGAAGTATTTGGACAATGACAGAGTTTTTGTGATTTTGCCTTTATACCAAGGATTTGATTTGAAATAAAACAATCAATATGTGATTGAAGTGTAGACTTTCAGCTTTATTTTAAGAGGTTCCACAAAAATATGGCATTTACCGTTTAGGAATTACAGCCATTTTCAACAAAGTACCTTCATTTTCAGGGGCTCAAAGGTATTTGGACAAAGTGACATAATTGTAAATATAACCATAATTATAATAGTTGGATGAAAATCCTTTGCAGTCAATGACTGCCTGAAGTCTGTGGCCCATGTTCTCAAAACTCAAATTCTGAGTTTCCTCCCTGGAGATGCTTTGCCAGGTCTTCACTGCAGCGACCTTCAGTTGCTGCTTGTTTGTGGGTCTTTCTGCCTTCAGTCTTGTCTTCAGTAAGTGAAAAGCAGCTCTGTTGGGTTGAGATCAGGCGACTGACTTGGCCATTGAAGAATATTCCATTTCTTTGCCTCCAAAAAGTCTTGAGTTGCTTTCGCAGTATGTTTAGGGTCATTATCCACCTGCACTGTGAAGCGGCGTCCTATCAGTTTTGTAGCATTTGGCTGAATGTGAGCAGAGAGTAGAGCCCTATACACCTCAGAATTCATCTTGCTACTTCTGTCAGCAGTCACATCATCAATAAACACCAGTGATACATACATGCCCATGCCATAACACTGCCTCCACCATGTTTGACACATGATGTGGCATTCTTTGGATCATGAGCTGTTCCTTTCTTTCGCCATACTTTTCTCATGAGAGGCTTTTTTAGATGTTTTCTGGCAAAGTCTAATCTGGCTTTCCTGTTCTTGAATGTTACCAGTGGTTTGCACCTTGTTGTAAACCCTCTGTATTTACATTCATGAAGGCGTCTCTTGATTGTAGATTTTACCAATGATACGCCTACCTTCTCCAGAGTATTCATGACTTCTGTTGATGTTGTGAAGGGGTTTTTCTTCACCAAGGAAAGGATTCTGCGATCATCCACTTTAGTTGTCTTCCGTGGTCTTCCAGGCCTTTCGATGTTGTTGAGCTCACCAGTGCTTTCTTTCTTTTTAAGAATGTACCCAACTGTTGATTTGGCCACACCTAAGGTTTTTGCTATCTCTCTCATAGATTTATGTTGTTTTTTCAGCCTAATGATGGCCTCCTTCACTTGCACTGAGATCTCCTTGGACTTCATATTGGTAGCTCAAGTCG
The DNA here is from genome assembly GCA_022985145.1 of Pangasius djambal. NCBI lineage: Eukaryota > Metazoa > Chordata > Actinopteri > Siluriformes > Pangasiidae > Pangasius > Pangasius djambal. The sequence goes on along the minus strand of CM040979.1, from coordinate 17,628,716 downwards.
AACAGCTGCCAAATGCCAACTCAATACCTGATATCACCTCCAGACCTTTTATCTGCTTCATTTAGCTTGAAGTAACGAGGGAATGGACCGCACCTGGTCAATTAACTTCTTATCATTCAATTGTCGAAATACCTTTTGAGCCCCTGAAAATTGAGGTACTTTGTTGAAAATGGCTGTAATTCCTAAATTGTAAATGACATATTTTTGTGGAACCTCTTAAAATAAAATAAAGCCGAAAGTCTACACTTCGATCACATCTTGATTGTTTTATTTCAAATCCATTGCGGTGGTGTATAAAGGCAAAATCACAAAAACTCTGTCATTGTCCAAATACTTCTGGACCTGACTGTATTTCCTGTATTCATGTTCAGTTATGGAGTAAATTATTGGCACCCTTTGTGGAAAATATTACATATATAAAAAGAATGCCATGCAATGAGTGCTAACTTGAGATTTAAACATATGGGAAATCTGTTTAGTTTTATTTTAACACATTTTTTCAAACGTAAGTAGTGCATTTTTTTTTTTTTTATAAAAGACTTAACAACAAGATACACACAACAGCTGGTGTATACAATACGTTTATGGATGTGTGCAATTCAGGACATCACAGCTTGGCAGCATGTAATTACAAACAGTAACATCAGTGACAGCAAAATGTAATTTTCAAGAATGTATCATTTCTGTCTCTAGCCATCATGAACATATTATTTTGACTCTGATTAATTCTGTAATCTCTTTCTGCTTGTGTCCTAAAGGCAGCGGTAAGTCCTGGTACACATTGGCTGGTTTGAGTTTGCTGTGTTACACTACTTTATTACCAGTCTCTGATTGTTCCTTCTTGCTCTGAGAGGAAGACAGATTTCTTTGTTTCATTATCAAACTTCTACAAGTCTAAGATTCGCTCTGTGAATTATATTTGCATTTGGCACCAATACAATACTCTCATTGTAAGAATTTGTTTTGAGGTGAATGTGTCTTTTATCTCACGGCTTCTCACCGCGCTAAAGTGCCTGCATGGTAACCGTCTTTGTTGCTAACCCATCATGACTGTGTAATGTGTGATTCTGTGTAGATTCTTAGTTTGGAAATGAGTGAAATAATCCTCACAGGAGTGTCATATTGATTTCAGGCTTTTATATAGATTTAATAATAGTAATGGGCTTTGGTCTTAATACTGCTTTCATTCATATGACTGTATGACTGGGTTTGCTAAGATAATAAGTGGAGGGAGAGACACAAAATGTATTCATGTATTTAAAAAAAACTGTTGCTCTTCATACAGGTGCTGACATTACTGATTGGTCATTGTGGCTGCATTTGTATGACTGTCTTGATTTCTAGGCATAACATCAGTTAATCCATTTCACAAACATTGTGCAGTGTAACTAGAAGATTAGTGTTAGTCACTGTGTTGTGTGCTGCTGTGTTTTAAAAACTTAAAGAAATAAAGTGTATTATTGTGCATCCAGTACTACATATTTTTGCTGTTTTTTTCACAGGGATTCTTTGAGGATGAAGATGGTAAAGAATACATCTACAAAGAGCCCAAATTTACCCCTCTGTCAGAGATTTCTCAGCGACTCCTCAAACTCTACTCAGAGAAGTTTGGAGCGGAGAATGTCAAGATGATCCAGGACTCAGGAAGGGTGAGGACGTGATTCTGACTAGAAAGAGATCACTGCGATGAACAAATTCTGTAGCGGGTGCATTTGTGGTTTGTATGATCTGCTACCATTTGTGTTCTTTCTGGAGCAGATTAATCCTAAAGACCTGGATTCCAAGTATGCCTATATCCAGGTGACTCATGTCACTCCTTTCTTGGAGGAGAAGGAGCTGGTGGAGAGGAAGACTGAATTCGAGAGGAGCCACAACATCCGACGCTTTGTATTTGAGATGCCCTTCACTGTCTCGGGCAAGAAGCAGGGCGGTATTGAGGAGCAATGCAAACGCAGGACTATACTTACCAGTATGTAGCTTTTATTTGTTATGTGAGAGTGTATGAGAGTCTTAGTCAGTATATTATCCTCAACATTGTAGATTTCTACCAAACATTTAATAGAGGAACGTGAGAGAATATAGGGTAGTGTGTTTATCCGCTGGTGCTTTACCCTGTCAAAGAGTGAAATATAAGGGAATTGAAGGTACAGTCTACAAAACAGCAAACTGGGCTGTTTTCATTTATTGGAACAGCTGAATTAATGAACTAGTTCCTAGTGTTTACATAACATACAGTTGCCAGCTTATTCGGCACACCTATCTCTTAGTGTGACGTGCCTCCTTTGACCTTTTGAACAGCATGACTGTAGCTGGGTATGGATTCTACATGATGTTAGATACATTGTGCAGGAATCCCATTCATAACTATATGCCAATAAAGTAAAGACAACTATCTGTCATGTTCCTGGAACCACTGGCTGTCGATTTGTGACATGGTTCATTATTAAGTGTCTGTCTGAGCATGGAAAAGTGTAGCCATGAAGGAATAAAGATGGACAGCTCAAATGTTCAGATACACCATGCTGTTCACACATTTTTCAGTGGGTTTCAGGAGTCAGAATGTTCCTCACACCATCACACTGTCACCACCAAGCTGCAAAGTGCATAACAAATAGGAGAGCACATTATGTGTGCACAAAATTCTAATCTTTCCATCAGAATTTTATACAAAAGACACCTGATTTCATCTGACCAGGCAACTTTTTTTTTTTTTTTTTTTTTTTTTTTTTTTTTTTTTTTTTTTTTTTTTTTTTTTTTTTTTTTTTTTTTTTTTTTTTTTTTTTTTTTTTTTTTGTCGTCTCTGGCAAGAATGCTACTTGACATGGTTTTTAGCCATTGCTGCCCATTTGAGACAAATCCAGTAAGTGGTGTGTTCTGAAATGACTTTCTGCACACCAGAACGTGAATTCAGATTTGCTGCATGGAGTATCTTTGGTATCCTGATGGCTAATGTTTGGAAGATGGTAGAACTGGTGCTCCTAGTGCCAACTATCCTGCTATATCACTTGCTTTGCTTTCCAACACTCCACTGAACACTATGTGATGCTAAAAATGCTGCTTTATACCACACATTCGTCACATGGCAAATGACTTTTTGGAATAAGCAGTCTGTTTGAAAGTAGTTGGTGTGGATAATAAACTGGCAACTCAGTGTATTATGGAATCATATAGTAAATTATTTTTGAGCAGAGTATTGTAATAGTGAACAGGTTATGAGTAGAAACACTGGACATTCTTGCAGGCAGACGTGACTTAGGCTATAATAATAATGTTCCCTGTTTAATTACTAATAAGAGATTAGATTTTGAGTGTGTCAGCTAAACAATGAGATTTTATAATTATATGATCCCAAAGTCCAACTCTTATCTGTACATCCTGATAAACGTGAGTGTCTACCCCACAGCAGAAGAGCCATGACTTACCCAAGGAAATGACACATCTAGTTATTTAATTACACAAATCATATACTATATTCAAATACATCGTCCAGATTTCATGATTCCTTTTTCTTATTGAGCTCATACCTTCGCTATATTCCTCATTCTCAGTCTCTCTCTCACAGCCACACACTGTTTCCCATACGTTAAGAAGCGGATAGCGGTGATGTATCAGCACCACACAGACCTAAACCCCATCGAGGTGGCTATCGATGAGATGAGTAAAAAGGTAGCCGAGCTGCGGCAGCTCTGTGCCTCAAGCGAAGTGGATATGATCAAACTACAACTCAAATTACAGGGCAGCATCAGCGTACAGGTGCACAATCCAGCCACTCTTAAACTACCATCAGTATGAATATGATGTACAAACTTGTATACCTAATAACCTGCTACTAGTGCCTAATAACCTGCTGTCCCTGCACTAGGTGAATGCTGGCCCACTGGCCTATGCTAGAGCTTTCCTTGATGATACCACATCTAAGAAATACCCTGACAACAAAGTCAAACAGCTCAAAGAGGTGTTCAGGTAAGAGTTTACACACTGTAGGCTATGGTGTGTGTGAGGTTCCATACTGGAAAAAAAGTCAGGAAAAACAATTACCTTTAATTGTGAGGTAGCTTTAATGTGGTTTGTGTTGTGGTGTATGTAGGCAGTTTGTGGAGGCATGCGGTCACGGGCTGGGCATTAATGAGAGACTCATCAAAGAGGACCAGCAGGAGTATCATGATGAAATGAAGGCCAACTACAGAGACCTCACCAGGGAACTCTCTGCAATTATGCACGAGACGGTAAGATATATGAAAACACAAGCACCACACACAGACACTTGCGCTGTGTCACGTGGTTTTACCTAACCTGTTACACTGAAGATTAACTACATATGTGCTGTATATATAAGTGATAATATTACTTGTGGGTCAAAGATGAGACATGGCTTTTTTGTACCCCATGACAATTTATTTACTGTATATGCGTGAATGTTATATAATATTATTCCTCTTTTACTTTTCTGTTTGCTAATGTAAGGTGTTGATGAGTAAAAAAAAATAAAAAATCACACCAAGGAAGAAGCTTCCTTCTTCCTTGGTGTGAATTTATTATTATTTTTTTTTAGAAGAAGCTTCCTTCTTCCTTGCAAGAGTTAGTTCCTAGCAACAGTTAGTTTCGGTCCATTAATTTGGTCAAGTGGCGTTGTGTACTGATATATAACAGTATAACAGCACTGGCACATTTCACTATATCAATTAAAATTCCAATGAAAAATTCACTATATATCAATGTTATAATGTTACAATATTATATATATGTGTGTGTATATATATATATATATATATATATATATATATATATATATA
>CM040979.1:17610308-17622653 GCA_022985145.1 Pangasius djambal | reverse complement strand
TCTCTGTCTCTGTAGATCTCTCCTGGGGAGGATGTCATGAAGAGTCCCCTACCTGACTCCCTTCACATCTTCAATGCCATCAGTGGCACTCCCACTGCAGCCAGCATCCAGGGCATGCCCACCTCCACTTCTGTGGTCTGAGCTTCACCCTGCACTCAGCTTAGCCCTGCAAACGTTCACATTTGGTGCATGACTGCCTTCACACACACAATTCTTAACAGCAAAATGACGTCTTCTGTCATTTCTCCATTTTTCTCTCTTCAAAACCCAGTGGGGAATTTCTGTTCCACAAGTGTCCCTATTAGTGACCCTGGAATAGAGAATATAGTAGAAGTATTTGACCTATTAGCTGGGTTTGGGTAAACATATATTTTTAAGGATATATATTTTTTATTTAGTTTCTGTCCCATTCTGACTGGGAATCTGATTTACTGTTTCCTGTGGAGACCTTTTACATGTTATATACCCATCATCTGCCAAGTGTTTTTTTTTTTATTACTGATTTGTTTCTTGCTCCTTGTTTGTCATTTCTAACTTAAAACTCTATAATACCATATGTACAGAATTTCAGTTTCAGATGTCTTACAGATGGTCTGCTTGGCCTCTTTATTTTGAATTTAGCTTTGCTTTTCTCTGTTTTATATGAGAAGAAAAAAAATATGATGGAATCCACAAACCTAAGCATGAAACACATAGACACAAATCACTTTAATGTCTCAGATGGAGATAATTTTAAAGCCATGATACTATGTGTATAAATATCTAAACAGAGTGCAATATGAAGCAAGCTGAGCTCTTGCTGTGTTTGATACACTGTAAGCATGGTGTTGATCCTTCTTGCCAAAGAGTGGAGGAGAGGAGCCAGTGAAGGAGTAGACACATTTACCACATTAGTGTTCCTTTAAATGTTTATCAAATGCTTTTTATATTCACAATGGGGATTTTTTTTCAATCTCTATTTAATAGAAAGTCACTGTTCTACTGTATGTCAAATGGTCCCTAATGCTTGTTTTAAATAAATGTCACTATTTTAAAATGGTTTCCTTGTTGTTAAATATTCAATTTGGTAACTAAATCAAGTCCTTAAAATTAATAAAATTTGAGGATTGCTTTGACGTATTGATTGGATTGAGGATTGATTGCTTTGACGTATGACCACATACGTCATTATTATTATTATTATTATTATTATTATTATTATTGCTGCTGTTGTTGAAGTCCATGAACAACTCTATACTGTCATTCATCTACATATGATCATCATGGAGTTTTCCATAGAGTGCCTTAGTGTAAGAGACTCATATCTGCCTGAACATTGTTCCACCGATATTCTTCTCTCTCCTATTATTGGTCTTGCCTGAGTCCTGCTGATAGCGGATAAAAGGTGCATGAACTTTGATAAGCTCAGTTATATCTTTTGTATTTCTTATAGAAAATACACCAAAATCCAGCAACCCTTCCTAGATCATGTAAACACCATATGATCTTACACCTGATATAAACTTCATGTAAACTTGATTTTGCTCCCACTGTCTCACCGCCCTTCTGCACTACTCTAGTGCTTAAAGTACCTGGGCTTTTCTTCTCAACAGCACATATTGTTGCTGTCTTTTTATTTTTTCATCCCATGTATTTCATCTGCTATATTAATTGTTGAAACAAGCATCTCTGAGTGTTGTTTCATTGCTTAGGTCTATTATATACCATTTTTAAGAAATAAAAAGGATCCTAATTAATCTGAACTAGTATTCTCTCTCACACTCCCTCCATCACTCCCTGTACTTGTATGTTCAGTATGTTCAAGGGCTCATAAACAGGGCCACAGTCCACTCTAATGAGAAACATTTCACCTTTACACTGTGGGTTCTGTAGACACACCGGTCTTTTCATCCACTGTCACTCAGCAGGTTACACACGCAACCATGACGGGTAAGATCATGTATCATTATTATGTATCATGACGTGTATTTCATGGTCGTAATGTATTTGATGTATTTGTACTGATGTAGATAAATATTATTGATTTGACAGACAAAGAGAAGAATGATGATAAGAAACCAGAGAAGGTCAGAACAGTGCTGTCACTGAAACTATTGAAATTTTTGTATTCAAATCCCTATTTCTCTCACCAATACACAGTAGATCTATTCCTTTATTTCCTTCATTTTTACATGTTCTTTCTTTCTTTTTGTTTGGAAAACTGCATTAATGTTAATGGGACTATTGAGTTTACTCAGATGTTCAAGAGTCTGGCTAACTTAAACCAGCAGAGCCCTTATCTAATAATTGTCTGTGTAAACAGATTTAGATTTCTATCAGAAATGATAGTTGTAAACTGCAATAAGGCTAATTTATAGACATGTACGAAATGCACTAAATTATATCACACGAAAACCTGGAACGTTATTGTTTTGGTTGTGTTACCGACATTGAGTAATTAAAAAATGAAATATTTGTATTTCATAGCTCCAGAGTGCTTGTGTTTACTTGCAGAGTTCTTGCAGTTAATGCCATGAAGCAGCTGCTGAATGACACTATGAATCTGGGTTAATTAATCAAGTTGGCTTCACTGTTGGGATTTACATAGACACAGTAAATAATAATAAATCTTTTGCTAACCATTTGAAAGCTCCTTGTACCTTTGGTACACCAGTGAATATGAGAGGAAGGGTGTCTCACCTTTGGCAGAGCTTTTAAAGGATCCACAGATATCAGGATCTCAGCTGCCATCTGCTGGACAGCATGTATTCATTTATAGCACATGTTCACAAACCTGGTCCTGAAGTAACAACTGTCCTGAACATTTTAGTGTTTTTCCTGCTCAAACACACCCATGCAATCTCAGGAAGGGTTGTTAGATAACTGATTAGTTTAATCAGGTGTGTTAGAGCAGAGAAAGCAATAAACTGTGAGGGTCAGGGGGTACTCCAAGACCAGAGATTTTTTAGGACCAGATGTTTTAGAGATTTTACTTTCATCACATTTTAGCCAGTCTGACATTTTGCTAATAACTACAAATATATTTTGCTAAATTAAAAAGTATATGAAATTGCAGCAGGTTGGGTTTCTTTAGATGCAATAATATGTATTTGTGCACTTGTGTGTGTGTGTGTGTGCGTGTGTGTGCGTGTGCAGAGCGTGGAATGCTGTGGTTATCCAGTCAGTATATTTTTCATCGTTGTCAACGAGTTTTGTGAGAGATTCTCCTACTATGGAATGCGTGGTAAGAGAACAGCAAAATTTACAGTGCAGCTATCGGAATAATAATGGGTATAATAAATGAATAATACTGTAACCAACAGCATAAAATCACAATTCAACAGTGATGATGATGATGATGCATTAATTGTCCTTGTTTGTCTTATACAGTTTTCTTGCACTGCGGCAAAGTATTTAATTGCTCTGACTTGCGCAAAATTATAGTCGGGGGCGGGGGGGGGGGGGGGGGTTAGTTGATTTAGTTTTGGTTTAGTTAATTATGTCAACTGGATAGTAAGACACCCTTTGTGTGTGTGTGTGTGCGCGTGTTTCCTCCTAGCGGTGCTGGTGCTGTACTTCAGGTACTTCCTGCGTTGGGATGATGACCTCGCCACCTCCATCTATCACGCTTTTGTGGCCCTGTGCTACCTGACTCCCATACTAGGTGCCATCGTGGCTGACTCATGGCTTGGAAAGTTTAAGTGAGAGCCTGTTTAACCATTTTTAGGGCAGGACCTCCGTAATAAGCTCAAGATTCATTAATACCAACCACGTAACAACCAGTAGTGAGAGTATTTCCAATCTGTCCTGACAATTTCTCCATGCAGAACCATCATCTACCTGTCCATTGTGTATGCCATCGGCCAGGTCACCATGGCAGTCAGTGCTATTCACGACATCACCGACACAAACAGAGACGGCACACCAGACAATATGGCAGTGCATGTGTAAGTGGCAGCCTTCCCATTGACATGTCCCATTACATCATTTGTAGCATTGCAACCTGTTAATTACTATTGAACTACAGTGTGGTTTTCTTCCTGTTGTAGCGCCTTGGCCATGATAGGGCTGATCCTCATTGCTCTTGGTACAGGTGGCATCAAACCCTGTGTGTCTGCATTTGGAGGAGATCAGTTTGAGGACCACCAGGTCTGACCATTAATACACACCTTTTAATACACAAAAAGCAGTTTTAATCCGCACTTATACGTTAAACTGTAGTTGTATGTTTAGTACAGACTAAATAAACTGCTTTCCTTGTTCTCTTGGTTTTGCAGACGAGGCAGCGTAGTACATTCTTCTCTGTGTTCTATCTGTGTATTAATGCTGGCAGTCTCCTCTCCACCCTCATCACCCCCATACTCCGAGGTATAACACATTCACATCTCAGGTGTAAAAGGATCATTAACATGACCTTATTGACCTCACTGTACCTTGTGTGTTTGTGCAAATCTGTACACAGGTCAGGAGTGTGGTATTCACAGTACACAGAAATGCTACCCACTAGCTTTTGGTGTTCCTGCAGCCCTCATGGTGGTCTCTCTGGGTGAGTTTCTTAGTGTGACTGAACAGGCAAATACAGTCAGGTCCATAAATATTGGGACATAGACACAATTCTAACATTTTTGGCTCTATACACCACCACAATGGATTTCAAATGAAACGAACAAGATGTGCTTTAACTGCAGACTGTCAGCTTTAATTTGAGGGTATTTACATCCATATCAGGCGAACAGTGTAGGAATTACAACAGTTTGCATATGTGCCTCCCACTTGTTAAGGGACCAAAAGTAATGGGACAGAATAATAATCATAAATCAAACTTTCACTTTTACTTGGTTGCAAATCCTTTGCAGTCAATTACAGCCTGAAGTCTGGAACGCATAGACATCACCAGACGCTGAAATCCATTGTGGTGGTGTATAGAGCCAAAAATGTTAGAATTGTGTCGATGTCCCAATATTTATGGACCTGACTGTATATATAAGTTTGGTTTGTATATGGAGGAGACCTAAAGAATCTCACTCATAGAGGCCTCAACCTCATTCTGGTCTGGATTAATCAAATGTTGTCCCCAGAGTAGAAGATTGTCCTGTACAGGCAAATCACCAGAAAGGCTAAGAGCATGTGTGTTCTGTATATCTGCAGTTGTGTTCATTGCTGGCAGTGGTATGTATGTTAAAGCTGCACCCAAGGGCAACATCATGCTGGATGTGTCTAAATGCATTGGGGTAAGTGTGTTACACTGAGATGAGACAAAACAATGTTTCTACTGCTAGCATTACTTGTGTGCACAGACAAAATCTTTAAGAAACAGCTTGCCTCAAAAATCCTCAAATCTTTTGATTCTGTACCTGAATGTTGTAACAAGTAAGCATCTATGTTCCCTTCCTAGTTTGCTATTAAGAACCGTTTCAGACACAGGAGCAGTAAATACCCAAAGAGAGAGCACTGGCTGGACTGGGCTGATGAGAAATACGATGTATGTTCACCCTCTTCTTCCTTTCTGTTTCTTTTTTTTATTTCATTCTCCCACTTATCAGTGCAACACTTTCATATGCCTTGATTCTGATTGGTCTGAAGGTGTTGCAAAGTTTATATTAATGCATTTGTTCTAATAAATCTAATAATGTCTTTTTCTATAGTAACATTTTATAGAGAGACTTGTATAGGAGATGCTCCACATGAACAGAGCAAAAAAATATAAAATATCAAAAATATTGTTCATATGATGTAGCTTTCTATGAGGAGAGGTTTACTTAACATTTTTGGAAAAAGACTCTAGTGTGAGCGTATTAACAGTCAGAAAGCTGTAAAGCTGTACCTTCAGGTTTTCTGACACGGGAAACTCTTCAGAACAGAGGGCTTTGTGGTAACAGGCTAGAACAACTGTTTTGAGCTGTTAGTAATAACAGGAACTAACTTGTTTCGTGGAAATTTCATAACATTAAACATAACTATCAGCTGATAAACAGTATGACGTATTGTTCTTTAATTAATAAAGAAAATGTGATTGTTGGCAAATTATAGGAATATAATTTGTTATAGGAAAATAATCAACTTCATGGTGGTAACAACCTTCCACGCAACACCACCATGTCATTGCATGTCCCTTTATGTTGTTCCTTACTTATAAAACACTTGTATAGTTACCACCCCTTCATATACATGCAACATTGTGTGACACGTTGCCTTTTCCTGTGTGCTACAGAAACTCCTCATTGCTCAAATTAAGATGGTGCTCAAAGTGCTGTTCCTCTACATCCCTCTCCCAATGTTCTGGACCCTATTTGACCAAAAGGTAACACTAACACCTTACTGACATTTACTTTGTTACTGTACTTAAATCTGATATTGAAGTATCTATATTTACTTGAAATGTTCATATACCTAATACATTTGACTTGATATCAAAAGAATAATCTACTTTCTACTCACCACATCACTAAATTTCTCTATATTCATATATTTCTAAGATCATAAGATGACATCTAAATCTAAAACATCTAACGAATTTAAAATTTAATAGCAAGAAGGAGACCAGATACCCATCACTGCAATCTATCTGTTTGCTACATACACTTTGTATTTATTGAGGCAGTTTGTTTTGTGACAGCTAGCTATTGGCATTCAGCTAGTTTGTATTGTCAGAGTTATTATAATGCTAGCTAACATTTAAGAGGTTAGGAATACTGTTGGTAGTTAGCGTTAGCAATTTTTCCCACACAATCCTTGGTGAATGAGGCACTAATTTACCATCAGTAACTTCAGCAGTGTGTGATTTGAAGCTTTTTTCTTTTGGGAATCTTTATTGTACTTTAAGTAAATCTAAGAGTTGATATTTTTTACTTCATCTTCCGTGAAGAGTTTGAAGCTATACTTCAACTTTTACAAGAGTGTTTCTTTAGATGAGTAATTTTTACCTCAGTAGAGAATTTGGGTACTTTTGCCACTTCTGGCCGTGATTATTAGTGTGTTTAACCATTAAACATGAATTCTCTATAATGTAGTGCTGAAAATAAGTAGGGTTGTGATTTGTTCAACAGGGCTCCCGTTGGACCCTCCAAGCCACCACCATGGATGGGACCTTTGTGAGTTGTTTAACTAAATACTCCAAATTCAGTGTATAAATTCAGAGTATTGAATGGAACTGACTTTGGAATCTAAAATATAGGAGCTCTCTCTTTCATTGGTTAATATTCCTTACTACTTTTAATAGCATATAATGTTGATGATTTATTGCTTTTTGTGCCTACAGGGAACACTGGTTCTGCAGCCAGATCAGATGCAGGTGAGTGATGATTTCTGTATCAGAACTGAACACAATGTGGCTGAGCTGAATGCATTTTCACATCATGGTACATTGTTGAGCATTTCTTTGGCTTGTGCAGACAGTGAACCCCATTTTGATTCTCACCCTGGTGCCCATCATGGACAGAGTTGTGTATCCTCTCATCAGAAAGTGTGGCTTCAACTTCACGTAAGAGCCTCTTCTTCATACTTGAAAATAGTGTTTAACTCCAGGAACCATTTATTTTTACACTGATTGCAGACCAAAAATGTAAACACAAAATTGTGTGATTTTTTTTTAAGTAAATAAAATGTACTTCTGAGTGGGATGATGGTGCAATGGGTAGCGTTGCTGCTTCACAGCTCCAGGGTTCCTGGTCCAAGCTCGGCTTGCTGTCAGTGTGAAGTTTTTCCAAAGTTGTGTGAGATTCTTGCAGATTCTCTGGTTTCATCCCAATTCCCAAAAAAACAAAAATGGCAGTAGGCGGATTGGTGACTCTAAATTACCCCTAAGTGTGCTAGAGTGTATGTGCCTGGTGCCCTGCAATGTATTGTCTTATGAGTGTATTATATGTGAAAGGCTTTTCAGTCTTTGTTGACTGCTAAAGTTAACATGAATACTATGTTAATATTAACAGTTTTTAATTTGCAAACCCTTCATTTAACACATGGGCTCAGTTAATTAAGACTTCAGGAGAATCTGAGGTCTTTTTTGATAGAGGTAGTTTTGATGAATGTAGAATTTAAGGAAAAAATAAATTAAGAATCAGTTAGATGTACGTTATTGTTGCAGTTCATTTAGTCAAACCCTTTTGTTCTATAAAAACAAACACATTAATGTCAGTTCTAAGAAGAGAAATAAAACTTTCAGGTTTTTGTAGCAAAGATACTGTTGCTTCTGAGCTTTTGGCCTGTAGTGTAAATGTTTGAACTTTTCCCACAGCCCTTTGAAGAGAATGACCGTTGGGATGTTTTTGGCTGCTTTGGCTTTTGTGTCTGCAGCTCTGGTCCAGATTCAGATCGATGTGAGTGTTAAACTGACAGTCATTTAGATTCACATTATCAGCAAGGATCACACGCAACCTATATATAGGATGACCTGTATATGCAAACACTTAAAGTGTATTTTTTAACTATTAAAAAATAAGTGTTTTTTCCTAAACCATGCTTATTTAGTTTCAAAATACTGATATAGATTTTTATATTCAGAAAACACTGCCAGTTTTCCCATCCTCTACACAAAGTCAGCTGAAGGTAGTGAACATGGAAAGTGCTCAGCTCCAAGTCAACATCCCTCCCAACACACCTGTTCTGCTCGGATCTTTGCAGGTAAAAAAACACACACACACACACACACACACACACACACATGTATATATATATATATATATATAAGTATGTGGACACCTGATCATTACATCCATATGTGCCCATTCCAAAACCATGGTCATTACAGAATTAGTCCCCCTTATGTTATAACAGCCTCCACTCTTCTGATAAGGCTTTCCATTAGAATTTGTGGTCAGCCACTGATGTCAAGTGAGGAGGCCTTCATCACACAGGTATTCAGTGGGTTTGAGTTCAGGGCTTGGGCCACTTGAGTTCTTCCACCTTAGCAAACCATGTCTTTGTGAACTTTGCTTTGTACACATGGACATTGTCATGATGTAACAGGTTTGGGCCCCTTAGTTCCAGGGAAGGGAAATTGTAATACTACAGCATACAAAGAAATCCTATACAGTCGTGCGCTTACAACTTTAAGGTAAGAGTTTGGAAAAAACACCCACATATGGGTGTGATGGTGAGGTGTCCACATACTTTTGGCTATGTAGTGTATAAAACAGACTGACAGCCTTCTCTTTATGTTCACTACAGGCCAGTGAGGACTACATGACTTTTGACAGTCCAAATATTACAGTTTCCTTGAACACGAATCCTGTGATCAATAAAACCTTCACCCTGAGTTTGGGACAGCGCCAGACCCTCATCATTCCTTCTGATCCTAATGCCATGTATCTGGTAAGAATTAAGTCATTCTTTTCCTTTTATTTATGAGATTCTCTAAATTAATTAAAATGAAGTGATAAAATGATCTCTGCTCTCTCAGACAAAAGATTTAACCTCCAAACCAGAGCAAGGCAACAATGCAGCCAGGTCAGTGGAGTCTTAAATTACGTCAAGTTATTCATAACCTCTAGCTATCTGTAGGATCACTTTTTGTCTATTACATATAATGTGATAGCTTACTGCCATAGTACCCTATGCTAATTTTTATTTCATGTACTGTGTTATAAACATGTGGTAAATAACCATTAAAATCCACTAAATTCTAATAATCAACTGTTGCTTCTTTTTACTTTTCACCAGATTTGTAAATGGTATGACTACAGAACTGAATGTTTCAAATGTTGCACTCATCAAACCATCAGATGTTTCAGACAACACACTGGTTCCACAGGGGTCGTAAGTTCACCTATTCAGTTATTTCTGATGTTGGAAAATCTATATAAGAAATATTAATGTTAACAATACAAGTAATCTCATCCTGGGTATTCTCTCCCATCAGTCGGACGTTCACCATCACTGACGGTGGGCAATCTTGTCAGTTCTCGACACAGTTTGGGTTTGGAGGAGCTTACACCTTCCTTATCCCCAGCACGCTGAGCTGGACTGAGAATGTGTGTAATCAAGTTTGTTATTCTTAAATGACTCTGAAAACCCTGTGCTTGACTCACAGATATAGGTGTTTTCACACTTGGTCCATTTTTACCATTCCAAGCGGTCTCAGATCAATGACTCAGCATTTTTGTGCATGTGTGAACACAATAAAAAACTCAGACCCCTCTAAAACAGCCCACTAGCAAACTATACTGAGACCACCTATAGAGAGTTCTGATAGAGACAGCCAATCACGTGACAGCAACGCAATGCATGCAGATACTGGTCAAGAGCTTCAGTTAATGTTCGCATCAGAATGGGGAAAAATATGAACTCAGTGACTTTGACCATGGCATGATTTTTGTTGCCAGATAGGCTGGTTCAAATATTGGTTCAAAAAACTGCTAATCTCCTGGAATTTTCATGCACAACCATCTACAGAGTTTACACAAAATGGTGCAAAAACAAACATACAGTGAGCAGCAGTTCTGTGGCCAGAGACGCCTGGTTGATAAGAGAGGTCAGAGGAGAATGGCCAGACAGGTTCTAGTTAACAGGACAACTGGCTGCAGTAACTCAAATAACCACTTTTTACAACTATGGTGAGCAGAAAAGCATCTGAGAATGCACAATATGCTGAAACTTGAGGCAGATGGGCAACAACACCAGAAGACCACATCATGTTCCACTCCTGGCAGCCAATAACAGGGATCTACAGGGATCTACAATGGGGACAGGTTCATGAAACTGGTCACCTGAAGATTGGCTAAAGATTAGGCAATGTTTTTTCAATCTCCAATTGTTCAGTTTTGTTGAACCTCTGCCCAATATAGCCTCAGATTCCACACCAAGGTTCATGTTGTGCATTCTGAGATGCTTTTCTGCTCACCATGGTTGTAAATAGTGGTTATTTGAGTTACTGTAGATTTTCTGTCAGCTCTAACCAGTCTAGCCATTCTCTTCTGGTCTCTTTCTCAAGGAGATTCTGATAATTGCATGAATGAGCATGTATACACATGTTCCTATTAAAATGGCCAGAGAGTGTATGTAGTGTATGCATGTATTTTAGCTATGCTGACTGCTTATGTCATAAATGGGTCTAAGAAACATAAGTTTCTTTTAATGGTCCTGCAGCAAAGTTCCCTCTCCTCATTGCTTTTCTTTTTCCAGACACTTCTGGTGTTTCACTGCAGTTCTGTTTTTAAACAATTTTGAACATACTCCGTAATTCACAGCCCAGTTACATGGCTGGGGTCTGAGTTCTAAAAAAAAGCTTGTGGTGTGAACAAGTGCTCTGATGGTAAAATGTGCAGAAGGAAAATGAAGTTGCCTGAGGTCACTTTCGCCTAGATGCCTTTCATGTCCACTTCAACAGGACTGAGAAAAATAACTATGTAAACCCAGTGTTTTTTTATATAGTAAGAAATGAATGTTTTTGGACAGAACAATTCATTAATATATAGTGGGCCAACTACTTACTAATATCTAATGGATGTGTCCTGATGATTATTAAAATTAATATGAAATTAACATATCGTGTGCTACATGTTACCAAATTTGTGTAAACTAACTGGTGTATCTTTGGTCTGTGTGTAGTGTGGTGGCTCTATAGTGAGAGTGGAAGATATTCAGCCCAATACTGTGCACATGGCGCTTCAGATCCCTCAATATTTCCTCATCACTGCTGGAGAAGTGGTGTTCTCCGTCACCGGCCTGGAATTCTCGTACTCACAGGTACAACAGCAGATCACCCAAAACTTATTACACTTTTTTTTTGTTTAATAATAAATTAATGGATTCATGAAAAGATATAGGTGTCTAAATAAAACCTGTTCAAATGAGGTTATGATTAAAACATTTGGCACTAGTATGTAAATATACAGAACACATATTCTAGCAATATCAGTGGAAAATTCAATTCATTTTGATTTGTATAGTGCTTATAAGAAGCCATTGCCACACAGTAGCTTTAGAGAAATCTGGATGTAAAAAACATTATCCAATATAAGCTGAATGAGTTCCCTCGGTCTACAGGCCCCCAGCAACATGAAGGCAGTACTGCAGGCCGGCTGGCTCCTCACTGTGGCTGTGGGAAACTTTATTGTGCTGATTGTGGCAGAGCTGGCAAAGCTACCTGACAAGGTACTGTATCCAGTAAAATAAATACTGTAACAATTAAATTACAACTATGTAATATTTAACATAAAACTGCTGCAAGTTACACTATATTACCAAAAGTATTTGGTCACCCATCCAAATGATCAGAATCAGGTGTCCTAATCACTTGGCCTGGCCACAGGTGTATAAAATCAAGCACTTAGGCATGCAGACTGTTTTTACAAACATTTGTGAAAGAATGGGCCGCTCTCAGGAGCTCAGTGAATTCCAGCGTGGAACTGTCATAGGATGCCACCTGTG
>CM040979.1:17593714-17610208 GCA_022985145.1 Pangasius djambal | reverse complement strand
ACACTCCTCAACCTTGTGGACAGCCTTCCCAGAAGAGTTGAAGCTGTAATAGCTGCAAAAGGTGGACCGACATCATATTGAACCCTATGGGTTAGGAATGGGATGGCACTTAAGTTCATATGTGAGTCAAGGCAGGTGACCGAATACTTTTGGTAATATATATAATAATTGTATAAGTGTATAATTTATACTTTAGTTTCTCACTTTTAAGACCATTTATTTAACACTTTGTGCATTTGTGTGTGTGTGTTTTGTGTGTTGCTTTTGCAGTGGGCGGAGTATGTGCTGTTTGCTTCTCTGTTAGTGGCAGTGTGTATAATCTTTTCAATAATGGCTTATTTCTACACCTACATCGACCCTGCTGAGATTGAAGCCAAGTTCAAGCAAAACAAAGAGCTGGAACCAGATGAGAAAGAAGCGAAAGAAAATAAAGCTATAGAGATGGAAACACATAAGACATTGCAAAACCAAGACGATGAAACTAAAATGACCAAAATCTGATTAAATTATTATTTAACCCACCATGTACCATCCAAAGACTAACAGGTGTCAATTTCTGATATCTTTAAACATGTACCAGTGTGCTTACAGACATTATGAGTGCCAGAAATAAATATCATGTGCATAGATTCAGAAGAAAATGTTTATAGATAGAGCTGCTCAAAGTGAACAACCAAAATGAAAGTATGGTGAACTGTGAAGCAATATTATTATATATAGACTAATGTATCTTATAAATGTATATATAACAATTTGTTAAACTGTAGAAAACTCTGTGAAAACTGTGGGAAAAAACCTATATCACAATTACCGTAACGGCACAAGCTAGCACAAATTTAGATTTTTACAGTTGTTTCTAAAAGTGTTAGTGAACATGAAATCTTACGTTGACTCTGTTAAATACATTAAGCATCTGTTTTATGGATACAGTTCAACAAGTGAACTAATTTACACTGTTAATCATTTACACTGCTCATCGTAACAGTCATTTAGGTCTAGAACCTGCTTAATGAATCTCTAGAAGACCAACAATAAATGTGTTCCATTTGCAGAGATGCATAAATGAGCCTCTAATCAATTTTCATGGATAAACTCACTGGCCACTTTATTAGAAACAGCATACTAATACTGGGTAGACCCCCCATTTGCTCTCAGAACCGCCTCAATTCTTAATGGCCTGGATTCCACAAGGTATTGAGAACATTACTTTAACATTACCTGGCTGACAGGATTGCATCACATGGCTTGCGCTGCAAATTCCCCCTTCTACCACAAGTGCGAAGTACTGGATTCAGATCTGGTGACTAGGAAGGCCATTGAGGTACAGTGAACTCATTGTCATGGTCATGGCTCCATGTGTGCCAAGAAAACATTTTCCACACCATTACCACCACCAGCAGGCTGTGTCCATGGTTTCTGACCCTACCATCTGCATGTCGCAGCAGAAATCTAGATTTCTTGAGACCAGGCCACGTTTTTCCAATCTTCAACTGTCCAGTTTTGGTGAGCCTGTGCCCACTATAGTCTGTTTTCGGCTGACAGGAGTAGAACCCAATGTGGTCTTCTGCTGTTGTAGCCCAGCTGCCCCAAGGTTCGATAAAAAGTAAAGAGTGGTAATTTTAGTTACTGTAGCCTTCCTGTCAGCTTGAAACGATCCGGCCATTCTCCTCTGATCTCTCTTACACACATAATTGTGCATGAACTCTAGAGACTGTTGTGCATGAAAATCCCAAGAGATCACCAGTTTCTGAAATACACACTGAGATCAGATTTTCCCCCATACTGATGTTTGATGTGAACATTAACTGAAGAGCTTGACCTGTATCACATGGCTGTATGCGCTGAGCATGCTGCCACATGATTGGCTGGTTGGATAATTGCATCAATGAGCAGGTTTATAGCTGTTTCTAATAAAATGGCCACTGAGTGTATATACTGTACATTTGACTTTCATGTTTATGTACTGTAGCCTGAACAGTGCACAGGCAAAACTAAAAGGCAAAAACTCATCAAATGTGGGTTAATTTGTGAACAAACACTAGTACTGAATGAGCTTTAGGTTTGTGCCAGTTTTACATGTTTAAAGTTTAAAGTTAGTGCCCCTCCATATACAGGACAGCCAAGCTAAAAGATGATGACTGGTGTTTTTAACATGCTTATTACAAAATCCACTGAGCTACAAATTCACAATTATCAAACACGCCTCTAAATATATTAACATACACCCGAGAGGTTTTAATATGTGAAGTTATTTCAGTTAACCCGCACTTTAGCAATGAACCACAATCCACTTCTGCTTTGAAGAGCGCAAACTAGACCTACTTCAAAGGCAAGCGCATGCGCTAGAGAGACAACGCCCACTTAGGCAGCGCGGGCCAGGGTTGAATTTTAAATGTAGTGCACTTAATAGGGTGCAAAAGCTACAATTCTATACCTTATTTAGTGCGCTTCTATAAGGATCCGGAAGCCAATTGGGATTCAGACAAAGGACCGGTCGTCAGACAGTTTTGGAGCTGTCGTCAGGGGGCGTGGTCAAAACTTATGACGGAAGGGCGATTGGTCCTGGCGACCCGTTTGGCTCCGCCTTGATATAATCAGCGGTTTCAATATGGCGGAAGGCTACGGCGGAAAATGAGGAGGACGAGATCAGTTCAGTGTGTTTGGTGAAATTTTTGCGTTCTTTTAGCCGTTTTGAATGTAGACACCAAGTTATCGTTTGTTAGACTTCGGATTTCAGATACTATAAGGAACCGTGCAATATTGGCAGCTGTTCTAAGCGGAAGTTGAAAGTTAGCTAACTAGCCTGCTGTCCGTCCACCGAACTTGTGCGGCAGTTGGCGAAAATACCATAATCCTCTCCAGTGCAGTGACTCTGACGGTTTATCGCACTTAATCATCTCAGCACTGTTGCTCGTGTCTGGAATCGTTTTATTCAGTGAAGAAGTGCTGAAGAGCGTTATTATGGATGTCGGACTGGTCGAGGTGTAATTTCTGCATCGAGCCTAGCTCGGTTGCTAGCAGAGCGAATCACACAGCTCCGGAGTCAGCGCTCAGCGTCTGGCTTATTAACTACGAGAAATCTTTCAGTAGTTGGCTGCTCGTCGCGATATTACATTTAATTACCATCATAACAGAAAACTGGTGATTTAGCTAAGCTAGCTAGCCAGCATTTGACCAGACTTCAACTTGGAACAAGGAGCGTTTCCGCTTTACAGTCGCCTGGACGTTACTGGACTGTTTTATTTGTTTGTTGTGTTATGATAAACCCAGCAAGCTGATATAACCACAGTGGTGGTCACGTCCACTTGGAGTTTTTAATTTTTTATTTTGGTCTTGTTTTGACTGAGAGGCTTGGTGTGAATAAGAAGCCATGGCTCGTCACTCTCCTGTCCAGAGAGGACTTCCAGGCATACAGGTAACGCTAGCTGTGACTCTCAGCGACCTATTCCTCACTCAACAGCAGCTTACAGCAGAAATGAACCATACTGTCACAGAGAGCTTGTGTTTTGAAATGACAGCATTGCTAAACACCACAGAGTGGAGTGTGTGTGCTGTCTAGTAAATGTTTCACTTGAGCCTCTTTTGGGGTTTGGACAAATTCACCTGCTACACGATTGTTAACCTTGGGAGGGAGTTTGTTCTGCCACCAAGACATTTTGAAAATGTTTTTACTTTTCCATGGTTTTTGCAGTAACTTCTGACTTTGTCATAAACACAAGGTACACAGAATCAGGTTGATCTACTTCTATCTATCAATCTGCTTGATACTTGTTCAGTTTCCTGGGGAGTTTCCTGAGCGCCACAAGACACTAAACAACACCGGAAGTAATAGTTGCCACGGTGCTGTCTTCAGTTTGATTACTGAACTGTTTCATCCTCCATAGCAAGTGATTATATTGGAGCTTATTTAGGCCAGGGGCAGGGGTATGGGTATGGCTGCAGGCTTGCATTCCAACCAAGCAAGTGCCACACCTGGTTTCACTTGTTTAATCAGTCCATAGCCTCCAAACAACCATCAAATGTGTCTCCAGTTAGGCTGTAATGACAGCCTGCAGGCACACCTGACACTTTGCTGATAAGATTGAAGACCCCTGGTTTAGAGGAAACTTTGGGTTAAAGGAATGGCATTGTTGGTATTGAAGTTGCATATCCTTGTCTGATATCTCATGTAGCTGGACCATCAGGGATGAAACCTACTTTGACCCCTTTTACACAGTCATGCAAGGGGAACTGAACACTGCTGAATCAATTCTTAATCCCATCATCTTCCGTCTAGTGACTAGGATGTGACCACGTTTTTTTTTTCTTTTTTCTTTTGGTAAGTTTCCTTGCGTCCCGTCCAGGGTGTATCCCTGCCTCACGCACAGTGTTCCTGGGATACGCTCCGGTTCCACCATGACCCTGACCAGGATTAGTGGCTACTGAAAGTGAGTGAGAGCATAGCAAGTGGCTGTGACAGATAAACAGAAACAGGGCCTAGTTTTATTGCTGTCTCTGAGGATTCCCACGTTGGAAGCTTCTGACACGTTTTGAAAACTCAAATACAAACAGCAATGAAATGATTAACAATGTAATAAACGCAGTCTAAATTTTGATCCTAATTTATTTTGATCCCATCCGCGTGTAGACAAACGTAACATTCCTTTACAATGTTTGGGGGAAAAAAATGTGAGATGAGGTTAGTTTTAGGTTTCCCTTAGAAAGCATTTTATTTTGCCAGGTAGTGGTGGGAGGTTTATCAGTAGAGAATTTCCAATACTGTTTCGACTGTAGAGTGGTGTGTTAATGGCTATGGGGAAAGCAGTGACGTTTGTTCCTTGTTATTACTTGTCTGTGTTCTGTGGCCGGGGTGCCCTTTCGCCCAGGACAAGTAGGTCATTGGGGTTACACTTTTTAGTCAGAATGTGTTTAGTTTAGTGACAATGCTGTATGGCCTAGTATGAAAGCAACACCACAGTATTGTCAGAAATGTTTCCAGCTCAGCATGTTTTCATCTATATACCTACAGCAGGGCCGAGTCTTGGCTTTAGTCTTTTATTGTGTGGGTTCATTCACACAGCCCTGTTCTCTCTGCAGTCAGCATCCTAAGAGGAACATAGTCTCACGTAAGTCATATGATTTATGATCAGCGGCTCTGATTTATGTGTTATTACATGAAGTAGTCACACTTGATACGCAACAGTGACATCATTACTATTCAGACCTGGAACATCCTGAGTTGTGTCTGAGTCCTGAGAACATGTTATGTCTTGTCGTATGACAGTCTGTCTGTGTCGTGATGAGAGTCTGAGCTTACCTGGCATTAGAAACTATGTCAGTAATGGTTGTGGTATGGCTTTGCAGGTCTGGTGCCGGATCAGATAGGCCTTTGAGGTCAAAACTCAAGCACAAGCAGCTGACTGAGAAAACATTATGTGGGTTACCATCACAGCAGCATTTTCCTTCCTGTCCTTTGTCTCAGTCACACAACTCAGTCATCACCTGGCTGTCCCTTCTGGTGCTGTGACAGGTTTTAGACTGCTGTTTTTAATTCGTCGTTATCTCTGCCGGCATGTCTCAGTATTCCTAAAACAGTTATGTATGATCTTACCCTGAAATTCAAATTTGTATTTGTTTATTGTGGCTGTAAAGTTAGTCATAGTTTCTCTCTTGTCATCAAAAGTACTTTCTGTTTTAAAGGGAAATGATATAACAGGCAGACTTGCTGTCATAAACATGAATGCAATTCACTCTGTATGCTGGGTAATAAACGAATGGACTTCTGAAAATCGAAGAAATCACACGTAAACTTGTAGTTCTGGTTATCCCCAAAACTGAAAAAAAGGATATTCACATTTAAAGATTTCTGCTTAAAGGTGTCCTGTCTAATGCTACATTTATAACCTAAGAAGGTGGTGGTTCAGTGGTTAAAGCTCGAACAGAAGGCTGTGACAGAAGACTTGATTACTTGATTGACAGAAGACATTCACTGTGTGAGGACATCACACTTAGCTAGCAGGGTTTTAGATATCTTTAAGCAGACTGACTATTTTATCTACCATGTTTGTTAAACTGGTTCCATAGCCAGTGTGAGATTTGCAGGCAGACAGCCAAGGTGAGTTTAAAAGGTAGCCTAAATAAAACATTTCCACATCTTTTGGAAAATATGCTTATTTTGATGTCAGATGTCTCTGATGTCTAGATGTAAGAGTATATTATAGGCAGAAAAACTCAATTTTAATCAAAAACTTTTGACTGATTTCCAGAATTCAGCCACAGCAACATTCAACAGGTTTTCCCACGTTACCGCACACACAATAATCTCCAAATGCCTGGCTGTAAAAAAAAAAAAATCATCAAAAATGTCTTTAAAGTCATCGTTACCAGTCTATAGTCAGAAAATATTCAGGCAACTCACTGAACAATCTGAATGAAACATGACCAGATTAAGAGAACCCTAGCTCAGGACTGTTGAAATAAAAGCTTGTTGCCAGATTGTGGCTGTAAATCTTGCATTTTCCTTCTGATTAGCTGTGTAGGGCTCCGCTGGGCCCTTTAACACCATTCCATAAGATAGTGCACTCATACATGCTTGATAAGTGTGTGTGATCAACGCCCCGTTTTACTGTCATAAAGTGTTTCCACCTGGCTGCCAGAGCCAGTGTGAGTAATGTTCAGCTGAAAGAAAAGAGCTCAAATGGAGTCTGTCTGGCAACAGGTAAATCTCTGCTCTTTGTCGTAACAAACTGATTTCTTTTTTTTATTTTTTTATATATAAACTTTCCTAGCGTTGTTAGAGGCATGTTAATGACTTATAAGTGGGAACAGTAAGAGTTTGGTTTGTGTGACAGAGATGTTCCAGGCTTTTTTGTGTGGTCTGTCCCTTGTATATCAAATCTTATTTATCTGGCCTGCAGATAATTAATCCTGTTCACACCTTTGTACTGTTACTGTTCGAGTACATGCCTAGTTATGTTTTGGCCACATGAATAAAACAAGTATAATATGTGTAAAGACTCTGAGACCGTGTTGTATGCCATTAGTCGGGTCCCTGACCTGTAACTGAAGGTGTGAGGAAATACATACTGTGGCTCTGTATGTACAAAGCAACTCCAGTTAATCTCATGAAAAAATGTCCTGAAAACCCAGCATTATTTTTGATTCTGATCATTTCAAACTTGAAACAAAATGAATGTTCCTTTCCTGATGTATTTTGAAACAATTAGTGAGTGACGCACTGTGACGTCTGCTTTTGTACTTTGTCACAGGCTTTTATCAATATATAGTGTTAGAGGCCAAGTAGTAATGGGAGTTTACCGGTATACTATAACTCAGGAGTAGTGAACTACTGCAAATGTAACTGGTGTATTTATTTATTTATTTGTCATTTTTGGCCTGTTGTGAATGTGAAATAGGTTCCTGGTCTTTTTAAGGCTGTTTTCTTTTCTTTTTTTTTAATTAATTAATTAATTTTTTAATTCCACTTCAGTTGCTTGTTTGCTTTCTTTCCCATAACGCGCCACACGGAACCCATAAGTAGCTAACTGCTTTGCCATTGAGTGTCTAGTAAAGTTCCTTTTTAACGATTTTAACATATACCAGAAAACAATGAAAAGTGATCCCTCTGTGAACGGTGCCATTATCTTTGTGTTTTGTGCAGCTCAAACTCCTCAGTTTTCACTCCCAGAGGCTCATTCATTCACTGGAATGTGGAACTTCATTTCAGTGCTTTCTTACTATGAATAAGTAAATATATACTACGCAATTTCTTCAGTCCATCAAGTTATTATTAATGCGTTTCCATTGTACATAATAAACTAAAGTTTATTGGTAAGTGTAGTGGGTATAAATCATGTTTGATAGGAGCATCTATTCAAAAAGAGGTAGTTATAAAGATTTTAACTTCTTTAACTCCATTACCTCATGTTTAAACACAACATGACTAGTGAAAGTAAAGACACAATAGAGACAACACAGGCTGTGTTATACAGCACAAAGACTTTGCTGCTGTGAAGTTTGGTCATGGGCACAAACACATTAGGCTTTATAAAGTCCTTATCAGTCCTTACTTTCATGTAAATAACATGTCTTTCTGTTGGACCGTGACAAGGGAAAAAGCCTGGTGGAGTTACTCTATAAGTTTTCAGTTGGTTTAACTGAGCTGTCATTTTCATGTATTTTACTTCATTACGTGTTAGTTTCATGTCACATGTGTCTAGAATGCTGACTGTAAAAAGTTTCTCAAGTTTATATGCAGCTTGATGTGCATTGCAAGGTGGAATCCGGGGTGTACAACCTTAGACCCAAAACATGACATGGATTTGGTTATCAAGGAATTAGCAAAAGCTTGTGTAATTAAAGCTAACCATGTCCTAATGTTGCTTTCTTTCTTTGTTTAGAATATTAAAACCGACCCAGAAGAGCTGTTCACTAAGCTGGAGAAGATCGGTAAAGGCTCATTTGGAGAGGTGTTTAAAGGAATAGACAATCGTACACAGAAGGTCGTGGCCATTAAGATCATTGACCTGGAGGAAGCAGAAGACGAGATAGAGGACATTCAGCAGGAGATCACCGTGCTGAGCCAATGTGACAGCCCCTTCGTTACAAAGTATTATGGGTCATATCTGAAGGTAAGTGCATCATCACTAATAGTCAAAGAACATCTTGTACATCATCTCACATTATTTTTAAAGGTGTGCTTTGACTATTATAATAATAATAATAATAATAATCGTCATCATCACCACCACTAGTCAAAGCATACCTATGCACAATGTGAGATGATGTGTGTCTTATACTGGCCTGAATGGAAAAATATTGAGGATGATTCTCTTGCTTTATGTTACGATCATGTGCCATTTTATAGATACTACAGGATAGCCCAAAGTTTAAGTGAGTGTTCTTTTTGATTGGGTTTGATTTTAAAAGTTCTCTTATCCTGAAGACAGCATGATAAATGCTAGACTGTAAACCATACGCACAACAGAAAGACTTGTACTACTGAATGGACACTGAAGAGGGATACGTCAGATAGAAATGTGGTCAGAGAAAAGTTTAGAATGATGCAGATGTAGCTGGAAACGGGACAGTGTTCACACTTTTTGTATGTAGATATCCCCACACATGAAACAGCTCATTTTAGACTGAAGAACAAAGCTCTTTCAGCCAATCATTCCCACTCACTGAACCGACTGCCAGTCAGTTGGATACAGATGGTGTGTGTGTATGTGTGTGTGTTGGGGGGGGGTGTGTTGGTGTGTGTGTTGCTTAAGTAAAAGCCCAAATATGATTGTCATTGGTTTTCTTTTTGGTTGTAAATCAAAGTTGCTCTCAGCATTGCTTTAAGCATGATAAGCTGATAAATATGATAATGATCTGTTGTTTTCCCAAATTTTGTTGTTTTCCAGAAGTTGTTTTAGGAGACAGTCTTGCAGATGTATACTGACGTCTGTCAGAACAGGAGTTATCTCTATTCTCTCAGATGATATAACCACTGTTATTTTCTGTGTAAACAGATTATGTTTTAAAGCTGCTATTTAAAGACAATGTGAAATGGAAAGTCAAACACATTTTTCTTCTGTGATGTGACATTTCTGAGTGAAACTGCATATTTGGTCAGATTTTGACAGGTTTATGAAAAATGGGCATTCCAAAACAAACAAAAGTAGATGCCAAAGTAGATGCTAGCCTAAAGTCAGTTGTGGAGGACTGGATGCTCACCTCCCGCAGCACCAGGTGTGCATCGGGACTGGGATCCTGTGGGCCCTGTCAAAAAAGCCATGGAAGTGGGCAGCTTTTTATTATTTTGCAGGTGGGAGTGGGCAGTCAGATATGAAGCTTGCGGGATAAAGAAAGACCACTTTCAGAGTGTATAGGGTGATTGCACAGTGCAATGTGACACATTTACTGCTTTCATTCATTCAGCTTTAGTAAATGCTTCATTCTGAACTGGGCACCATGGTTTAAATGACTAATTTGTTTATTTTTTGAGGAATAGAACCAACTAAGTTAGTCAGAAAATACCACCAGGAGATGCAGACTATAATAACAGCAGAAGTGGACAGGATTGGTCAGAATTCCTTTAAAAGTGGGTGATAATGAGATTTGATAATGAGATTCTGATGTTTGATGTGAACATTAACTGAAGCTCTGAACCTGCATCTGCATGATTTTATGCATTGTGCTGCTGCCACATGATTGGCTGATTAGATAATTTCATGAATGTGTAAAGGTGTCCCTAATAGAGAATAGTGTGTGTGTGTGTGTGTGTGTGTGTGTGCGCCCTTACCTCTTAAACAGAATGGTATGCTGTGGATGTTTTATATTCAGGTTCACTTTAAGACAAGTGGTAACATCCTATTTATCATTATTATTTTTGTATCCAACTGCCTCCACACAGAGGTACAGAGAGCTTCCCCCTCTGATTAAAAGAAACGCCATGGCACATTTCTGCCTCTGATAATCTGACACACCTTTACATCTATCTAGAACAGACTTGCTTTCTTTTTCTGCCTTTCATTGTTGCTTATCATTTCCTCTCAGAGGCTGCTTTTTCATTTCCTGTCTGATTGAACTCTGTGGTCACTGGCAGCAGTATGCAGCAAGGATTTAATTTTTATCCTATAAGAGCATGTAGCATATGAAATCCATAGTTAAGCATAATTCCTTACCATGAAGATGTGGGAAGTCGTTAAACTGCCGATTCTTTGCCATATTTTTCTATGTTTTATCTAGCTGTCAGCTAAATACCTCCAAATTGTTTTCCTGCCTTAGAATGTGTCTCACTTGTTCTTCATAACTCAACCATATGGTCATGGTCACAGATCATTTGAGCTCTGATGTGGGTTTAGGTTATTTCCTGCGTGTGGCATAGCAGCTTCTGAGTTCTAACATAATGTCCTAATGTCTGTTGTTCTCTTGCTCTTTCTGTTTCAGGGAACAAAGTTATGGATCATAATGGAGTATTTAGGAGGAGGATCAGCATTAGATTTGGTGAGTAGTATATAAAATTGATCATGACCATTTTATCTCTGTTCATAATGAGCAGTCATGCACAGTATACCAGAGTGCCTATACACGTAGCATCCCTCACACTGTCCCCTCTGTCACAGCTGGAGCCAGGGCCGCTGGACGAGTACCAGATCGCTACTATACTGAGGGAAATTCTCAAGGGGCTCGAGTACTTGCATTCAGAAAAGAAAATTCACAGAGACATTAAAGGTACCTTAATAATGCTGTGAATATATTCCATCTTGAACTTGTGTATTGTGAATAAAACTGCGTTATCAGTTCTGACATGGAAATTCACCTCAAAGCTTAACGCGAGTGTACGTACCTCCACAGCTGCTAATGTGCTGCTGTCAGAGCAGGGTGATGTGAAGCTGGCTGACTTCGGCGTGGCAGGCCAGCTTACAGACACTCAGATCAAGAGGAACACATTTGTGGGCACTCCATTCTGGATGGCACCCGAGGTCATAAAACAGTCAGCCTACGATTCAAAGGTCAGAACCCATCACAGCCCATGACCAAATCAGACATGAAGCCAGCTAACATGCTGATGTAGGAATGTTAATGCCATTTTGAGTGTGTACTGATACAGTGTGACGGAAAGCCAGGTGATCAGATATGCCTTTCTTTATCTCTTCAGAAATGTTATACAATTTCCTTGTTTCAATATGTGTGACAAAGACAGAGTGCCTCTAAATTCCGACGATGTCCAAACTTCGTTACTGCGGTGACTCGCACTAAACTTCCTTATTGTTCTGAGCAGTCTATGAAACACAGTTCACACCGTGTTGTGTAATTCACTCATTTCATGTAAGAGATGACTTAGTGGATCATGTGACATCAAGTAAGAGACTTGTTTTTTTTTATTCTGCGACTATTAAGGAATTTGATTTGAGAGTTCTGTGTTTCTCTTCCAGCCTTTATACACCTTACATATTCCACAGTATTGTGTCAGTGTTTTTTCCTTTCTTGCATTTGCTGTTTGAATTTCACTGTAAACAGTCTGCAGCTTTGTATTGTTTTGAATTGCACCGTGCCTATTTATGCCTCCACCACTAGGTGGTGCGTTATGTTTTTGGTTTGTCAGGAACTTGAGACCTATTTTCTGGCTGTCTACAATTTTTGCCATCGGTCTGACCGTCCTTGTGTCCGTCAATCCGAGATTCTCGTTAGCACAGTATCTCAAGAATGAGTGGTTGAATGTTTGTAGTATCTTTGGCAACGAGTTTGGTGTGCGGAGATTACTCTTTAGTTCTGCTAAACAACATAACAGCTCTTACATGGTAGTAATGTCCACAAGTAATACGTTACCCCCTCACACCCACTTTTTAACTAAAAATAGTGCTTCATCTTGCCTTGATTACTAAGTCTTTTAGGGTGGGATGTCGGGTGACAGGTACACAAACTAGATATATGTGTATGCAAAATGGGTAGAATACCATACTTGATTAAGACAGGGTAAATATGTAAATATATATATATATATATATATTTTTTTTTTTTTTTTTTTAATTTATGGTCATAGTATGAGATTTGAGACACAAGTTATGACAAATGAGCAGAGTTTTTAAAGAGAAGCTAAGAAGAGCTTGCGTTTGTGTGACCGCTCCCTGCCACTCCATGATGATAAATAAATGTTCCAGTGTAGCTGTGAAGTCTCTGACATTTTACAAGTTGATATGGACCATGTCAGCCAAGGAGGTGTGAGCTTTGAACTGCCCTCCAGTGTACATCACATTTAATCATCCACATGCACCAGACTTGTTTGATCCTTGTTCAGTGTCCTTTCTCATGGGAAAGAGTTCATGTATTAGAGTAAAAGCATGCATGCACGTGAGTGTTGGTGAACTGTGCTGTGCTTGTGTGTTTCAGGCAGATATCTGGTCGTTGGGTATAACTGCGATAGAGTTGGCCAAGGGAGAGCCTCCCCACTCTGAACTGCACCCCATGAAGGTGTTATTCCTCATCCCAAAGAACAACCCGCCAACTCTGGAAGGAAACTACAGCAAACCGCTAAAAGAGTTTATAGAAGCCTGTCTCAACAAGGATCCAGGCTTTGTAAGCATTCAGTACTTCAATACCGTTAAATCTACATGAGCAAAACTATGTGCTGTTTCTAAACTGCCATTTTATTCAAAAGCTTTAACTCATACCTTAAGTCCTATAAGTATATAATTCTCTGGAGTTGTACTTTTTTTTTTTTTTTTTTTTTTTTTTTTTTTTTTTTTTTTTTTTTTTTTTTTTTTTTTTTTTTTTTTTTTTTTTTTTTTTTTTTTTTTTTTTTTTTTTTTTTTTTTTTTTTTTTTTTTTTTTTTTTTCCCCTCCCCCTCTCCCCTCCTTCTTTACTTCCCACATCTTGGTACACATTGGTTCAAACCAAAATTGAACAAACGTACACAAACTACATATGTGTATTCAAAATGAGTAGAGTA
Source organism: Pangasius djambal (assembly GCA_022985145.1). Taxonomy (NCBI): domain Eukaryota; kingdom Metazoa; phylum Chordata; class Actinopteri; order Siluriformes; family Pangasiidae; genus Pangasius; species Pangasius djambal. Next base: position 17,596,790 of record CM040979.1, on the reverse strand, counting down.
GCATACTGATTCAATACACTTGATTCAATTTTAACTGGTAAACTGACAGTAAAACACAATTTTAATTTACAACACAGGCTATACATATTGTCTGGTCATTATTTTGAGTATGTTAAGTTATTGTCTACATGATCATAATTTTTAATTAGGATTATTTCAGGTAACATGCCATGCTTGGCATTATCAGAATTTCCTAAGCTTTACTAGATTGGAATGCTTAAATTAATCATGCCTATGAACTTCATTGTAATAATATGTATTATTGGTAAACATTATAGATGGTACTCTTCTGCCTTTTTTTTTTTTTTTTTGGCAATTCCAGTTGAAATCAGTCTCTGTGTCTCTACTCAGTGAACAGGATGGACAGGCCTCAGGTGGGAACGACTCGGGAAATGATGAGTGGATCTTTACCATCAGAGAAAAAGACCCCAAAAAAATCCAAAATGGAATCATGCAGTCATCGGCGCTGGGCCACAGCGAGGTGAAGCGGAGAGAGAAACTATCAGCCTTATACATGTGCACAGGGGACCATTAGGTGTAGGAGCTCAGTGTCCTTAAGTGTAGGGGCACTAAAAATTAATAAGCATTTTCAAGACACTGGGAGGGGGAGTGCCAAGAATGCTTTTTGTACTGGGCCCAGAAATATGTGGGTCATTCCTATGTACAATCAGGAAATGCCATTATTCCAACAGTGTTTTATTATAAAACTTTCTTGAAATTACTGAATCGAAACAATGTCACATTAATGACTGCAGTAGTGGTCATTTGAGGTGTGAGGCATTACATTGTCTCTGATAGAATACTAGCTGATTTTTTTACCGTCTTTGTGCAAAGATGCTATAGTGTTAGTTTGTTCTTTAAATCCCCATGACTGACCAAAGCCTACGTTCATGTGTAGATTGTAAACCTCCACATACAGCATCTTTGTCAGAATTCAATGCTGATATAAATATGTATATGTATATATGTGTCTCTCTCATGCTGCTGCTGTTCTCCCTCCCACAGGTACAGAGCAGTGCACAAAGGCCTTTGTCCCAGAGCTTGTCAACTATTATATCTCCGTTGTTTGCAGAAGTAAGAACTTAATCACACATTTATTTACAATGCACCTATTAAACTTGGGCTACTTTAGTTATATTACTGAACATTTTTTAGTTTATTTAAAAAAAAAAATTTAAAAAAAAATCCCCCATAGCAGGCTCCATCAGCATCATCTGCTTTCATGCATTGACTCAAAATACGGAGCTGTGTGTATAAATAAAAACACAAGCCAGTGCTGCTATAATGATGATAATAGGCTGGCATATTGCTGTGCAGTGCAAAGCAGCAGTCTTCTCTTGGCTTGCGTATGTGGGTCAAGTAAACAGTTTGAGTACAAGGCCTGTTGCTGCTGAGTACCACATGAGATTTAACAGTTTACCAGTTGCTGCTCTCTCTTGCACCTCCAGCTGAAGCAGAAGGGTGAGGCGAGTAATGGAAAGCCGGAGGCAGTGGAGGAGCTGAGGGAGGCCATATTCCTGGCAGAAGAGGCATGCCCAGGCATCTCGGACTCCATGGTCACAGAGCTAGTACAGAGACTGCAGAGGTATGATTTAAGGATTAAAGTTCTCCAGCACCTCCAAAGATTTCTCAGTCATCTTATAGCGTTAATTGTTGAGCTCAACAAAGTTTACATTAAATTAGAGCCTCTTAATTACAAAGCTTCTTAATTGCAGCCATTTAAATAATAAAAAAAAATACATTGATCAGTTCTACTACAGAACTCAAGTCTGGGTCTACATCTGAACCGTAGAACGCCAAGTGTCACCCTTGCTCTAGGGAATGCTTGAGGTCTGGCCATTCATAGTAATAAAGGTATTTAGGATTAGACCTTCCTCTCTCCATGTCTTTCTGACTAACCACAAGTATGTTTTGTCTGACAGGTTTGCGGTACCCCGGGCCTCATCTCACTGACTGGCTTGCTGTGGATTCTCCTCTCTTTGCCTCCTAGTGCAGCCCCTCTCTCTCTCTCTCTCTCTCTCTCACACTCTCTGTCACACACACACACACACACAGCCTGTACCTAGCACACTTATTTTTTATTATTTTTATTTTTTTATTTTTTTGGTTTACATATCAGGTGAATGAGTAGTGTTGTGGAGGCCAGGCTGGGCTTAGACTCCGACTCCGACTCAGACACACCCCTTCTGAGAGCAGTGCACCTTATTCCGCACACAGGGGCAGAGCAGCAGGTGGTTGCACCAGCCATGTGCAGGTTCTTCCCAAACTGCATGTGTAAAGCAATTTGCGTCTTAATGACAGTTTTATTCTTAACCATCTAGCGAGTGAAGATTCAGTTGCAACATGAAAAGAAATCAGTTGTCATGTTGTCAGTTACACTGATTCATTAATCCCTTTCACCCTCTAGCTAAAAGAGATGGCTAGTTAACATTTCAGTAGAGAATGTACGTCAGAACTTAGTTGAAATGCAAGGAGTAGTTATATGGTAGCTGTACGTGAGTATTTTATTATTATAATTTTTATTACTGTTTTTTGTTCAGTAGTTATTAGCTGGTCAGTTTTAGTTGTACCCTGTTTTACACTTGTCCCTTCACTAGTGTAAGTCTTACACTATGGTGCATTTATTACAAGCTCTGTAAAGTAGGCAGTCAGTTTCGTTAGAACTTGGATAGTTGGTGCAAACCAGTCATTGAATGTGCAGTATTTGAGATATTGAGTGTGTGTGAATGAGTGTGTGTGTGTGTGTGAATCAGTGCTGTATGGTCCCAGCAGTGAAGTTGTGGTGATCCTTTTTTTTTTTTAAACTCAGGTATCCTGCTCTCAGTAACGAGTCTTCTGAGACGCAGACTGAGCATGCTCAGCTGGGTGTGTAAGTGAGTGTGTGTGTGTGTGTGTGTGTGTGTGTGTGTGTGTGTGTGTGTGTGTACATAGGCTTACAAACATGTTATGGAGGTACGCTAATGAAAACACTGTGTTAAAAATGGCCAACTGCTCCTGTAGATACTGTTCATGAAGGCATATATGTACACTGGCCATCACTGAGATTGCCTTGTCTTTTAGTTTGCTTTTTTTCTTC
>CM040979.1:17577958-17593614 GCA_022985145.1 Pangasius djambal | reverse complement strand
TGTGTGTGTGTGTGTGTGTGTGTGTGTGTGTGTGTGTGTGTGTGTGTGTGTGTGTGTGTACATAGGCTTACAAACATGTTATGGAGGTACGCTAATGAAAACACTGTGTTAAAAATGGCCAACTGCTCCTGTAGATACTGTTCATGAAGGCATATATGTACACTGGCCATCACTGAGATTGCCTTGTCTTTTAGTTTGCTTTTTTTTCTTTTTTTTTTTTTTTTAATCATTTGATTAAATTTTTTCATGGATTGAACTGAACGCTGCCATTGGATCCATTATCACACACCTTTGTTCTTCTCTACCTTCACAGTGCCATTCATACTCTCCTATTGTTTCCATCTACACTCAGTTCTTGAGTCCAACACTTATAAAATATATTTATAAAAGTTCCAAGCCCATTTTTTTTTTTCTGATCATTTCAGTCATGGAAAAATAATGCTGTATAATGCTTTTTTTTTTTTCTCTTTCTCTTTCTCTTTAAAAGCTCCAGACTATTTCACCAAACTCTAGTCCTTTTGATTTGCTGTAAACTTGTCCTATACCGCTAAATCCTCACGTCTTCCTGGAAATTGAAACGGTACAGGGCGTACCAACAGCTTGAATTGCACTTAGATAACTGCCTTCTTATGATACATGAATTAGCCATAAGACATAAGCATGAGACTTGTACAGTGCATTTCACCTCATACATATAGGACTGCTGTGAGTGTGAGCACCATCTATGACGTCCATGAAGTTTAGTGTGTTAATACACATCTCACTGGTGCATTTTCAATCTGTTCGTTGCTCACGTACATTTAGTATCTGTAGTGAAAAGCTAGCATTAACAAATGTGTTGTGGTAGAATTGCACTTGAGCTAACCCTCAATCTTGTTTTAACCTGTAACTGGGCAATGATGCATTTATTCACCAGTTTTTAAAATGTTACTCCAGTGATTAAAGCCGTAGCTTAAACATAGCATGGGAATCTGAGCGCAAAGCAATTCTAGAGAAATCTCTTTTCTAACTGTTTTTGGACATGGATGCTATCACAAGCATGATGCGTATGCATGTGTGTGGCAAGTGTTTAAAATCCTGAAATCCAACCGTTTAAATTGATTTTAAAAGGCTTTATGCTAACATTACTAAAATTTGAATTTTAGTGCTTTTAAATTGCACACTTTGTGTTCTAAATACAGTTTGGGAAATGTCAAGCTTTTCTTCAAGACTGGAAATTTTAACAAATTTAATCACAGTAGAGCATTTCTAATACCCAGCTGTAATGTCTGTCTGAGTAAGTTGGACACTGGGATTTAGAAGAGATGGATGAACAAGACAATGACACTGACCATGAAACCACTAAAAGCATGTTCAGAGAGTACGATGAGGAGTGAAGTTTGTTTCATGTACTCAGGTGGAAAGTAACTTTTGCTTAGTTATCGTCTTAGTTATAATAAAAGTAGAATATGCTTATAATACGCCATAAAATTCTACCGATGTAGAGATGAATTTAAACTCAAGTTTAATCTCACAACTAGTTTGGAATTATACATTTAAAAACAAAGAACAGAACTCTTCGTTACATTCTTTAAATAAGACTGGTTAATGATGAGGCTATTAACATGCTCGAAGAAACAATTACTGAAAGACTAAACGAAACGGAATTTTCTGCAAGTGAAGCTGTTCATTCCTGCTTTAATGTTTAAGTTGTTTTGTCTCCAAAACCCATAGATGGCATTTTAATAGAGGCAGAAACCTGCACTCACATTCAAACTCTGTCCTGTTGATCAGCCTGTCTGTTTACCACAAAGTGCTTCCCTTTTTTTTTTTTTCCCTCCTCTCTTACTATTGATATTTGCACCTTTTCCATTTAGAGTCTGTAAGCTGTAATTTTAATGAGATCACGGTTTGTCTTGTTTATCTTTGCGACTGAACTTTCTTGAGTATGGCAATAAATTAGGCTGTCAGGTTTCTCAGCACAGATATATTCTATGGAACAAAATTCAATATTTTTATAAGTGTAAAGTGCAGTATTATCTCTCGAATGAATTACACCATATGCTATCTAACTGATTTTCAAACAATGTAATTTTCTGTAACATTGCTGAGTGTATAGTCTTGTACATAATTCTTGCTTTTGTCATCAAATACCAAGGTACTGAATTCCTTGCAAGCTTTCAAGTGATTTTAAGAAAAATAAAACAATGATAGTTTGATTTGCCTGCTGTTTTAAATGTGCTAGTGGAAATGAGACGTTTATTTTATGTGGGTTTTTTTTTTTCCTGAGCAGAAAAAGTGTTTGTATCCATTAATTTCCATCCAGAATAACAGAAATTGCCATTTGCTTCTCACAAGTAGGTATTACATGCTATTCTTTGGTTCAGGGCTGGATTTTGTCTACCAGTCCAATGATGTTATAACATAATAGCAAGAAGATTTTGGTCTCTTCTGTTTAATAAGCACTACCATGAGTTCGACACAGCAAGTTTTATTCATACATCAAAAAACAAAGATCAAATTTTCTCACACTATATACAGGTATTACATACAATGTTTATACACATATTACATATTTTATACAAGAAAAATATACATAAAAATGTAAACTTTTGTATACAAAAAATACCTTAGACATAAAACAAGGACCAATAACAAAAGGTGACTAGATTATTAGCTCATCCTATCATTTAAAAACAGTTATACAGTACATTCACTGAGTATAGGAATTTGTCAGCCATTGTTCAGCTTTTAAGCGGTTTCAAGTGCCAGCGGAGCCCTGAAGATGGCTTGCTTTAGAGGGTGGACTTAAGTTGACTGTGCAGTAAATCTCAATGCAACTTATATCCGGGGGGTTAGGACAGCTGCAGGGATATGACACGATGGCGTAGTATTGAAAAACTCCGAATATTTCTTACAAGACCCATTTCTGAATCAGCAAAAAGGCAATACTCCTGTTTGCAGCCTTGATTTATAAGAACAAATTAAAAGATGAAAATCGCTGATGCTAAAGCATGATCACACTTTTAAACTGATCCACGGGAGTTAAAAATCAAATTACATTTGAAGCTTTAATTTTGATTTGTTAAAAATAAAAAATAAAAAATTCAGTATGCCCATCACCACACTGGCATTCCTATGAATCGTTCTCTTTGGACGCAAGCTTCCGTGTTAATCCAGTTAACTCACAATATGGGCCATTTGTGGTTATAATCATGCAAACACCAAACTTTCCACTATTACTGTAGCTGGATTTTAATAGCTATCAAAAATACTGCTGAACATGATCACAGTCTTTTTGCCCAAAGAAATGACAAGAAAACACAAACGACATTCATTCAACTGGAAATATCAATCACTAGAATTTTGATAGCCATTAAAACTAGTGACAGGTACACCACAAAACTAGAACCCCATCTGGTATCCTCCAAATCATTTTTTATTCTTTTTCTTCAAATAATTTTGTAGTCGCTTCACTGCCACTCAGTTAAACTCACCAATAAAACCCAATTACTTCCAATTCAATTACTACTCTATAAATATGTTACATATGACAATATATGTGATAGCCATCCTGTCTAAAAATCTATCAAAACCATTGATTTACTGCCAGAACCGACAGTGTATTAAAAACAGGCCAGAATTAGGTGAAGGTTGCTGCCTCTCAGGGGGGAAGAGTCTGAGTGATAAAGACCTCGCCACAGTTTACGGGCCATGCAGCCAGTCTAAGTGTGGAGTTTAAACCTGGTTTACTGTGGAAGTCTGAGGAGGAGAAGTGTGTGAACAGTCCTGCTCCATAGAAATTGCACCAAAGGTCCCAGCACAGCAAAGATAGGGTAATTTAATGACCATTCAGCCATGCATTCCTCATGTCAACCCCTATTAAAAGACTGCTCTGCTTTAAAGAGAAACCTCACTAAGCCATTTTATGCTAAACTTAATAAGCACCATAGACAGGAACATTTTGAATCCTTATATTTGGTGAAAAATCGATATATATATTTTTCCTTTCATCATAAAAGCTATTTATTTTCTGTACGAGCTCTGTCGGTGTTTTGTAAATGAGAATAACACAGTCTAGCTCTAAGCTCTGTATTAAGCAGAAAGAGTTCATTCTCAGTTTTAAGTGAGACAGAAATGTTTTTTTCACAGATCCACATTGAGCAGTCTGGCTGCTATGAGGTACACAACTGAAACTGACACATGATTTAAATACTGTAATGATACAATATGCTGATGTGCTTTATTGCTTTGAGTAACCAGGTTTCTACCTTCAGGTGCCTGTGAGGTCTCTGAACAGGAAAGTTTACAGGCCAGGATAGGTCCACTGAGTAAGCTTCATCTGAGTGTCTGCATAAAAGGTTTAATATGTACAGTGCAAGATAAAATCTTCTGGATAAAAGCTGTTTGGCGGATATTCTCGGTGTTTTGACACCCTCACTGTGATCGGATTTTCTATATAAATGTGCACTCGTAAACAGCACAGACACATCTACTGCTGTCTGCGTCTGCTTAATGAAGCCTTGAATGAGAGACGGAGGGGTCAGTGAGTGATGTGATGACGTAGGAGAGGCAGTAACATAGTGACCGCTGTTCTGGCTTAAACCAGGCCTCCAACTGAAACACAAACTCGGCACAACAAGAAAACATCATAATGATACCCCCTCCCCTTTCAACTGCTTTAACTGAACCCTGCAAAAGGCTAAGATGTGTGTGTGTGTGTGTACATGCCTGCCTTTCCTTTCACTTGCTCTGCTGGAAAGTAGGTGCAGCACTGTTGGCACCTGCAGCAGTGGCACCAGCACTTGTGAATCCCGTAGGGGGCGCTGTGGAACTGTGGCTGGGCTGTACGTCTTTCGGGATGCCGCTGTGAGAGGCAAGCTGATGACCAAAGGCCGCGCTGAATTGTGGGAGCTGCAGTTTGGGCTGGCTAGTGCTGAGCAGGTCACGGGGGGAGTTTGGAGGAGAGGAGGAGGGAGCGGAGGGTGGGTGTGTGATGGAGGGAGGAGTGGACAGAGAGGTGGAGAGGAGATGAGTGTCCGGTGTCAAGAGGTTCCCAAACTGCATTGGTTCTGTGAGGGAGAGGGCAAGATTGCTCCAGGAGGAGCGAGGAGCGCCTGGTAATCCACTGAGAGGCACCTCCAGTAGGAGAGGAGGCTCAGTCTGGTACGATGCAGAGTGTGGGGAGGAGATATGGTCACTGTAAGGAGACGGCACATGGTCACTGCTATAATGGCTGCCTGGAGGAGAGGAGGGCAGTGCGGGCTCGGGTTTAGAAAGAGCCGAGTGAGGGAACGTTCGCTCGTTCAGTGCACGGTTCGAGCCAGCAGCAGGCACTGAGGCAGTGGCTGGTGGTGGCTGAGGAGACAGGGATGGAGGGAAATGCTCATCTGCTGAGTGATGGAGGAGATTGTCCTCCAGCTCCAGGCTCGGGAAGTTGTCCGATGCTATTCGGCCGTTTAGGAGGTCGCCCATGGCCGTCACCGTGACCCCGGAGCCAGAGAAGACGCTCATGGCGCGATGGTCATCAGCTGGGGCCAGTTCAGCCATGGAGTTTAAACAAACCAGCGTGTCAGGATATGAGCCCATCGCCTGCAGAGCACGAACCAGCTCCTCTGCCTCTTCCGTGGTGGGAAGCAACTCTCCATTCTTACCTAAATATGAATATTTTACATTTTACTCCACAAGAAGAAGAGGTGTGGAGATACACAATATCACACAATTACAACAGAAAGGACACACTGACAGTTTAATTCTAAATGGTAGGCACAGAAACTCCACACCGACAGCACCACCGGTGCACCATGGCACTTACATTGATGTCTTCTACCAAATGGTATAAATTACTTTTCTTTGTCTTCTTAATTTTATTCTAAGGTTATGCAAACTATTGTACTCAACTGTTCTAATAAAAAAAAGGAGTGTGAATGAATGTGTGCAATTACCCTCAAACAGGTCAAAGTCCTGCAGGTCATCAGGCAATCTGGGCAGCACGTCAGAAAAGTCCTCCTGATTCAACTCCAAGTCATTTGGAATGTCTGCTATGTCAGTGGTGATGTCATCAGGAAGTTCATCTGCACTGAGGTCAGGTGTAGAGGGGCTTCTGACAAGAGCGTGTGTGTGTTAAAACAAAGGCAAGATGTTCAAAATCGAAAGCAAAAATAAACATTTAAACAAAAATCAGTGAAGTACTAGAGATCTGCCTGCATGTGTGTGTGTATATATATTTGTATTCCCTCATTACATCACTGTTCCACCTGACAGTGCGGTAATGCACAGTACAGTTACTAATTCAAAACTAGAACCCTGGTCGAGTACCTGTGGAGTTCTGTGGAGCAGGGGTTTTCCAGAGAACCCATGGAATTTACACCCTCCAAACATTCATTTTAAACTATTAAGCTCATTATTCATACACAGGGTTTCTGCAGGTTTTATGAAGTTAAATTTAAGACTTTTTAAGACCCACAGAAACCCTAACATGTGTAATAATATTCTGGTTATTTATTCAAGCCATAGTGCTTTTTATTCCTGAATTTTCCATGTAGCGAACACATTAGGTCCAAGTTGACATTATTAATAAGCCTTGTTTCTGAGTTACTAAGGATTGAACAAATTCAACTATATACGAGCTCAATAATAAATATAACTTTTATAATCATGGGTTATAATCACCAGTATAACAAATTTTTTTTTACAAAATCATGGACCCCCTGGCTAGGCTGCACCCACCCCTTTGAGAAGCAAAACCGCTCTGGAAGATATAGTGTTGTGAGATAACCTAAACCTAGAGAAGCTGAAAGCAGTACTGGATGAAGTTATTAGACACTATTACTGACTGCTGTGCTGTATGGTCTGGGGGAAAAGCAATTCTGGATAGCTAGTATTTTTTTTTTTTTGGGTGACCCGACACAAGCACTGACTCACAACAATTCTGTGATAATGTATTCAAGCAATTATCTACACTATTTCTAGCACCACCCTTATATCCCTGTAGAATTATCTTGGTACTCAAGCAAGAAAGGCAACAAAAGTCACATGCTATGTAGTTACAGTACAGGTCACATGGAAATGGAAATAAATGTGGGATGTACTGTACTGTACCATTCTATCAGGTAGAAAAGTACTACGCTATGTGAGGCTGATGTGGTGTGTGGGTATATGTACCTGATACTGGCATGGTGGGTGGGCAGTGCCAATGTGGGGGGCATGGGCAGGTTGCCCTGCGGTAGGGCAGGAGGAATGGGTTTCTGGGGACGCCGCACTACTTTCCTCCTCTTTTTCTTGTGTTTCTTTGTCAGTGCTGGTGGTTTGGTCTTTTTACGCGGCCGTCTCTGCTGCTGCTGTTGCACCCGCCTGTTACTATCCCCACGGAGGAAATTATCCTGCAGAAATCAAACACACACTTTTAGTTTGTTAAACAAACCAGGCCTGTCAATAAAATCCTTTAACATCGAATCCAACAGTGGAATAAAATGTATTTACTCTGTAGTAAGTGCTCCGCAGCCTGGTTTCATGGCTGGTTATAATACTAACCCTGCTTTCACACTCGCTGTTAACATCACATGCACTTCTGTTTCAAATAACACGGCACTGTCAAGTACTTGTTATTGAGTTATCAAAGGATTTTGACACATTTGACCCTTACTTGGTGTTTAAATCAACTGTCAAATTGGTTTTGATGAAAAAACTGTGTTAGATTTCCTGGAAAAAAGGTTTTTTTTAATGTGAAGCAAAATAACTATCGTTTACTTTTCTACTAGTTAGAACTGGACCTAATTTCAGGTTCAAAATGGCCTCATGCAACTACAAAGGTACGAGCAGTTCAATGATATCACCATCTCAAATTAACGATGAATAGCGTAAAGTCAAACAGAGGGTCCCTGGAGCACTAGCGGCCCGGGTTCAATTCCCCGCCAGGGAACCGACCCCAGTGGCCGGGGTTGCACAAGACAGTGCACTCCCAGTGCCGGTCTCAAGTCCGGATAAAACTGGGCAGGGTTGCGTCAGGAAGTGCATGCAGCGTAAAAACTGTGCCAAATCAAATATGCGGACCAATGATTCACTGTGGCGACCCCTAATGGGAGCAGCCAAAAGAAGAACAACGGTGCAAAATCAAACATGTTCGGTGAAACTTTAGCTGAAAACAGTATTTATCTGTTAGCTTGATAACTACTGTTCTGGCCAGACTACATTCAGTCAGTCATGTCCCTCTGCAGAGAGCATGGGTTATGGCTCAGCTATATAGTGAAAAGCAGTTATGCTTTCCACTATATAGCTACGGGTAGTTATGCACTACTCATAACATTGATCCTACAGCAGAACACTAAAATAGACCCAGGCAAGGTATAAGATTACATGCTTTCTGTTCTAACTCTATGATGCATATAACAGCACCGATATAGACTGCTGGAAAACATTACGTCAGCAGCGACATTAGCAGTTTTAATCAGGCCTGAAATTATGCAAGCAACCTGATGACATTCTGTACGAGCCAACCTGTGTATTAGAATGGAGCTGATTGATGGCGCAATTGGAAATCTCTGATGGGGATCATGTTGTCAAAGTCAGGATATTATTATAATGATGAGTAGTAAACACTATATAAGAAAATTTGCTACATACCTACCAGTGTCATTAATCATATTTAATTATTCTTGTAGCAGGGCTTGTAATATTAAGGTGTTTAATATTAATTTATCAATCTTACTTTAGAACTTAATTTAGCGTCTCTCAAACAAAACACCAAAACCATGTGAACCATTTCTGTAAAAAGAACGAGTGAATTGTTCGTCCTACCAATTGGTCAAAACTTTCTTTAAGCTGTCATTTATGTTAAAGGTCAGTGTTGCACTGCTTTGCCTATTTTATTGAGAGCCTTTGTATTGTTATCTCGATTTTGTTAATCTGTTAATACACTTCATCTTTTATTATTGGTTTTGTGGTTCAGCTTCATAAATATTAACTACAGTAATATTCATAACTATAATTTAGGTGACAGGCACTCCTGAACAAACAAAAAAAACAAAAACAAGAACAATTACTTTATATATAAGCACATTGTCTTGTAGTAAGTATGGACTAGCATGTTTTTTTTTTTTTTTTTTGTAATGGTTAGGCATAATAACTTCCCTCTATATTTTCTAACTGGTGGTAAATAAACCCCACTCATTATTGAGTCTTGTATAGGGAATATAACCCAAGTGTAAGACGGATAACTACTGGTACTTGTAAATTTATTATGCCATTCTGCATAAATTGCTTCTGTAAATCAGATGTTTACTGCACTGGAAACTCATGCCTTTATTCTGATCTGGGGGAAGAAATTTTTTAAAAACTTTTAAATACCATTTTCTTGGCATGTTCATCACACAGAGGTGTCTGATGTGTGATGTCGAAGACGGGGACAGAGCACTGCTGCCCATCAGCAAATCGTGCCGTGCAGCTGGAGAAGAGCTGCTGTGAGCGGTTCAGCAGGATATCTACAAAGCAACACTGTCAAGGAATAGTACAGACCAAAACACACCTCTACATAAGATATAGCAAGAATTCCACTAGAAAACACACAGATGTGATGGTGATCATTTGTAACAGGTAATTGGTACACTGGAGTGTGTGAACATATGACAGAAGGATACGTTGGAAGCAGTGGCGTGTAAAAGGCAGAGATGGGTTGCTGCAGGGTTGACCCTTGGTGCTACCAGTGCACACAGACTTTTCCACTTCCTGTTGTACTGCACGCCTAGAAAACATGAAACATCTTTTAACATACAATTTCAACCTCGCTAAATCCTAATTTCCGTCTTACACACATACACCCTCAGATCCTATACCTGTTGGAGGTGTGTGATGTTTTGCTAAGCTGCTGGATGAGTTCTCCTGTGCAGTCAGGGTCCTTGCTGGCTGCATGGAGCAGAGCTTTCCTAAAAGCGTATTTGTATCTGGTGTGGCGTGTGGCAGCTCTCTCTTGCCTACACAGGTGCTTGTAGCGCTCCTGCAAATACGTACAGAGCTGAGCCAGACGAGACCGCCGAGGCTCCTCATGTTCACCAATGGGACTGGGGGGAGGGCGGGAACAGAACAAATATAAGAAGTGGTAGAAAAACGTTACATTAAAAATTCACAGGCCATATTTACAGACAGCTACTGCTGATATATGTTTTATCTTACAAGCCAGGTGACATGGTCTACCAGTTTTTCCATATCCAAGCAGAAGTCACACGTCAGCATATTCACATACGTTTTTGCAATTTCAAAGGCATTCCTTACTGGTGGTGAGGACTCCGTTCCGGCAGTCGCCAGGCCTGAGGCAATGAAGGAATTCTCTCTTCTGCTTCTTCGTCTTCATCAGCACTTTCATCAGACCAGTCCAGCCCTGAATAAACAGTCATAAAGATTAGTAAAACTCCCTGAATACATGTCATCACTTATTGCAAACAGTCATTAAAATATCACTTCACATGAAAAATCTAATTACAGGTGGATGTTTTAGTTATAATAGAGTTAATATATTAAAAAAAAAAATGTATGTCTGCAGCTTGTCACAGTATTTAAGTTAGTGAGGCATGTCTGCATTACACAGTTTATTGGTGCTCTATCTTTATGAGGTTGGTAAAACACATTAAAACTGTGTTTAATGAGCTATTAATACCAAGGTGCGGGAAGAGGTCTCCGTGCTCTCTGTGTCTGTGTGCACAGAGCTGCACAAGATGCTGTAGCCTTGACAGGCAGGCAGGAGGTGCTGTGAAGGCAGTGGGTCGCATAGCGATGGTGCGGCTCTGTGGACACTCCCGAGCACCAGCTGGTGGGTGACTGGCGGCAGTGAGGAAGGTTTTCCGGTACTGTTGGCCTGCTGAGGGGGGCGTGGCGGGCACCAGAGAGGCTCCAGTAGGAGCTGGGTCTGGTGTACATAGCAGAGCCTGTGATGCCCCCTGCTGGATGAAGGAAGGGTGACCAGCATGCTGGGAAGGTGGGGGAGGTGCAGGTGGTGCTGCTGGTGTTGGAGGTGGTATGTTTGGCGATCTGGGCAGTGTGCAGGCCACTGTGACTGGGGTCAACTGCTCTGATGTGGGGGAAGGAAAGTCAGCGTCATGGCGCGGCCCTTGCTGACTGAGCACTAGCCGACTAGCAGGCTTCCTCTTAAGTACAGAGTTCTTGCGTGTGGTGCTCTCCACTCCATCCACGTCCTCCTCGTAAAAGGCAAAGGGGTCAAGAAGATGCGTGTCGGACAGGGCAAGGGAGGGCAGACGGGTACATGGCGGAGACGGAGGCAAACCATCTAAGCCATTGGGAGCTTTGAGAGCTAGAGAGGGCACGGTGATGTTCAGCGCTACAGAATCCAGCGCATCATGTTTTTTCTTACGCTCCTTCTTGGGGATGAAGCCCAGCACTTGCAGGTGGCTGTTACAGTATCTAAAATAGAAAACACTGTACCATTAAACAGTGATAAAACAATGGTTACAAGCATGTCATCAACTTTAACAGGTGTAAAACCAGTGTCATCTGCTGCAGGTACATCTAACTAAACTGTATTATCTTTCCTCTTACTGCATTTACATTCCAAGCAGCAAATAGCACAATGGATACTGCAACATATATAACAATAAAAATACTGTAAATAAATTAATCATTAATTAATTCTACTCATCTACTTTGCCAATTAAATAGTTTTTTTTAAACAAGTTACATTATTTGATCACTACCACACTGCTACTGTAATTATTACTTGTAGCAATACCACTGAAACAAGTTCAATGAAGTGACGCATGTAGTTTTATGCCATTTGTAATCATCAGAAGATTTCGTACATGTAAATACACACTATATAAGCTGTGACAATCTTTGAAAACGTAGATGTGAAAATGTTTCTGTTAAGATGGAGGATCATCAGTCTTTAGTTAGCTACTCAGTGGAAGTAATAAAGGGCTGTCATTGCCTCATTACTCTCTTTTTTATTCTACTGTAGAAAACCAGCCAACTGCCCTGTACAGATGCAATAAGATGAGGAATAATGCTTTCTGAAACTGAAATCGATACTGTAGAAGTAAACAAACCCCTCTGCCAAAGTAAGCTTTATAGGCTGCTCTATAATAATACAGCGACTCCGTCACCGGACACGGACAGTTCTGAAATTATGCTGTGAAAGAACTCTGCAATATAAAGTTTTACGTTTTGAATCTTGGGAAAGCACCTTAATCACCTGTGTACACCTGAAATTTTTGTGATTCGTGGATAATAAAGCTCGAATCTGAAGCGCCTGTCAGGTTTGCATAAATTGCAAGTAGCTACAAAGTAAAATGACAACAACTCACCTGCGGTCCTCAGCTTTAGGAATGGGATTTGTGCATCGCTGGCTGTTGTACTTGGCCACATATTCACACTGTTTAAAGGGAGCAGTCTTGTCCTCTAAAACGTGCCGTATGCAGAAGGCGTATCCATTGAGTCTGCGCTGCTTGCAGAGTTTAGGGCTGTATGAGCACAAAGGCTTATTGTCCACCTCCGAGAAGTGTATGTGTTTCCCCTCATACATCACGTGACTCTATTCCTTGAAAACATCAGCTGACAAGAAAAAGTCAAAAAGGACTAAGTTTAAATTGGTCAACTCTGCATTCAACAGTCACAACTCACATAACGGTATGGCATTTAGGAAATAATTATTAAGATGTGTACATCGCAATTAACCTTAAATGTTATCAGATCAAATAAATTTGTTCTAAAATTGTTTGACTCATTACTATACAGAATCAGATGTAAAATGTGGTCTGCTGACACCAGGGATTGACAAATCATAAATGCATTAGCTGGCAGCTCCAGCGTGCTGCCCAATACCATGTTTAGGATGCCTGGAAGCTGACTTAGCGCAAAAAAAAAAAAAAAAAAAAAGAATTGTATGGAGAGCTAGTTTGCTAGTTAAGTGCATTAACACAGACTAAGGAAAATAAACAAGTATACAATTATTATCCTCATCTAACAAAGTTTCTAATGTACTACATCAAGTTTGTGCAGGTGATAAAATGTTAGTAGGTTGTTTCAGCTATGAGCTGTGGTGTTCTCTCCTTTCACAACATGTGCGAGATATTATTCATGTCTGGATAATCTTTTCTGTCGATATGAAATCAGGACAGTTATACGATTCAGATTCAGGATTGAGAACAAGTAGCTCACACTACACTTTCAACATTAAGGTGCGTCACACCGCAGGGAAGCACATTATGTTTAAATAGACACATCACATAAAAACGTCTGTTTTGCAAAATCAATAATGGGTAGGTTTTCTTCTTTTGGAAACTATGAAGAAAAAAAAAAAACATCTAATAGCCTGGACACAAAATCTGTTTGTCCCAAGAACGTGGGTTACTAATTTGTCCACTCATTTTGTATCTGAAAAAGAGAACTGAGGTCAGAGACATAAGCCTGTTCCTCAAAGGTGGATCTGAATTCAACAGAGTTGTTGTTTACACATGTTCAGCAGGAAGATCTTTACAAGGTATCGGAGTAATTTTCGACGTAATATGGCAATGCTGTCGAAGAAGGAAACCAATTTTATGATAGATTTAAGGTAAGATATTGATTTGTATAGGGTGGCAGGATGCAACTCCGTTACATATGGGAGTGGTCACAGTGGGCAAGTGTCAGGTGAGGAGAGTGACACTAGTCAAACAGGTCTGTCACTTATCAGTGCAAACACACTGAGGTCACTGAGGACACTGAAGCACACAGCCAGTCAGACTTATAAAAAAAAAAAAACGTGGGCTTACAACAGACTAATATTAATCATCTCATCATTATTATCAAATGCCTAAATATGAGCGTGACAAATAATAAACTGTTAAGGGTTTAACTTGATACTGTTACAGTCTGAACATCATTCCCGTTTTGTTTTGGTTTTTTTTTTAAAAGGAGCACAGTCATAAGTTTTTGGTTTGCTTTTTACTTTCAGTTTGTGCTTTCTCACACACGATGAGTAAAAGTCATGCATCTTAACACCAGATCAAATTGCGACTACTTTCTGAACGATAACAGAGCTGCTGTGAAATAACACGGGAGCCAACGACGCTGCAGAGTCGTAGCTTGCTAGTTAAACTTATAACGTAAATAGAGCTTTAAATAAATGATAAATATACGTAGGTGGCTTAGGTATATGAGGTGATTTTTTAAGATGTTGCTACCATGTTAATATAATTAATACATGTGTAACTAGGTAGCTACCGTCGGTTCAGTTACAATCAATGTTAAATTTGAAGTAATGTTAACTCGCTAAGCAGCTGTCAATATAAACGATCATAGGCGAACATTAAAAGCGACATCGCAAAATTACAAACAGGGACAAATGTATTTTTCCATCTCATATAACTAGTGTTAGCCAGTAGCTAGATACATTTACCAGCCAGCACTAGTTAGCTTAGCCAGTATATTTAAAATACACAGCGTTAGCTGGAGAACTAGCTAATAGTGCTAAAAACAAAGCCGCCGTATCCAGGAAACGCAGACACATTAACACGGTTCTAGCTTATTTTCTAACTCCTAAGCTCTTATATAAATACATACTATTTTATACAGATTTTTTGTATTCCTCGTTATTTAAATAGTATGGACTATGTTCATTAATCGCACTTATTTTTGTTACAAAGAAAGCCGAAGCCAGGCGCACAGGCCTCTTCACTCAGGCCCACAAAAACAGAACTGCTAAGGTTAGCCAGTTCCGCAGCATGCTAGCTAACGTTACTTTTAAAAACCATATACATTAACGCAGGCTTAAAAGAGGGGGAAAAAAGAAATTTATGTGTGCCAGGATAAATAATGACCTGTTTTAACTGTATTTTACAATGTTTAACATAACTAAAGATAATAAAAAAAAGGAGGATGAAAACAGCGGCCCATCGAAAGCTCGAAATCCCCGACCCTCGAGTGACAAACATACCAGATTAGAGCGCTGAAAGGCGGCGGCGCCAATAAGAGAGCGGCCGGCTGTAAAATAGTTAGGCTTACCTTCAATTAGTACAGGCTCTACGGGATATTCACTCCGGGTACACTGTGGAAATGCCTAATATAATCAGCTGGACCAGTTAGGCATCTTTACTCGATATGCTACAGAAAATATTCCTTTTTGAAGCCGTGCGCCAGTAATTACAGAGTAATGGTGCAATAAAATGTATATTACCCTCGGCTAACATTGGAAGTGCTAGGCTGCTGGGTTTTTTTAGTTCAGTCCTCGGTAGACTCCTCACAGCACCACTATCGGCACTGCGGGGACATGACAACACCGTAAAGCTCGACAACAACCTCTTCTACCATATTGGAAGTTGGGCTAGGTATTAACTACAGGCGAAATGCCGAATCATTATGCACTTCCATTTCACTAAACTGTCACAGGTTTGTGGGACAGAGGATGTCCTGAAATGTCCGGCAGGTAGAAAGTTTGAGTGTGTTCTGTAAAGCATTTTGTCAGGCTGACTACACGTCCTCCCTGATGTCGAGCTAAGTTGTGTCTGTGTGTGAGTGTGAGTATGTGTCTGTGTATTACTCACTGCATGACAGAACAGCTCCGCTGTGTCTTATTGACCAGGAGCACTTTTCCTCAAACACATGAGAGCTGCAAACATTACACATCCACTGTGGCCTTAGAGCAGCTGCCTTCTTAAGTTGTTATAAACTTAAAACCTCTGCTCTGTAATGCACAG
>CM040979.1:17565621-17577858 GCA_022985145.1 Pangasius djambal | reverse complement strand
TTTAAAAAAAAAAAAAAAAAAAAAAAAAAACTGCAGATCACCACAGTTAATTATTGTTGGAATTGTTTGTAAGCTTTTTTTTTTTCTTGCCTCCAAATTTTAGTACCTAATTTTACATCATTTTTGTTCACATAATATGGTGATGTAATGGAATATGACTAGGTTAAATTATAGCTTCTGTTTATCTTTGACTTTTTCAATAAGTTATCTTTACAAATTATTAGATTTTTTTCAAGGATATACACAACTTTCCAGCTATTGAAATTTGTTGTTTAAAGAACAGCACTTTACTACCTCTTAGTTTGATTATGTCGAAGTATACAAAATAAGTGTAGGCTTCTTTGACATGTTTGGAAGAATATCCTGTAAAAAAGCTGACAGTTAGACGTAATTCATATACTGCAATGGCACCGTGAACGTATTGACAAGCTGTCAAAATGCATCATCGTGCTTGTCTGTCTGCATGTGCAGAAACAACCAGGGTGAGAAGAGAGAGAGGAAAAAAAGCGTGTCTTCATCTTGGGTCAAAATAAAGACAGTTCAAAAAAGTCTGCACAAATTTGCAGCCATAAAACGAAAAACAAATATCGAGAGCACATTTGTCATGTTAAGAGCCTGTAACTTTACATCAGTTATGCTTCTAACCAACCAGGAAAAAAAATGTGTAACCTGATGGATTAAAAATATAGCTAGTGTATTTTAAAGTAATGAAACTTTATCAAGTTATTGACAAAATGATTCAGTTGTCAGATTATTTTTTACATGTAAACAAATTAATTGAACCTTCAGCTTTTAGTTTTCTATCAGAAAGTAAGTATTCTATCAAAGGCTGCTTTTCTGTGGTTGAGCCTCTCATGATTGGGTTGCAGTGTTCAGCAGCCAATGATGCAAAATTTGTTTGGCAAAAGGGAGTGTGACGATAGAAATAAAGGTAGAAAATGGTGGTAAAGCACACAGGCAAATGCATTGTACTGTGCAAAAGTCTTAGGCAAAGTCTTAGCCTCTCTGGTAGTAAAATGAGCTCTGTTCTCCACCTCTTGGATTAATCCAATGGCTTCAAATACTCGCATTCAGAAACAATTCAGGACCTTGTCCAAAAACACATAGTGTGTACTAAGTAGGATGCCTAAATATTAATGCCACCAATGGTGCTTAGTATGGTAGTATGGGAGCACTCCAAGTAATCACAACTCTGGGAATATAATTATATTATTTTTCCCCAATTTTACAGAATTGTGATTAAAAACTTTGTTGTGCACATTGGCGTGACTGTTACTGGGTACCATGTAAAAGAGTAAAACACCATGGTTGCTTCTGTGGAGTCTCACAGTGCGCTGCTGGTTAAAAGCGTCTCAGGTGCGGGTAGACACTACAAACCTATGCCTTACTGCTTCAGAACAAAAAGTTTTTTTCAGTCTATGATAGAGGTATGTGACTGCCCATCCCTCCTGAGAGCAGAAACCACCCACACAGCTTTTTTGTTGGGTCCAGCAGGATCCCAGTCCCAACATCTCTACTCTGATTTCATCTCACAATCTTTCTCTCTCCTGGCTACCTATCTCAGTGAAGTCAGACTTCTTTCTTGCCTGAAATTAGGGCGTGATGATCTGCATTATCTGAGGTGGTGCAAACAAATTTCCCACCAAGTCCAGGAACTGACTAGGAATCATTATGTCTGACAGAACTGCCTAACTACATATTCAGAACAAAATGGTCTATAAAAGAATATATATGAATCCAGGGACTAACTGTAGTGTACTTCGGTAGTAATTGTAGATTTTAGTGAAAACTGACAAAGATTTCAGAGAAACAGGATGTTCTGGACAAAAGTCCTAAATATTTTACAGTTTGTTGTTATTTCTGCTAGGCATCATCATCAGCTGAGCAGCTTGTAAGTAGACAGTGTAGTTTCTGCCTGTTTGATCCATATGTTTTTTCTTCTTCTTCTTGTGAAGTGTCTGTCCTTGAGTGTATTTCCTTCATATGAGTATTTCCTGTATTTTTTATGATAGACTTGATAGATAGATAGAGAACCTGATAGATAATAAAAATCCTTAGGAAGCTGTCAGTCCTGGGCAGGAAGAACACTCTGGGTGGGTTTTTTCCTGCTAACAGATCCAAGGCCAGCCAATCCAAGCACATTTATAAAAATGGTATTTTACAGTAATTTTGCAGATTTTGGATTATAGGCTTATGCAGACTGTTGTTTTATTCAAAGATAATTAATGTATTTGAAGGGATACAGACCAACATGTTGCAGGCTAGGATGTACCTGTGAAGAATTACAGACCATACGACTGTCCAGTCATGTACCACCATAAAGGTTCTTATGTTATTCTTATCACTCTCACTGGAACCTGTAAATGTTCTATGTAGAACCCTACAGCAGAGGGCTTCCCTTTCTGAAAATATTTCAAGTAGAATCCATTCAGAACCCAATATCCATTAATCACACAAAGAACTCTTGAACAGCTCTTGGCATATGGCATATGGCAGCACTATCTTCCATTTGCAGAGAAACATGGAACACATTTCAGCTGGACCTGAAAGAGCAAACAAAAAATAGTTATAGGCTAACTTTTAAAACACTGGCTGACACAAACATTCACCAACCATTTTAATAAGAACACCTGTACACCTGCTCATTTCTGGAGTTATCCAATCAGACAATCATGTGGCAGCAGCAGAATACACAAAATCATGCATATACAGGTCAAGAGCTTCAGTTAATGTTCACATCAAACACCAGAATAGGGAAAACTGTGGCATGGTTGCTGGTGGCAGATGGGCTGGTTTGAGTATTTCAGAAACTGCTGATCTCCTGGGCTTTCATACACAACCAGTGTCTAGACAGTTTCTAGAGTTTACACAGAAAGGTGCGAAAAACAAACAAAAAAAAAACATCCTTTGAGCAGAGGATCTGCAGGCTGAAACATCTTGCTGATGATAGAGATCAGAGGAGAATGACCAGACTGGTCTGAGCTGACAAGAAGTCTATAGTAACTCAAATAATCACTCTCTACAACTGTGGTGAGCAGAAAAGTATCTCAGAATCCACAACACATAAATCCTTGAGGTGAATGGGTTACAACAGCAGAAGATCACATGACCACAAGTTCCACTCCTGTCAGCCAAGAACAAGAATTTGAGGCTATCATGGGCACAGACCAAACTGGAGAGTTGAAGCTTAGAATAAAAATCACCTGGTCTTTTTCCAGTGTTCAACTGTCCAGTTTTGGAGTCTGTGCCCAGATAGCTTCGGATTCCTGTTCTTGGCTGACAGGAGTGGAACCTGATGTGGTCCTCTGTCGTTGTAGCTCATACACCTCAAGGCTCAATGTTTCATGCATGCTGAGATGCTTTTCTGCTCACCATAGTTGTAAAGAATGATTATATGAGTTACTATATCCTTCCTGGCAGCTCGAACCAATCTGGCCGTTTTCCTCTGACCTCTCTTATCAGCATGGTGTTTCCACCCACAGAACTGTAGCTCAATCAATGTCTTTTTGTTTTTCACACCATTCTGTGTAAACTCTAGAGACTATTGTGTATGAAAATCCCAGGAGATCAGCAGTTTCTGAGATACTCAAACCAGGCCATCTGCCACCAACAACCATTCCACGGTTAAAGTCATTGAGATCACATTTTTGTGGACTGTGAGTGTATATCTTTCTGATACACAAGCAGAAGGAACTGGATTAAGCTGACAGAATAGAGAAAGAGGCTTTGCATTGACAGGTTACTTTCTGCTTAAAGGTCATTAAAATATTTTCTTGTTAAAAATAACTGAGTTTTAGCTCAATAAACCTGTGCCCGGTGCAAGCATCTTTTCTTGGAGCATTTTGATAAGTCTGTTTTTCACACACTCGTTACTTCTTTTGGCTCTCGTAGCACATGGAACATCTGACTCTTCTATGACTCATCTGTCAGGCAATCAGCAACTGTGTACATAAATAAGAGGAAATAGTAACTATTGAAATCATACATTAATCAGAAGAGCAAGGGAAGTCAATCTGGACAGCAGACACGTTATTGCTGCAGCCACATGTGGAACACACTGATTTTTGTGATTTTTCGAACATGACAAACAAATAAATGTGCTCCAGTCATTAGAGTATATTTATTAAGACAAAGCAAATCAGCAGGTACATATCCAGAAATATGTCAAGAAATGTTCTTGCCTTCTGCTTTATAACCCTCTCACAGTTCTCTCCAGTGTAAAAATATTCTGTAAAAAAATGTTATGAAATATTATGAGTCCCTTATGAATAAACTTTTCTTTACAAACATCTAAAGCACACAGTCCAAATCTGGAAGTGTGAGCAATATGCAGTGTAGCTGTTATAATACTTGTTATTTAGCTTGTTACTCGGATTCAGTAAATAATAATAATAATAATATTTTTTAATTTTAATGCACTATGACTGCAGCTTGCAAAGAACAATCGTCAACAATAATATATTGGTCCAATATATCCAAATATTGGTTCAGTTAAAAGACAAAAACAAGGGAATACTTTTTTCTGTTTGTCATGAACCGCATCTAACCTGACAGGCAGAAAGCATACACAGCATGCTGGGGAGTAACATAACGTATTTTTAAAGTCAATATTAATTAAATTGATCTAAAAATAACCAAAGGTATATGAAGTAGAAATGCTGTCATTTCTGTCAAGTAAACAAATATTATTTTTGGTTTCCACTTTCACCAAGTCTGAGAGATGTGGTTGGGGCAAAACTTGCTCATGTTTTCCACTCTGAGAAATTTATTTTCATTATTCTCTGGCACCCAAACAAATCCAGCTCCAGAGAAAGCTAATTATAAAAATTCCCTGGTATTAGCCTTGTATGAAATAAAAGAGAAGTTCTAAGTTTTAAGATCCTTATGTTTTTTAACTTGTGCAAAAATAGATTACATATCAAATTAAGATTCTTCTACATGTTCAGATTTCGAAAGCATACTACATACATATGTAAAATACAAATCTTATCACAACTGTTGAAGAAGTTAGCAAGTTTGTTTAGTGATGTGCTAGAGCTCATCCTTCAGACACTAGTGTAGGCAGAGGGTTCTTCAGGTGAGCAGCTGGGTGGAAGCGAAGCTGTCTCAGTGGCAGATAGGTTGTGGCTGAGCTCTCTCAGTGAATTCTTAGTGAGGCTTATGCAGGAACCCTTGACAATCGCCCGCACATTCTTACTGAACAGCCCGTAGAGTATGGGGTTGATGCAGCTGTTGAAGAAAGCCAGGCTGGTGGCCAGAGGGAAGCCCACAGTCAGGACATGACCCAGCGAGAATGAGTGGTGCAAAGTGAGCTCCATTAGGCTGAAGGTGTGGAACGGCGCCCAGCACAGGAAGAAAGCCACGATGACTGCTGAGATCATTTTGGAGAAGCCGGAGAAGCGTATACTGCCGAACTTCTTCATCTTTCTGGCCAATAATATGGCAGTCACACTGATGGTGAGGAACGGCAGGAGGAAGCCAACTACGGTGCGGAGCGTCACCATAGAAATGTGTCTCACCTTACTAACATGTGCATCCTCATCATGGAAGTTGTTGAAACACACAACCTTTCTGTGATATTGTAGTGTTTCTCTAAATATTAGAGCTGGACTGCTTAGGAGGCTGGACATGACCCAGGTCAACGCACAGACACCCCAGGCCCGCTGCACCGTACGGAACCTTTGGTACCAAGTAAGGTGCACGAGAGAAATGTAGCGGTCCAGACTGAGCACAGTGAGGAACAGCACACTAGCGAACATGTTCATTGTACACACAAAAGAGTTCAGCTTGCACATTGCCCAGCCAAAGATCCAATTAAAGTCACGCAGCACATAGTCAATGGACAAAGGCAGGAAAAGGACGAACACAAAATCGGCAATAGCCAGGTTCTGCAGCCACACACTGTTAACTGTCCGTTTGATTTTGAAAGCAGTGACCCAGATCACAATGCCATTCCCAGTTACACCAATCACAAACGCTAAGGAATAGATGACCACAGAAATAATATGCAGAGTTTCCTTCTGGACATAAGTCTCTCCTTTCATCTCCTCAAAGTCCCCATACTCCATATATTCATAAGAGACATTGCCATAATCAGTTTCCTCCAGGTCCATCATTGTAGAGAAGAGATTATATGACAGTCGCTGTGGAGAAAAAAAAAGTCACAAATGTTTTCACAGAAATGCTGCTATAATTTCAGTAAAAATATCACACAGTTTGAAAGCATTCTGAAACTAAATATCAGCAACCTTGTAACAATCAGCAATCAGTAACTCTAAAGTGCAGTAAGGTCTGGTATTTGCTCTCATAAGTGAAAAGTGATACAGCTGTAAGAATCAAACGTAAATTGTTACGCAGTTCTCAATTAAAACTCTACTTGAGACAGATCTCAGAACTGAGTCTTAC
The DNA here is from genome assembly GCA_022985145.1 of Pangasius djambal. NCBI lineage: Eukaryota > Metazoa > Chordata > Actinopteri > Siluriformes > Pangasiidae > Pangasius > Pangasius djambal. Next base: position 17,571,453 of record CM040979.1, on the reverse strand, counting down.
CGTGTGCGTAAGACAGTTCTGCACTAATCCACACTTCTGATCCACTCCTGGGTTTAAAGAGTTCTGCAGATTTTCCCTCCCTGCTGGGTGTTACCGCTTCTCTCCACAAAAACAGTCTCAGCCACAGAGTCAACTCTGTGAAAGTGAGAGCGACAGACAGACAGACAGACAGACAGGCAGGCAGACGGGCAAATAGACAGACATAAAAGGGGTAAGCATGGGGTTGGTTAAAATGGAGGTACTCTCCCATACCTTGTATATCAGTGCAGGATTCACACACAGTGACCCTTTGCTAATCATCCCCACATCCTGTCTTCCCGTCTCCTCCTATTGTGGCACTCCTATGAGTTTCATGAATGTTTATGTCAGTCAGCTCACCCCCCCTCCCCACAGTCAGGAACAATCTCTGCCCACAGGTCACCCACACAGGCAATACATTCTCCCCTCCCAGCTCATGACTAACCCTTATTCAGACATCATGCATGCATCACGACACCATCATTCAATTTAAACACTTTCATGCATGTGTGTTTTTTTGTGAATGTGTTCTTACGGTGGACTCGAGCACTTGCTGTTATAAATAGTGTTAAATGTGTAGTCTGTTTATTTATACTGAATGGGGAAGTGGCCTTACTGACTTGCTGCATGATTTTTTTGTAAATTGGGTAACACAACAGCTGTGTGCTGACCATGTGAGATGGACCAACAAATTAAAAAATAATTCAGCCTGAAACATTGAACACAGTATAGTGGAAGCTTGTAATATTGAGGGTTGCAATTAAGCAAAGACCATTAAGATGGAAATACGGAAAATTTTAGTCAAGTTCATTTTTAGATTCATAGATTATTCTTTTTTAAATAATTTCATTGTTTCATAATATGAGACAATCCATTACTGATAATAAACACAGTATTTCTATGCTTTTATTACAACTGCATTAACTACACAGACACTATTTTGTTATGTTTTTCATTTTTCAGTAGTTTAACAGGAATTAAACGCCATTATATTGAATCACACTGAAATTAGAAAGCTTATTTCATAACATAGTGTTTTCTAGTGCACGCACAGGAATTTCCTTAGATGTTGTGCAATGATTATATTTTCATACACTTTTCGCACACTGAGTTTAAGCCTTAAAGTCAGACATTGACAAAGGTTTTTTTTTAATATATTGGGCTGCATATTTAATATATATTAATCCTAAAGCATATTTCCTGTCTATTATCTATATTTGCATAATCTAATTCATTTTTGAAAGAAAATACATAGTAAAATATTGCACTGAGCAACAGGTTATCTGATTGTCCCCTAAGTACTGTACCCTAAGTTTTTAGGGTGTGGTGCTTGGCCTTACAAAAACATCATATACGTACTGTATAAAATATACTACTGTATAATAACTCAGTAAGTCTGCAGCATGGATCATTCAGGCTTGCTATGGCTGGTTCACTACAACAGAAAGGTGAATGGTGAAGCGTGTGAACGAGCCCGTTATCTCTTGTTTACACAGAGCCAGGGGATTACAGGAGGGAGACGCAGGTCTCCTACATATAAAAGCGGGGGGTAAACCCTCGTATTATACAAACACCCAACACTTACCGTTCAGCTCGTCCACCACCAGCTCGTGCAGGCTGCGATGAGGCTAGACGTGTTGGAAATGTCGCCCTTCCGCTTTTGTTTTAGCTTTTGTGTTAAACAGCAAGAGTTGGATTAGGATGCGCTCCGAGCGCTAGCGGTGCAAGAACAGTGTGTGTGTGTGTGTGTGAGTGGGTCAGTGCGCAGATCCTGCTTCAGTCCAGGCGCCAGTGCGACACGTCACACACTGCGGCTGCAGTGGAATGAAGAGAGGAATGCAAAAAGAAAAGAGGTCGGGGGAAAAAAAAAAACCGAACCAAACCAGAAAAAAGCCAAATCTCCGAAACTACAGTGCAGTCCATAAACAGGCGTAATCATCATCATCATCATCATTGTTATTATTATTATTGATCATCATCATCATCGTCATCATCATCATAATAATAATAATAGTAATAATAATAATAATAATAATAACAATAATAGGGAGCATGGTGGCTTAGTGGTTAGCACTGTTGCCTCGCACCTCCAGGGTTGGGGGTTCAAATTCCGCCTCTGCCCTGTGTGCACCTCCGCCCTGCTTCGGGGGTTTCCTCTGGGAACTCAGGCTGATAGGCGTTTCCAAGCTTGTGTGTGTCAATGGGTGTGTGAGCGTGCCCTGCAATGGGTTGGCACCCCATCCAGGGTGTCTCCAGCCTTGTGCCCTGAGTCCCCTGGGATAGGTTACAGGCTACCCCGCGACCCTGTGTAGGATAAGCGAGATAGAAAACAATCAGGCAGGGTTGCCACCTCATAGTTCTAGGATCCCTGGTTCAATCCTGAGCTATTTTTACTGTCTGTGTGGAGTTTAGCATGGTCTTTTTGTGTCCTTTAGGTTTTCTCCAACCTTCCAAAACATGCCAGTATGTTGACTTACTCTAAATTGCCTCTAGTTGTGAATGAATGTGTGTGTGTGTGTGTGCAGGCTGCTCTGCAGTGGACCAGCATCCTATCCTAGGTGTATTCCCACTTTGCACTCAGTGTTCCCAGGTGTTCGTACACTCAAGAATACTTGAGTACTTGAATACAGCAAAGCAAAGAGAAGGAGAAGTCATAGTGATAGGAAAAGGTATGTTTTCATCTGCAAAGCGGTGGAGAAGAATAGTGTTGGAGATACTATGGGGTGGAGTTTCAGAGTCTGGAGCCCAGTCTGAATAGTGTGATAACAGAACGACTGGAAATAGAATTCATTAAAATGCAAGCTGAATGAAGTTGCAGATTATTAAGGGTTTTGTCAAACAATTAACTGCAGTTATCTAAGCCAGAGTTTATCCAAGCATGCAATCAAATGAGACATCTTTCTGACTAATTTGAGCACCAAGTTGGACAAAAAAGAAAACTATAAGGAAAAACACTTTTAGTCAATGGCCTCACATGCGGTTCATAAGGCAGGGCAGAGTCACAAAATAATGCTGAAGAGAACTTAACATTAAGTGTTACTATCAATGAAAAATTCTGAGGGCTTGGAAAGCAGGGTTTGGGGAATTCAAATTTCATTTAAGAAACATAAAGTCAAACCATAAGTTTATATCCTTGATGCATGCAGTGTAGAAGACAGACTTGTGGTGGGCCTGACTTACATCTGAGTGTCACCTGCATAACAGTGGGAATTAAAACTGTTCATCCATTTATCTGTCCAAAGTGAAGAATATATGAAGGACCAAGAATTGCACAGCACAGTCAAGATAAATACATCAAACATCCTGGTTCATATGTTTGGATAGTCATTTCCACTGGGGAATTAAAGCACCTTTGTTATGTGTCTTTCGCTTTGATCCTTCCAAAAGCAGCATTCATGTTGGTGCCATCTTACGACACAAAACAACTTCTTTTTAAATATGTGTTGGGAGTTGGGAGGAAATAACTGGGCCCTGGTCTGCATTTTATCTAAGGCCTATCTCTGTGTGCATGTGTGTGTGGGTGTGTGTGTCAGGGGTGGATCAGAGTTAAAAAACAAAATTTATCCCAGCCTGACTCTACACACACACACACACATAGGCTCAGCACGCAGTCTGGCTTCAGCTTGTGCCTTAGTGAGAGCTGATGATAGAAATAAGAATGTAATTTCTGTACTTTCTGTATATGCTATACAGATTTGTTTGACGTGACAACACCAAGTAAGATATTTAACAAAATATTTTTACACATTTCAATAAGCTACAGGGCACATGTTTTAGGAAAAAGGTTTACAAAAGTATAAATGAAACTGGAATCATTTCAAATTGCTGAGACAGATAAAATACAAAACAGAGATATAGCTAAAGAGTAAAAAGACTCTTTTCATCCCACAATGCTGCATTTCCCAGCTTTGTTCATTGCCATTTCAAGAAATACCTGGATACTTAGCTATTCTAAAACAGCAACACACAAACACTGTCAGTGTCCCCAGAGTGTGTAGGCATGTATCCAAACATGTGCTCTTTTGCCATGAGAAAGAGAACGTCAAGGACCTTAGAGATATTACGTACACGATAGTATGCTTAAAGATGATATCATTGTAAAAATTACTGCTAGACTCTTGATATCTTGTAACGGAGTGTCTTCCTGCCTAAATATAGTGTATCTTTTCTCTGTGCTTAATTTTAAAAAGCACGAACATATCTTTGTTTAGAAACTTGTGCTTCTGAGTGGCACAGCAGAGATGTGTTGGCCTTGTCATTTGGAGATTGTAAGTTTGAATCCTGACAATGGCACAGCCATCCATGGTCAGGTGTCAAGAGAGCAAAATTTAAGATATGGTTTACCAAGGTTGATTTGGAAGAACCTGGACTGCATACAGCCCTGACCTCGACCCAACTGAACACCAGCTGCCAGGCCTTCTTGCCCAACATCTGTGCCTGACCTCTTGTACTCTTGTGAGTGAATGAGCACAAAAAAGCCATGGTCCAAAATCTATTGGAAAGACTTCTCAGAAGATTGGGGGCTGTTATAGCAGCAAACGGGGGAGAGGGCAGCAATGGTCAGGTGTCCACATATTTTTGGCCACATAGTGAATGTGGAAGAGAGCTTTTTCCTCTGCGTGTGTTGCAGCCCTGTGTCACAAAGTGAGCAGAAAAGCTGCAGAGGTTGTCTTAGTTAGCTAGTGGTTGGGAAATGGCAAGACCAAATTGGGGAGTAAAGCTAACAGAATTTATGAAAATGTAATTTAATTAATATCATTTAACTAGTACTAAGAACAGATGTGTCATCTGCATGCTGATGGGGAAAAAAAATCTATTTTTATTCATTATACCAGCTAGTGGAAGCATAGAGAGGTAAAATTATTAAAAGGTGTGAAACTGAGCCTTGTGGAATTTGACACTGCCTGATGCTTGGAAACATATACTGAGTGAAAGGTCAGTAGGTAAAAGGTCATGAAGGAGGCTAGCTGTGTGTTTCTATAGTGCCAAAATGTGGTACTTCATTGTACTACAGTGCAATGGTAAAAGTCTGAAGTGAACTCTCACTGTTTTCTCTCATGAATGCTACAAACTCTTTGCTTTTAACAGGCGGAAAAACTTAAAATGAGTTATAAGAAGAGAAAAGGGGACTTAGTGAATGTGGAATTAGTTCTCAACTACAGGAATCAAAAAGGCACGAGATGAGGGCCATTATATCAGTGTAGTTTACAGAGAATCAGCAGTAAGCAAACACTTGGTTAGGGTGGCAACAGTCCTCTTACTGCTTGTTGTGTTAAACTGATGATTAAATACATAATAGTGTTAAATTCCAACATTTACTATTTATGTTATGAATGGTACAGGACAGAATAAAAACAACTAATAACCACTGATCTGTCTGCCACTTAAAACAACTATACTGTTAACTCTAATTGCAAATTTTTATCATTGTTTCTGATTGGATTTTTTTGTGGAATTTTTATATTGAAGAGAAATGTTAGTAATATTAGTTATTATACTTACAGTCAGGTCCATAAATATTGGGACATCGACACAATTCTAACATTTTTGGCTCTATACACCACCACAATGGATTTCAAATGAAATGAAATTGCCAATGGAACTGGCAATGGATGGCCAATGGAACTGGTTCTCTTGTATTTATTGATGATGTGACTGCTGACAAAAGCAGCAGGATGAATTCTGAAGTGTTTCGGGCAATATTATCTGCTCATATTCAGCCAAATGCTTCAGAACTCATTGGACGGCGCTTCACGGTGCAGATGGACAGTGACCCAAAGCATACTGCAAAAGCAACCAAAGAGTTTTTGAAGG
>CM040979.1:17536653-17565521 GCA_022985145.1 Pangasius djambal | reverse complement strand
CATATGCAAACTGTTGTAATTCCTACACCGTTCACCTGATTTGGATGTAAATACCCTCAAATTAAAGCTGACAGTCTGCAGTTAAAGCACATCTTGTTCGTTTCATTTGAAATCCATTGTGGTGGTGTATAGAGCCAAAAATGTTAGAATTGTGTCGATGTCCCAATATTTATGGACCTGACTGTATATTGAAGTACCATACATGAATAATGTTGCAGGTATATATCGAATAATACAATGGGTATGAACAGAACATAGACAAATGTCTACCAGGCACTGCACAAAATGAAAAAAATAAAAATAAATAAAACAGATGTTACACAGCTGCTAACCCACAATGTCCGGGAATTCGTTAGTCACGCTCTTTCTTGCCACATCATTCCAGAAAACTTTAAAGTACCACAAAGCATGTAATTTTACATCTTTAAAATAATTTAGATGTGAAAATCAATTGTTTAATGCTCAAGAAACTATTAACTATTGCCTAACAGCAACTATACACTTTTACTCTTTTACTTAATACTCAGATCTACTAGAATGTTGTTTCTGAGAAACATACAGCTACAGCACCTGCACAAACATGTTTTTAGAAACACAGATCAATGAACACAAATTTTCACTTTCAAACTATATGGTGAGCCATCATTATGTAGGGTTTTCAATCTGTTGATACTGCCCTTACATTTTTGTTTTGTCATATTTTTGTTAATAATTATTTCAAATTAAAAGTCATGGTGCTGCTTTTTTGTCTAGTTTTCATATTATTGACAAAATAACAAACATAATAACATGTTTGTTTTTTTTATAACAGGAGCAGCACTAGTATAAATGGGCTAGCAGGGCTAAGCCTCATGCCAAAATATAAAAAGACATCAATATAAGTTTTTATTTTGACATCTACAACAGATTACATGCTGTTAAAATGTCTTAAGGCGGATTAGTCTGGACTTGAAAGTGAGCCTAGCATGGTAAATTTTCCTGCGTTGTGTTCAGTGTTCCTAGGACAGGCTCCGGATCCATCACAACCCTGACCAGGATAAAGCAGTTACTTAAAATGAATGAATAAACCAATGAATGTCTAGTATTTGTAGGAAACACGTCATGAGCCCAGTAGGTCATTACAGATTGAAACTCTTTAAAACATTAGATATCATCCAGATGATTCACTTGAAGCTGCTACACAGACTTTCTTTAACACCACTGAAACGTTTCCATATGTACTTCCACGTTCCACAAATGTTCCCATCTCCCAGCTGCAGTCTGTGCGCCTGAGGGGTGGGATTGCCCAGCCCTTGTTATAATCTAGAGACAGCTTACTAGTGATGTTTCATCCATGCTGGAAAAGAATATTACGCTAACACCAGATTTTTTTTTTTTTCCTAAAGAATTTTTCAAATCTTTTTCTGTGACCCTGGCAGAGGAATCTACTTCTTTCTGCTTTCACAGCTGCAAAAAACGATTAATTAATCACTGGAACCCCTACAAATAGAATGTGTAGGTGTATGTGGGCCCCCAGTTTAATGTGTGTTATCTTATTGGAACTCTCAATGGCTCGCATATGTGGTGCTAGGGATGGAGGGCTGCATTTGATTAAGTAACATCATTCATTTCTGCCTGCTACTGAGAAATTTGAATTTCTATAAGTTAAAATGTTTATTCATTTAATTTTTTCCTCACTAGGTCTTTTTTCCATTTTCCCTTCCTTCCTCTTTCTCTCTATATACACTGCTTTCATCTGTACTAGTCTACTTTGGGCTGGGTGGGAATTGGGATAGTGGTAGGTTGATTCGATTTTGTTTGTGTACATTGTACTTCGGTTATTATTTACACAACCCAATAAAATACCTTAAATGTGTGTGTGTTTGTGTGTGTGTGTGTGTGTGATAGTTTGCCCCACAGCATTCTTATTGTCACTGATGAAAGGTTGTGATATAATGCACTGCTCAACTCTAACAGTTTCATTGTTGAGCTATTGATATATATTAGATGTTAGGCCTCCAATTTAATTGTTGTTTAAGGTTGTTGCAGCACTTATGAACAATAAGTCTAGAAAATCTCACTCTATAATATATGTTTTGTTTTTTCTGCACTGACCCAGTAAATGGTACTTCTTTGAAAAACAAAAAGCTACCTACTGCCGCTTTAAATCAAAATCCCTAATCAGACGGTCAGTAGACTACAGATGAGACAAACGCTCTGCGCAAGTGTGGCGCAGTCAGTGCCCTCATGAGCGCGCCCATGCTCACGGAGCAGCAGTACTTGCATGCAGCTGGCCACCGCCTCGCACTGCGCTGCGCTTCAGCTCGCCGCAGGGACTATGTAGACCTGCTCACACTGATGGCACTGTGATGGCTACTCGCCGCATGCACGCGCTGACATAACACTATTCATACCGACAGCTATGAATCATGCATCTGACGCTTCTCTTCATTTTGCTCGTGAGGATCCTTGTTTCCAGCTCGCAGTCGTCTGGAAGGACAGCGTCGCGCGGTACGTACCTCAACCTTAACTACAAGTGATTGCTGTCACTAACTCACACAGTTACGGCTTCCTGAACTCTCTCTCTCTCTCTCTCTCTCTCTGTGTGTGTGTGGACCATGTGTAGTTTTATTTTGGGTTGGGTTAAGGCAAGGACGTCCTGTGTGTGGATGTTGAGGACAGTACAGCAGTACAGGAGCAAAGTGTCCTAAGTGGAGAAGGGAGGGAGACTTGATGCTTATCACAGCCACAATGCGTTTTTCTAGTGTATGCAGCATGCATAGGCTATGTTCTGCAAGAATATACATCTTCTGAATCCACAGTTTCACATTTTTACACACAAATGTTCAGATATTTGGCATGCCATTTGTAAAATCTATAACATAAATGTAACTGTTTTTACTGCAAAGAGATAATAAAAATTAGTAAATGTCATATTAATACTACCAATGCATTATTATTATTATTATTATTATTATTATTATTATTATTATTATTATGGTACACGCTGCCATCCACGTTTTAATAACTGAATCTCTACACTAAAGTACATTGATTATGCTGTCTTTGTGAATGTGTTAAATAATTTTTGGTTGTTATATTGCTATATACAATATTACTGTCTGTAGCAATTTTCAGCTACTGTAAGCAGCAGGATTAATGTTGTGATCTTTGCTTTGTGTGTGTGTGTGTGTGTGTCAGTGGAGAATGAGTCTGTTGGGGATGCTGTTTCAGTGCGGGTGGAGCAGGATGCCACTGCACCACCTTCCACACACAATGGGAGCACCCAGGAGGCCGAACACACCATCACATACCCATCTCGCCTCATTTACTACCTGAACGAGGAATCTGAGAGCACTTACCATAACCTGAACACTCAGGCCAAGATCCCGGGCAAGCAGGACCAGGTGAGTGTGTGCATTATTGGATCAGTTAAAATAATTGATGCAAATTTAATTATAGCGCATTTTGATATCAGTGTAATAGCCTTACTAAGGATGTCAAGGTAAGAGATATTGGGCTAGAGATACTGAGCTTTGAAGACTGCAGTATTTTTTTCCTCTTGGGGGAATCTGCCTTTTGTCTGGCAGCAGCTAGTCTTCTTGGCAAGCTGCATGATGCAAAGCTCAGTTTACTGCAACACTGTAATGCCAAAAGAGTGACTGCATTATGTTTATGTGACTCAAGATTTTGTGTTTCACTTGCTGTGTTTGTTACTTTTATCAGATAGAGTTCTTAAATAAAAACTTACTTTTAACTGCTTTCTTCATTAGGTAGTCCATTTGGCTCAGGCCAGTTTTCAGCTTGAGGCTTTTGGATCCAGATTCATACTAGACCTCATATTAAACAAGTGAGTATTAGCTTGTATAGATCTTTATTCTCAACTTACCTTTAAATCCTTGTTTCTAGGTACAGCAGTACCTGTGTATTTCACAGCATAGCACATAGATCTTGTTATATGCGTTGTTTCATTCACTACACACATGTACACATGCATGAGACATAGTTTATTAGGTTTCATATGATCACAGCCTGGTCAATACTAAACTGTTGATGTGTTGTGGCTCCACAGTTAAAAGACATGGTGCACTGTGTCATAGGAAGTGGCTTTCAGATATCTCTGCACAATGTAATGTTTGTTAATCTTTATTGCAGTTTTAGGCTGCCCACTAACAAACACTTTTGTTCTGAGTCAGAAGTTCCAGATACATTTTCTGTGAGTCGTTTCATATGGCAATAGGAAAAGTTATTCTGTTATTAAAAAAATGAATTGTTTATTTAAAAAGGAGCAGAATTTAGCTATATAACTGCAATATATTTTCTTTAGTCCATATTGTGAAGCTCTACCTACTAAGCGATATGCTTCTTCCTACAGAATCTTTAATGTGTAGATCGAGGAATATGTTTCAGTTAAGACAAATCTCTTAGATTTCGTTATGTCTACATAGCCACAGCGTTTACTGATTTACTCTTTAAGTGCTTGGATGACATTCAATGCTGAGATGATACTAAATCACTGAATGGTGTAGTGTGTTAAGTGTTAAGTGTTGCAGTTAATCAAGAGGCAAATGCAGTGGGTGCAGGAAAAGATTTAACCCTCAGTTGGCAGGTCCAGATTTGCATTCCTCACTTTTCTAACTAGGTACTGTATAATATGCTTTAAGATGAATAACTAATTAATAAGCTGGGACTTTGCTAGGGTAAAAATCCAGTACAGGATCAATATTGGATGCAGCTGAATATCTGAACAACAACAGCATGAATGATGACTGTTGTTCTTTCTTTAATTAAATATTACTCATATCCCATGCCCCTCTTATTGTCAGAGCAGCAGTGTGATAGAGAGAGCTGCTATCTTCTGGTTTGGGGACTGCTGGCTCATGTCCTGAGTAACTTTGATTACTACAATTGAATAGAGAATAAATCATGTCCCTGGCAGTCCTCTGACTTAATTGATATGCAGAAGAGATGCTCTTTGTAAAGGACTGAGTGCATGTTAACTCTATGGATTCTTTTTCTCTCATGCTTTCTTGCATCTGTCTTACTTACACACGTCTAAAGGGACTTTAGATGCATTTTACAAAATACTTGGGTTAGATGTGAATAAGTGATACAGTGATTCAGGCATATACAATAGCATTAATTGTGATTTTTTGGTTTAATGTTTGGAGTATAATATTGCAGAAAAAGGACAGAACTGCCCTTTCCCACTTTCAGAGTCACATCCATGTTAAGGTCTCTGAGGGGGTGCACTTAGTGTGTGACATCAAAATGTTCGTGGGTGTGTGTGTATGGTTTCTGAACATACTGCAGCTGGCATTGTGGCTGTGCAGCAGCAATGATCTGATCTAAATATAGAAATGTCTCTGCATGCAGCCAGTGACTCCTGCTCTTATAGTGCTGCTCTGGCCTCCTCCTTTCACTGCACCTGTGCTGCACAATTCTGCTTAGTCCTCCACATCGTGCTGCAGAAGTGCTCAGCCGCTTCTGGGCTCTCCTCTGCGGATGACCAGAGGGACTTATAGACCTGTTAGTCTGAGGCTGTGTAATTGGGTCTTTGTTGATCCCTGTCTAGTCAATGGGGAGATTTATATAGAGTTAGAAGTGTGTTTGGGTTGTGAAATTGAAGTGGAAGAGTTTTTACTGGCAACTGATCCATTAATGCAGTTTTTTATGCACGTTTGTTGTCGTGATTCAAAATTTTAAAATAGATGCGCCACAATAATTGTGCACATACTGTCCCATTTAAGCCATTTAAACCATTTAAGAAAACACAGATGAATGGTAGCATCTCAGTCTGTCTTGTGCTTTCTCTCTCTTTTTACACTCGCACACACATGTGCACACTCACCCGCAGCCTGCCACATAACCAGCCCCTCCACACCAGCTCCCAAACCTTAACAAATACTCTTAATCTGATCTGAATTGTCTAACACACTCTACACTGGGTACTCTTTATTTAAAGCCCACAATGTGTGAGGTCTCACACACACACACACACACACACACACAAGAGCATGGAAGCATCTTTGTGATGAAAATGTTTCTGCCCTGAAAACATTTACACAAGGTTGAAGAAAAATGTATCTGGGCCGGAAAGCGCAAGTGAGAAGAAAGAGCTATTTTGTGAGTGTGTGTGTGTGTGAGTGTGTGAGTGTGTGTGTGTGTGTGTGTGTGTGTGTGTGTTTGTGCTCGCTGAGTCAGACTCAGAAGCCTGGGAGGGTGTTAGAGGACATAAGAGCTGAAGGTGAATCCAGCACACAGCAGTCTCTTACTATGACCATCATTACTGTATACCAGATGCAGCATAGATTGTTAATTCTCTGCCGTCTCTGATGACTTCCAAACACTTCCAGTTTAATTGATGAGTTCCTATCAGTCCCAGTTTAATCAATGTTGTAATGCTGTTACTGTAAACTCACACTTCTCCAAGACATGTTCTGGATCAATCATTGTAACACCATTTTGATGTGTTGGATGTGCTGAGATTCAGAAGATTAGAATGTCATCAATGTAGGCGATGACGAATTTTCCAAGCATGTTTCTGAGTACATCAATAATGAGTGCCTGGAAGACAGAAGGAATATTGACCGTTACATATGGCATTACCAAGTATTCGTTGTGACCGGAGGTCATACTGAAAGCCTTTTTCCATCCATTACCTTCTCTTATTTGATCTAGGTTCTAACCACTGTAAAGATGGAGAAGATCGTGCCTGTATGAGGTTGAGATTGAGGTTGAGGGAGTGGGTATCTGTGTTTTACAGTGACTTGACTCAGGCTATCTATGCATGGCCACAGAGCCACTCTACTGGAGAGATGGAGGGTCTGCTGTAGCCTTGAGGCAAAGTCAGAGATGTTCTTCCATGGCATTCTTTTTTGTGGACGTTAGCAGGTATGAGGTGGGGATGATACGGGCAGGTCTGATGATAGTGAGAAGGTCAGTCTTCTAATTCATCCTGTAATATTCTGGGGTTTTGATGTTGGAGCCACCACTGACTAATTTGTCCCGCAACAGTTTCATAATGAACCAAAAATATTTTACACTTCTCATAATAACATAAAAGATCGTCGTTTTGCGCCGTTGCTTTGGCAAAGCATCTCTCACTCCAAGTCAGTCAGAACCCCCCCCCCCCCCCCCCCCCCCCCCCCCCCCCCCCCCCCCCCCCCCCCCCCCCCCCCCCCATCAGTCTTTAACGGCTCAAATGTATGCTTTAGTCGATTTTGACCATTTGTGAACCATGTTAAACTCCGTCTTGTTTACCATGCTTTGTAGGTGTGACTTTTTTGCCATGTCATCACCATTCATATCTGTACAACCAATGTGTTTATGATTCAATTACTACTAGAGCACAAAATTGTTTAGAAGAGCAAGTTCTTCATAGATCTAATCTTTTAATTTTGCTCTCAAAGTGCACCAGATTGATGCATTTAACTTTAAATTGTACAAAATCTCCTTATCGGGGAGAATACCCCTGGACCCCTCTAGAGGGTCAGAGGTCCACCCACAAAAGTCTCACAGAATTGTGTGATTGTGATCCTTGTTTTAGAGACATGAGATGTTCTCTTGTTCATTTGTCGTCAGGTGAGTCATGGAACACGTTGCATTTATCCAGATAGTGTCCCAGTAAAACACCTTCCCAGTGAGCGGTGAGATGAGCTGGACTACTTTGTTTTTGCCAGACTTGATCACTCAAAAAGAAAAGTACAGTGAACACTGTAGTTGGAAACTTTGACACTTGGAAACATCTGTCATACTTGTCGGGCTGGGCAACGAGAGGGCTATTACGTAACATGGGTGCTTTCTAATGCAGTATGGGTGGCGGAATTTAGCTGTTTGCCGAATACATGGCCTTGAGCAGAGGGTTTGCCGGAATTTACTGAAGCCTGCTGCTTCTATATTTTCTTCAGGCGAAGTCTTCTGTCATAATGCGGATAGACGGATGCAAGTAGGTTTTCTGGTTTCATTAAAACTGCTGTAGCAGACAAACCAAAGAGCCAGGGAATGCTTAGAAACCTAAGGCAGACAAATGGTCAAGCAATAAGCAAACAGGCATAATCTTTTTATGCCCTATTTTCTACCAATTTAGTCATTGCAGGTTCCCACCCACTAAGTAGTTCTGCCCTATCACAACATCATTAGGTAGTCACTCTTTCAGGAGAGCACTAACTTCTTTTAATATTAGCTAAAAGACCACTATGATTGGTTTAGAGTTATTAACATTTACAACATTTTATCATTTCAAGGATTGTGGCACTGCAACACAGATTGGAATAAACTATGTAGATGTCTATGTTTAAAGATTATTGGAATGTCAAACGTACAGTAACTATGGTTTCAGTATAACTGGCCTTGGATTAAAAAGACTGCAGACATTTAGGGTCTATGGGAATTTAATGTTTTGTGTAGTCTATATATACAGTACACCTATTAGATAATAAATCAGTTATACCATTAATGTCCAGAATACATTTAACCATCTCCTTAAAATATGCATGTTTAATGTTCTGCATATGTTGCATATGTGTGCAAAGTGATATACTGTTTTTGCTGCTGTCTGCTGTTTTATTTATTATCTCAAAATCCCTCTCTTGGCTGTATGTTTCCGAAAACTACAAGTGACCCGTTCAGTGATAAAGGGGATTATGACAATGCTTTATTGTTAATGTACATGAACAAAAAAACCCAGTGCTGTTTAACCGGCAGTGTTTCTTGTATTGTCTTGTACTGGAAATGCTCATATTGTGCTCTGCAATATCGTAGCTCAGCAGAGGAAACCCACAGCTGTAGGAAGTCATAATATTTGTTTTCTGTCTGTGTTACAGTGACCTACTATCCTCCGATTATGTGGAGATTCACTATGAGGAAGGAAAACCCATCATGTCCAAGGTACTGCTTTATTCTTACAGCCTGCTGATTTCAGTTTGCTGAAAAAGTTTGCAGCTTTTTTGCACAGACAACCAGTTTGCTATTTAAAGTTATTATGTTATATTATAATGTTATTAAGTTAATGTTATATTATAATGTTATTAAGCCTGGTTTTGAAATCAGGAGGTCTGGAAAATGAAAAAAACAACAACAACAAAAATCAATACTGTTGAGCTAGAGAGAGAGAGAGAGCAAGAGAGAAGAAAGTATTCAAATATATTAAATAGAGACTGAAGGCTCTGTTTTGTGAACATGGCCCAGACACAAAAATAAGACATTAGATTGCAGCCTTATATATTCTTGGAATTTTTGGGACCGTCAGCACAGGCATTAGTGGTATAATTGCAAAAATGTGTTTGGTTAGAATGAAGGAAGAGCTTAGCGTTTTGCTCCTATGTCCAATCAAATTAACTCTTCTCATTCCCTTTAAAAAGCCCAGTGTTCCCCAGTGGCTCTGCAAAGGCAAGATTCCATGTCACTGTTGTAAAAATAACTAACTGACCGAATTTATGACTAATGTGTTTTCTATCTTCTTGTACACTTTTATTTATGGTGTAATATGGGCTGATTATGATGGCAGTAAATTGAGCAAGTCTGCTACTTAATTAATTATTTAACTAGGCATATTTATCAAGGTTTGAAAAAAAAAAAATATATGATGTTCTATGTCTAATGAAAGCTGGTTGGTTTACATTTAGTACCCATCACGTGTGGAGTTATAAATATAGTACGTTCACAAAACCAGGCTGTATGAGTTGTATGTTGTCAGGACAACGCTGTTCTTGTGTTGCATATGTAGTAATACTGGTCTCGGCAGGTAGTAATGCAAGTGTTAGTGATTCTTTCCGACCACAAGAATAGCAACTAAATCCATCGAATAAGAAATTGGCTCTTGCCCAACCAGTTAAGACCTAAGGCTGTAATGTATTACTCTGGTACTCTGGTTAAGACAAATAACTGAGAGGCTAAAACAAAGCTCAGAGAGAAACTGCATTAAAAAGAACGATAGAGAGAAAAAGCGCTGCGTGAGATGAGAACTAAATGACTAGTCACTGATTCAGCAGTGCTGCAGCTCAGATCATGTGACTGTCAGACATTACTCTGCAGGAATAATGCTGTCTGGGAAATCTGGTAGTGTGAGAGTGGAGAGAATAAGAGAATGAGTGGGAAAGAGTGACCCAAAGAAGAACAGTGGGGGAGAGTGTTACCCAGAGGTGAGAGAGAAGGTGACTGTAATGTCAAATAAACATATCCAATACTTGCTTCTTTATGTGCAGGAAATATTACCTTTACCTAATTATCAGTGTAAGATGACAACATTGCTCTGTCCATATTACCTGACTATCAGGCATTTACATCTCAGGACGTCAGTAGCAACTGTGACATGTATTGCTGAAGAAACACTTTAGAAAAATTGTATTGTTGTATTATGGAATATTGTAGGAGGTGGATAGAACCTGCAGCCTTTGTTCAGATAATCTAATTTGCTTAGTCTTTATACTACTCAGATATGCTACTTATTGTGATTATATTACAATCACTATTTCAGGGCTGTGAGTATTTTAGCCATACATATTCTTTTGACTGTGAATTCCCTGTTTTATCCTCATTCCACTTGTCCTTGGCTCTGCAGTTTTGCTATGATGGCTTAGGACTACAATTGCCATGAAGTCTCCATCAGTGAACGTCAACAAAATAGGCTTCATGTGAAAACTGTAATGAATTTCATGGTTACACAGCTGCAATTTTTGACCATGTAGTACACAGTTATAGAAGGGAATTGTTTATATCCGGTTTCACCCAGATGAGGATGGGTTCCCTTTTGCGTCTGGTTCCTCTCAAGGATTCTTCCTCATATCATCCCAGGGAGTCTTTCCTTGGCACCGCCGCCTTTGGCTTGCTCATTAGGGATTTATATATTTCTGTAAAGCTGCTTTGTGACAGTGTCCATTGTTAAAAGCGCTATACAAATAAAATTGAATTGAACTGAACTTTGTTACTGTGGCCTCTCTGCTGAATCTGCTGGTTAAAACCCAGCTCATAAATCTGCTCTACAGAACAAAGGTCCAGAGAGGAATAAAGCAGCCCCACTTTCTACTGGAGACTCTCTAATCACTGTTCTGTTTCCTGCTATTTTTACACAGCTGCTCTGCCTGCCTCAATGAAGCACTAACAGATGATATGAACTACAGCTTGATTTGAGCAGTTTTATGATTTTTGTGTAAGAGTTAGGATCTATGTACGATTGTGATGTAAGGTTTTAAGGTGCAGTAAGACGTGTGATTTTGTGTGTGTGTGTGTGTGTGTGTGTGTGTTCTCAGGGTGGAGAGCACTGTTATTACCGTGGGCAGGTGAGAGGGAACGAGGCGTCTCGTGTAGCCCTATCAACTTGTGATGGCTTGCAGTGAGTATAAAAACAACAGTTAGTCTTTGTTAGAATCACACTTCATAAAAACACTTCAAAAAAAGTGCTTTTACTGCCTCTCAGTACTATTTTTCTTTTCTCTTTCTGTGGCTGACAGTGGCATGTTTGATGATGGCGTTTATGTGTATTTTATTGAGCCTTTGAAACACTCAATTGTAAGTACTTTCTATAACCACTGACATTCTCAGAGAACTATGTAAGCATCTGTTATTTTCCTGCTGTTTCCATTATGTATTTATCTTGACTAATGTTCTGGTATTAATGCTACTACTAATAGTTTTCCAGTTGCCTCTAATGAACAGGCTGCTGTATTATTTACTAATATATTGCCTTTTATGTGATACCCAGCGAGTTATGGGTTATAAAACTTGTTCAGTATGTAAGGAATAAAACAGTTAGAGGAAAGTAATCAATGGCGAGGTGATACGCAAAGTGGAGGATCCTCAACTCCAAAGTTGAATATTTTCCTGTATCAATACATCCTGAACTGTTTTATTCCTCTTATACCACAGCAATATTTTATTAATTAAAAAAAATTACTCCATACTTTTTTATCAGTTTAGAGTAACTTTTAAAGTGTGAAATGTCCATGAATCAAGTTAATTCCTGTTATCATTTACATTATAAACCATGGTCCCTTTACTGGCCTCTGTTTTTTCCCCCCTCAATTTAATAGTGCATAGTCCTCTGTTGTGAGGTCTCTCCCATGGCAGAAAACATACTGACCATTACGAAGTGCAAGGAGAATGCTAAAACCACAGCATATCAAAACTTGAACATATCAACGAGTATATGTTTTTCTTTGTTACCAAATAATGGAAAGTTATTTAATCCATTTATTATTAGTCTTGGATTATGTAAAGCATCTGCCATACAAGTTCCTGTGAGTGAGATGAGAAAAAATAGTATATTAGAATCAGTTTATTATTTAAAACCTGTGATTTGCCTTACAAACCAGAATGACTGAGCTGCTGTGATAGAACTTTAAACAGCACCTTCTGACCAATCAGAATTGAGAATTCAACAGAGCTGTGTTATAAATTTTACTTACTTAAAGAAGGAATTGTAGTATTCTTTGTAGAAAGTCAATATGTGCATTATCTGTCCAAATTGCAATGTCTGTGTTTTAGGATGGAGCGGCTAGACCTCACAGACTGCACAGGATGGCCAGCTTTCTAAGCTCTCAAGACCCTAAGGATGCAGGTACACTCTAAACACTTTTTTGGCCTACTTTTAGGGTTCAGGTTAATTACAGCATATTCCTCTATGCACATCAAACTATTGCAGATGGGAGATGCGTCATGCATTTACATAGTTGTGACCAAGCTCCAAATACATAACTGTACTTTCCTATACTGTACTGTAATTTCCTATTGTCTTTTGCTTTTTTGCTACGTTGTATTGCAATTAACAGCAAAAAAGAATTAGAAGAAAGACCATCCCTGTCCATCAAACAGAAAGATGGAAATATGGTAGAGTGCATCAGAAAGTAGTGATTTGCTTCAAAAAATGCTTGTAAGAGTAGATAAAATTAGACAAAAACAGCCTCATAAACATGAAAACAATTGTACAAATACGCATACCAATGAATATCAGGTATCAGTAGTAAGAACATCATCTTTAGGGTGTGGTCAAGTATCCACAGGGTCTCACAAACAGTGTATTTAGTAATTCTGCACAGTACTGTATGTGCTGAGATGGACTGGCCCTTTGTGCCCACTGTTCTCAGGATAGGGTCTGGATCCAGCGCAGCCCTGACCAGGATGAAGCAGTTACTGAAGATGAATGAATTATGTATGTGTGCTCAACCTAAATGGCTAGCATTTGTTGGTTTACATGTTACTTAGTTACTTACACAGCACCCCACCAATGAGTCACTGAATTTGTGGGAAACGGATCAGATTAAAAGTAAAGATTGAAATAAAGATGGCAACAACAGAGCACATAGTGTGCTTAGTGACAGTACAAAACAAAACACATGTTTGTGATAATGTCTGTGTGTGTAGATGAGGAGGACCAACTGGATGACATGGCCTGGCTGCGGCGCAGGAAAAAGCGTGCTGTAAGTCTGGGTGGGGCCTCCCCCACAGCACGAGCTCACATACACACAGCAGAACTGTAGTCAGCGACACACAGTGTGTAGAATTCCCGAAAGAAGACTGACTTTATCATGAACAGATCAAAACAGCCAGCAGATATCAGTCACTTGATATTCTACACATCTCTCCACAAGGCTCTAATGTGGGTTATGGATTAATGCTCAAGCCTCTTTTCAGCAGTACTTTTACCTAAATGGAAACAGTCCATTTTTAGGGATTGTAAATCTCAGGGAACACAGACTGAAAATGATAAATGATTTAAAAATCCAGCAAAGTTTGAATACAAACCAAGAAATCTGATCACACCCTGCGCAATGACTCACCTTAATAGACTGCTCTAATACCTGTGTGGCCTAATATTCTAATGAGCATGCTTGATTGACAGCTTTCTGTCAGTATGTTGCTTAAGCAGAACTACACACAATGCTGTTGGGAGAATCAGGATTGGTCAACCTTAACTGTGCAAATCTAGCAAATTGTGTGGAGAGTGGTAGACTACACTTGCTAGATTTGTTTTCTCTTACTTGAAGAGACTTTTTTATAAAAGCTATGTAAGTGGGACAAATAACATCAGCCTTGCCTAATGATTAGAGCTTGGGTAAAGCTTTACCTGAGATTAGCACCACCCAGAGTACATAGAAATTCTGGCAAAATATGTGCAGACACTGGCTATTCATCATTTATTAATACTGGGTTCTACATATTGTCGCACAGAAGACCAACAACAACTAAATGAGAGCACATATCTCTGTGGACTAGAGAAATGTTTTATAACTGCATTCGTGTTTGTTTGGTTTTTTTGCTTTCATAGTGTTGAAATGTGGCTCTGCTCTGGTTCGTTGCATTGAATCGCTTTCTTTTTCAGATGCCAAGGAATGTGTTTGAGGAGATGAAGTATATCGAGCTGATGATTGTCAGCGACCACAATATGGTGTGTGTTTATGTCTGTGTGTTTTCGTGGGTGGATGGCTGGCTTTGTGTGTTTATGTGTGTAGGTGAACAAAGTTGGATGTGTAAGTAGTCACACATTTGCGATTTACTCTCCAAGGAAACGGGATCAAGTTTATTACAACCACAACCATCTGACTGGAATTCCTTCAGTATGAGAGAAGTTTCTAGGTTTGGGCTTTGGTGTAGACACATGGAGTTTGTGGGTTGATAGTGTAAGGCACAGTGAAAGCAGTGGCCACAGGAGGGCACTCTTACCACTTTGTCAGATACATCTCACAGTTAGCGAAGCATTCAGCTTAACCTCTCATATTTGGAATTTTCTAAATACACCCTAAAGGTTCTTCGGTTTGCCTGCCTGAGAGAACCTTTAACGGTTTTATACATAACCCTACAACAGTGTTTTCCATTCAGTGAGGGTTAATAAGCTATAACTATTTAACATCAAAAGAGGCCTTGGGGAACCCTTTTTCCCTAAAGTTTTAAGTTTTTAAATCATCAAGTGCAGTCCATCTCAGTCCAAGAAATGAGCAGTGTGCTTCAGTTTTATCCCTCTAGGAGAACTCTTGAAGCTTCTATGTAGAACCCTTCAACAGGATTTTGCCTTTTAGAAACAGAAAGAATCCTTAAATAACCCCTTTTCTCTAAAAGTGCATCTTTCATTATACATAAGCTGCACTCTATTAGAATTTTTTTTTTTTTAAAAGAAGCCCAATTTTTTATGGTAGAAAGGTTAAATAATTTTTCATGTCTTTACTTTTGCTTTTTTACATTCGTACTTCATACTAAATATCTTTTACTTTTCATATTCTTCTAATTGCTCTCCCCATTTATCATGATTTGCACTTATTTAAAGCACTAAATTAACATAAAATCCTATATACGTACAGTTATTATTTATTTAATTATTATTGCTGTTGCTGCTTCTGCTGTTGTTGTTGATGCTGTCGTTATTATTGTTAGACAGGTTTCTAATATTTTTCTCTTTTTTTAACTGATATGGTTGGTGCAGTTTAAAAGACAGAAGACCAAGCAGCAAACACGTAACTTTGCAAAGTCTGTGGTCAATCTGGTGGATGCTGTAAGTTACTAGAACTGTTTTTAAAATACACTGTTAAGTTTCTATTATGCAGCAAGCTTAAAATAACATTATAAGTAGAATACTTGTGTATATATATATATATATATATATATATATATATTTTTTTTTTTTTGTTGCTCTCAACCCCATTTTTATTACTCGTCATCCTATTTTCCTTTTCATTACCTGACTTTTTCTCTGTCTATAGGTCTTTACAGAACAATTAAACACACGTGTGGTCCTGGTTGCTATGGAAATATGGACAGATAAGGACCATATTCCAATCGGTGTGATGCCACTGGACATGCTGCGAGACTTCGCCAAATACCGACAGCATCACATAAGACAGCATGCAGATGCAGTGCACCTATTCTCGTGAGTCCACCTCTTCTCCACTCTTCTACATGTCTTTATTAAAGGGAACTAGTCACACAGTCAAATAGTTTCATGTTCAGTTGTCCAGACCATTTAAGCATAGGTTTAGGGATTAGGGACTACAGTGTATTACATTGTACACCGCTTTAGGGAGGAATGGCCATGAAAACCTTTAAACTCCTTACTTCCTGCCTGCTTGAAATTATACTGTTAGACTGACACTAGCATATTCCTCTACATCTGGAGTCTCTGAGCACATATATTTGCATACTCTTGGTAGACTGTCGTTTAAGATGAACGCAGCACTGTGATATTGAATATTGCGAAGAACGCAGGTCATAAAGGTGATCGGTTCAAGCTATTACGTTCTGTCATTCAGCACAATAACTCTGGAGGATGTGTTCTTTCACACCTTCTTTGATCTCTATTAACTAATGGACTCGCTAATTAAAAAACAGCTCAGCCAAGCATTTTAAATATGCTGATCACACCACCGTCATAGGTCTGATTTCAGGACATGATGAATCGGCATACCAACAGGAGGTGGCCAGGTACTGTAACATGACCTTACAGAACTAATCGTAGACCGTTCGGAAGCCATAAATAAAACCAGTCAATAATTTAAATACAACCCCATTAAAATTCTCAGTACCACGTGTCAGCAACACCATTAAATAGCAAAATCAGCAAAAGGCATCTAAGACTGGAGAGGTATAGAGTAAAAAAGCAGCTGCTATTACAAGTCTAGTCAGCAATTATCCGAAGCTTTTTGAGGCTGCATATCACTGTCTGTACAGAGGTATAGCCGCTGATCATTGTACTCTCTGTAGATCAAGTACATCCAAGTAAACCACATCTGAGTAAACCGCAAAAGTCAACTATGACCCTTCCCACTCAGCACACATCACATTTTATACTCCTACCTTCTGCCAGACGATACTGATGATCAATACAAGACACTTGAGCAGCAATTCCATTACTCCAGCCATAACTGCACTTACAGTCAACTTCAGAATTATTGTCAATCTTAAACCCATGTACTACAGGATGGCTACAGTCTCATACTGGAACAGACCACTCCCATTTAGGATAAGTTCATATCCATCAGAATAATTTTGGAATGAATTGTAGTGAAGGGGAAGAGTGGATCCAGATCAGCAAGATATCTCCCATAGTATGTAGTCGTACATTGCCATAGACTGAGTCTTTTTTTTGTATCTACAGTAATGTGACATTTCACTACCGTCAGAGCAGCGCTGCATTCTTCGGAGGCATGTGTTCCCTCAGCCGTGGAGTTGGAGTGAACGAGGTGAGAAAGTCAAACAGGATTTCAGTTATGGATTAATTCAAAACTACAGTTTTGGGCTCTCTTATATATGATTGATAGTAGAGTGCAGTAATTCAGTACAGTATCCATAACTGTGCTTGAAACAGGTGTGGTTATAAAGTATGTAATATAATGAATTTTTCTTGTATGTTTATGTATAACGTGTAGTATGGATCTGCATGGACTGTGGCTGTCTCACTGTCCCAGAGTCTGGCTCAGAACTTAGGCATTCAATGGGATCCCGCATCCAGCAAGAATAGTATGTACACACATGCATAAAGATTTTTAAGTTGTAAAATCATACTTTGTAGATTTTTACTTAGTCATATTTCATACTGTGTGTGTGTTGCGTGTGTTTTTCTGTCTCAGAGGAGTGTGGCTGTGTTGACTCATGGGTGGGTTGCATCATGGAGGACACAGGGTGAGAGTTTAATCTACTGCTGCACACACATACACACATTTTCACACCTGGGGTTATAATGACAGGGTGTGGTGTCAGAGGGGGTTAATAAACACCATTGTTGTTATTTAGATACATCGTAATTATTTAGATATGCCACAACGTGTTTATCGCTTTTCCCCAATGCATAATTGCCTGTGGGTATTCTGTGATGACAGGGTTGGATTGTTTAACCAGGTGGTTCAGAGACCATCAGCATGTTTAGCATCAGAAAGTAGGTGTCAAAGCATGATAAATCTCACTGTGCTAACAGTTTTAACAGCCCTGCTAATGATGTGGTACACTCCAAATAATATCTCTCAGACTATTGGTTTCACATTTACACAATTTTGCCTTTTATTTGGTTTTTGACGCTGGCTCTCAATCTCCCGCTCTCCTCTACTGTAGAGTGCAGCACCCACGAAGGTTTTCTAAGTGTAGTATTTCAGACTATAAAGAGTTTCTTCTGAAAGGTGGAGGATCATGCCTCTTCAACAGGCCCAACAAGGTACGAGCTGTTCACTCAGCCAGCTGCTTTCAATGTATCTTCATTCCAGCTGTAATGAGTGTGTGCATGAAGAGTTTTACCACAGCTAACCAAGTAATGTTTTTTGTGTACATAAACAGCTATCATGCTTTAAAAAGCTGGTATTACACACATTATCACAGGTATCACGGTACATTAAAATGGCAGTGAATCACTTGCCTCGCCAACAGTAGCCCTTTTTGGGAGCGTGTGACTCATATAAATACAAATGCTGCTGTCCAGAGTTGTGAACGAAACAGAGGTTCAAATAGGCTAGCTATATTGTAGCTTTTGGTAATGTACTATATACATTTGTATATTTATACATACCGTGTATGTACATTTCCAAAGAGTAATGGAAAGCTCAGTACAGTTATTATTAATCTTCAAACCTGTACTTTGTTGATTTCAGCATGTAGCTTTACACTAAGCATAACACCACATTTTAAACAATTTGTATGTGGGGTGGAACAGTGTGTTGGGGTGCCAGCTCACAGCTCTAGGATTCAGTCCCAGTTCAATCCTGAACTCGGTTTAATCTCTGGTTACTGCAAATATGGGGTTTTGCATGTTCTCTCCATATCTGTGTGGGTTTCCTATGGGTTCTCCTGTTTCCTCCCACATAGGTGGATTGGCGACTCTCAATTGCCCCTAAGTGTGAATAGACTGGCGACTGACTGGCGTGTCATTCAGGGTGTACTCCCAGTGATCCCGGGATAGGATCCATCATGACCCTGACCAGGATAAAGCACTTACTGAAATAGTAAATCAAGATGATTGTGTGTAGCCCGGCAACATTCACTTCTTATTCGCATCAAGTTGAAAAATTCTCTACTTTTTTCCTCTCTCACTGCCTGCTTGCTTTCTCATTTCTCTGAGCATGATAGGTAATGATTGAGAAGTGAGATGAAAACCTTCTAATTATAAATTCTAATTACACAGAAAACACAGATATGAGGCCTTGACCATCCCCCAAATCACCCTAAACCATAACCTAACCTGCTACAAACAAATTTTGCCCCCAAAAATGTTAGGATTATGAAATGTTTTGAATAATCAAAAGACATGAGCTTCGGACTGGAAACGCAGATTTATGAAGAAATGAGCAGATCTTTACAAATTAATGTTTTGCATTCCTTCTTCATTGTGATATGAAGTTGTAATATCTAATATGTGGCTTTTTCCTGTGCAGCTGGTCGAGCCGACAGAGTGTGGGAATGGCTACGTGGAGGTGGGAGAGGAGTGTGACTGCGGCGTAAGAACTGTGAGTCATTGCTTTGCCATTGTGGTGAAAAAAAAAACTATTGCTTTTTCAGGTAAAAGTGAGTGTTACACTGTTATCCAGATACGAAGCTATTTATTCACTGCCTGTAGGGGAAATGCTGTGATAAAATGAAGCAGTTTATTTGTGAACCCTGTCTTGATGATAGACTTGTTCCTCTTTTCTTTTTTGTGTGTATTGTAGGAATGCTATAAGGAATGCTGCAAGAAGTGTTCTTTGTCAAATGGAGCACACTGTAGTGATGGGCCTTGCTGCAACAGCACCTGTCTGGTGAGTGTGTTTAACAGCAGCCTCATGTAATCATACAATTGATTCTTCATTGTTTAGGGAAGATTCATTGTCTGCTCCGTTTGTGTCTTTGTCTGGGTGTTGAAAAGAATATTTTGATGAATAGGATGCTTTTAAGGTAACAACCCTATCTATCTTTTACTCTCTCCGCATCTTCGTTCCCTCTCTCTTACAGTTTTACCCAAGAGGCTTCAGCTGTCGCTATGCAGTGAATGACTGTGATATTTCCGAGACCTGCTCAGGAGACTCTGGACAGGTTAGGGACAACATGCCACATTCAGTGATGTCTTCTTTTGTACCCCTTATGTCATGGGTTCCAGTAGTAGCTGCTATGAATATTAACATCCACAAAATGAAATAACAATATTTGAATGTTGATTTTACTGCATAGATGACAGTAATATTAACCTTTTCAACTGCCAACACTCCCAACATGCTGCATAATACTACTCCAGTAGGAATATTGTAAGACAGTTAATAAACTTTACATATGCACATGCAGGACAGAGTGCTAAACTTCCACCTCCATCAGTATGGCTTGTTCACATTTCATGCAACTGCACTTTTTTCAGTTTTATCCTTTAAGCCAGCAAAGCACATTCACTGAGGCCGATGTGTCTTTCTGTCTGCAGTGCCCTCTTAACCTCCACAAACAGGATGGCTCATTATGCCATCTTGATCAGGTATGACGAGCTGTAGCATATAAAAAATGTTTCTTACTATATTTAGTTACTTTAAATATTTATAACCATATTAACTATGAATTTTTGATGAATACATTCGTGGCTCTTTATAAACAAAGCATTATTGGCTGTATTTTAAAATGGTAATTTTTTTTTATTCACACACAGGGACGCTGCTATAGTGGAGAGTGTAAGACCAGGGAAAACCAGTGCAAATATGTGTGGGGTCCAAGTGAGTGATGTGTTTAAGATAATTAATTCATAGTTCTTCCTTTTTAACTTCATCTATATTGTATTGCGGTGTCTTACATAATCCAGAAAGCGTGCTGCTATTTCCTTGAAACACAAGACAGACACACACACACACACACACACTCACTCACTTTCTGTCTGATTTCTATATCTGGGTAGAGTCTGGAGGGTCAGAGAAGTTCTGCTATGAGAAGTTGAACACAGAAGGATCTGAGAAAGGGAACTGTGGGGAAGATGGAGAGAAATGGATCCAGTGCGGAAAGCAGTGAGTGACTTCTAAAGTTCAGCCATTTACACTTTCATCGTCAAACGTGTCTTAGTGGAAAAGGGTGCACAGTCCACCCAGGCTTGGGAAACCTGATCATTAATGGTTGTATTTGTAATGTATTTTTGTACTGTAAGTCATTACAGTTGCTGTTTGTTCTCTCTGAGCCATATGCAGAGTTGGCAACTTAAGTGCATAACTTTATCCATAAAAATGTTGTCCTCCAGATAAACAGTGTCTCTGATTAAGATGCTGTCTTAACCTTTTTGTGGACTTTTAAGGGATAATACAATAAATAAATTAATAATGTCATATTTATGTAATTAATGTTGGCCTAAAATGCTATGCCATAGTTTTTTTTTTTTGTGTATATACAGCCCAAAACATACATTTCAGTGTGACATATTATGGCTACATCAAACTGTCAGACAGTGGCACTGGATTTAATACTGTTGAGCCGATATCGCACAACAAAAATAGGCTTGCATCCAAGGTCATACTTGTACATAATTGAGACACACCTTGTGTTCTTACGTCCTGTGCAGCTGGATTAAGTCTGTGATTACGTCTGTTGTTACTGCTAGGGTCTGAATACCACATTTTTGCGGTATTAGATTTTCACCACATGCGCTTAACACATCTCTGAATATGGCCCTCTGTGACTGCAAATGTACCCTCTTATTGTAGATCAATGTGTATTGGTGCTGAAGTAATCTGCATTTGCTGCATTGGCTGTATTTGTTCTGTCTGTATCCTGTAGTCGTTGTACATCTCTCTGCTTACAGCGATGTGTTCTGTGGGTATCTGCTGTGCACTAATGTTGGGCCAGTGCCCCGCATTGGAAGAATAAAGGGAGAGATCACGCCCACATCCTTTAACCACCAGGGCCGACTGATTGAATGCAGGTGAGAGGAGCATGCATCTAGGCTTGACCTTCAGCCTTACTGGATGAACTGGATGTTTGACTTTGCTCCTTTGGTCTGCATCTCAGTGGCGGTCATGTGTTATTGGATGATGACACTGATCTGGGTTACGTGGAGGATGGGACGCCATGTGGGCCGTCCATGATGTGCCTTGACCGTAAGTGTCTGCCCATCCAATTCCTCAACATGAGTGCCTGTCCTACCGGGCCCAATGGCCGCATCTGCTCAAACCATGGGGTAAGCACTCACACTGTCTATTCAACAAATTACACTCACTGATATATAGTACTGTGCAAAAGTCTTAGGCACCCTAATTTATTTATTTACTTATTTATTTTCAAATAAAAAATTATTTAGAAATTTATAATTTTGTTATAGATGTTTATTTTATGACTTGAGCACTGAGTCAGTACAAAAACATTTTATATTTCCAAACATTACTTTTCCAACACAAAATTAAGAAAATGTTTGTATGTCAGTTAAGAAAGCAACATATTACGTAACAGACCACTTTTCAGACAAAAAAAAAAACGTAATGAAGGCTGCTGTGTTTTACATGAAAAAAGTAAGCAATTGCACAAGTCACAAGTCTCCAGAAGAACTGTGGCAGATTCTCCATAATGCTCAGTAAAACTTACTCTTACCCTAATTTCCTTGTAAAACTGCACAAATTGTACCTGAGACTACTAGTTGTTTTTTAAAAAAAGCTATAGTTTATTAATATTTACTGCACTTTATAGTATATTTTTATGTAGAAATGTTTAATTATTTTTGAAGGCATCTTTGCTTTACAGCTTTTTTTGCACAGTACTGTATATAATATACTGTACATACAGTCAGGTCCGGAAGTATTTGGACAATGACAGAGTTTTTGTGATTTTGATCCACCACAATGGATTTGAAATAAAACAATCAAGATGTGATTGAAGTGTAGACTTTCAGCTTTATTTTAAGAGGTTCCACAAAAATATGGCATTTACCGTTTAGGAATTACAGACATTTTCAACAAAGTACCTCCATTTTCAGGGGCTCAAAGGTATTTGGACAATTGACTGACAAGAAATTAATTGACCAGGTGCGGTCCATTCCCTCGTTACTTCAAGACAAATGAAGCAGATAAAAGGTATTGAGTTGGCATTTGGCAGCTGTTCGACTGGAGCTACCAATATGAAGGCCAAGGAGATCTCAATGCAAGTGAAGGAGGCCATCATTAGGCTGAAAAACAACATAAATCTATGAGAGAGATAGCAAAAACCAAATCAACAGTTGGGTACATTCTTAAAAAGAAAGAAAGCACTGGTGAGCTCAACAACATCGAAAGGCCTGGAAGACCATGGAAGACAACTAAAGTGGATGATCGCAGAATCCTTTCCTTGGTGAAGAAAAACCCCTTCACAACATCAACAGAGGTCAAGAATACTCTGGAGAAGGTAGGTGTATCATTGTCAAAATCTAAAATCAAGAGACGCCTTCATGAATGTAAATACAGAGGGTTTATGACAAGGTGCAAACCACTGGTAACATTCAAGAACAGGAAAGCCAGATTAGACTTTGCCAGAAAACATCTAAAGAAGCCTCCCATGTTCTGGAATAAGATTCTTTGGACTGATGAAACCAAGATTAACTTGTACCATAATGATGGGAAGAGAAAAGTATGGTGAAAGAAAGAAACAGCTCATGATTCAAAGTATACCACATCATGTGTCAAACATAGTGGAGGCAGTGTTATGGCATGGGCATGTATGGCTGCCAATGGAACGGACTCACTGGTGTTTATTGATGATGTGACTGCTGACAGAAGTAGCAAGATGAATTCTGAGGTGTATAGGGCTATACTCTCTGCTCACATTCAGCCAAATGCTACAAAACTGAAAGGATGCCGCTTCACAGTGCAGGTGGATAATGACCCTAAACATACTGCGAAAGCAACTATTCTTGCCTTCTTTTTGAAGGCAAAGAAATGGAATATTCTTCAATGGCCAAGTCAGTCGCCTGATCTCAACCCAATAGAGCTGCTTTTCACTTACTGAAGACAAGACTGAAGGCAGAAAGACCCACAAACAAGCAGCAACTGAAGGTGGCTGCAGTAAAGGCCTGGCAAAGCATCTCCAGGGAGGAAACTAAGAATTTGAGTTTTGAGAACATGGGCTCCAGACTTCAGGCAGTCATTGACTGCAAAGGATTTTCATCCAAGTATTAAAGTTATGGTTATATTTACAATTGAGCCCCTGAAAATGGAGGTACTTTGTTGAAAATGGCTGTAATTCCTAAACGGTAAATGCCATATTTTTGTGGAACCTCATAAAATAAAGCTGAAAGTCTACACTTCGATCACATATTGATTGTTTTATTTCAAATCCATTGTGGTGGTGTATAAAGGCAAAATCACAAAAACTCTGTCATTGTCCAAATACTTCCGGACCTGACTGTACATGTTGCACAGTTAAATAGTTATCATTTTAATGAAATTAAACCAAATGTCAGAATATGTAAATATCAGCATTAGTAATTATCAGTAAAACTTGATTAAAATAAAATCTCTGCCCGTTGCTGTATGGCTCACAGGTTTGCAATAATGAGGCGACGTGTACGTGTGATGTGACATGGGCAGGGACTGACTGCAGCATTCCTGACCCTCCTAAAGAGCCCGCTTCCAGTGAAGATGAAGAACCACGGGGTTTGTCATTTTGTCATTATTTCTCACTTATTCATATTACACACATACGCACACACAGACACAAACAATGTACTGTGTGTCATACATTCCAAACCCACATTTGGTTTAAAGTTTTATTTGTAAATTGGGTTGGCCCATAAATATAGCGCACTCTTTAAGCAGTCCTCACAGATAAAGCTGTTGTGGAAGAGCAGCAGCATGGTTAGTAATGATGCCCCCTCTCTCTCGTGCACAGCAAATGTGGCCACTAACAGGCTGATAGGGGCTCTAGCAGGGACTGTTCTGGCCCTGGGGGTTCTGTTTGGAGGAACTGGGTGGGGACTTGAGTAAGCATTTTTTTTCCCGTGGTGCTGCTGCCCTGTGTGTGACAGTGCAGTGACCCGCCTATGCTGGTGTGTGACTGTGTTTGTGTGTATGTGTAGTGGCTATTGTGTAGCTTGTAACCATGGTGATGTGATTGAGTGTTTTTTCCTAAGTCTGTGTGGTATCCTGTGATTGATAATAAGAACCTCTTTCCAACTATCCTGTCCCATTTTTGTCTTTTGACTGTTGCTATACATCTCCTGCAGTTGTTTGAGTCACAGATACTGGCATTCATATCAGTAAAATATAATGTCCCAGGTTTTTGGGACTCAACTCTACAGGAGTTGCATGGAATTGTGCTAATTTAGGGTTCAGAAACATTAAGATAATCCAATGAGCTACCCCATGTAGACTAGACTGTATAACTTAGACATCTACAGTATATATCATCATTAACCAAAACAGATCAGTAATCAGGTTTGCACTACAGTATTATATGTGTGAGTCTAAATGAAAAACAATTCATCTGTTAGATTACACATATAGCTGTGATCTATTATTGCCTTAAAGCCATGTCTGAGGCCTCTTCTTTGCAATGTCTTACCTTTTACCCATGAGCTGGTGAACTTCTGGCATAAAGTCCTGCTATGGGTATAGTTTGGATTACTGCATTAGTGTCAGTGGTTAAATGTTGCAGTCTCTGCTTCATTCCTTGCTCCAAGAAAGGCTGGGATCTGAACAAATATTTATGTTTACTCATTTGGCTGACATGTTTATACAAAGCAGCTTACATTTGAGACAGGACGCAACTGAGCAGTTTAGGGAATAAGGGTCTTGCTCAAGGGCCCAGCAGTGGCAGTTTGGCGATGCTGGATTTGACCTTGCAGCCAGCAGCCCAAAGCCTTAACCACTGAGCCATCACATCCCTGTTGAGATACCACCGCCCTGTTACTATAAGCAATTTAATATTTAACAGTAAACAAAAATGTATGGTCCTCAAAACATCTTTACAGCGACTTTAATTTCTCTACCAGCAGGCACTAGCATTTTAGTTATGCACACATACACATTTTTGCATATGTAGTGTTTAAGTGATGATATCACAATTTTTATGGTGGCATGCTACATAGTAAAAAAAAAAAAACTTTATTTGCATAGACAATCTGAAGTTTCTGGGAAATATATTTCCACAGCCTGCTGCTATCATTTCTGAATGTGATATTCATATCACATACATCTAACTCTATACAAATTAAGTTTACTTTGGTAATGTTTATACTCTTATTAGTAGGCCTTTTCTATATCACTAAATGCAAATTAAATGTAAGTAGAATCCAATGCTGATTTAAGAGTTGAACTGCTTAGCTAGGCAGAAGTAGATATTTTTATACAAAGAGATTAAGCTGCTTGAAGAAACGAGCATGATTGTGTCTTGCAACTTGAAACCTTTTATAACAATGTTAATAAACAACAGTTGAAATAAATAGTTTGAGTTTTAGTCAAATTAAATATATATATTTTCCCATGCTGCCCCTCCGCGACAGGACCTAGTGCCACCAACCTGATCATTGGCTCCATCGCTGGAGCCATCCTGGTGGCAGCCATAGTGCTGGGAGGGACAGGCTGGGGCTTTAAGTAAGGACTGGCCTGCTTGTGTTTATCTTGCAGATTACAACATCGATATGTCTTACACACTCCAGGAGTTGGGCTTCTGCTATAGGCAACAAAACAGTCTGAACTTGAAAATGTAATCTATCTCAGAGCCATTTCCTGTTATTTCTAATGGTTAGAGGAGAGGTAACCTTCAAACTGTGGCAGAACCTCAAATGAACTGGAAATGTGTGGTTAAAAGCTTGACATGCATGCTAAATATAAAAGTTCATTTGGGATACATGCAAGCTTCTCTATCTGAGCACTGATGTTAAAATACAGGCTTGAAGTATTTGATACAAACCTTGGCTTGAATTAATTAATACTGCGCCACCTGACGTTTTAGTAATCATATAATATTTAAAGCATATTTTTTTATTATGACTGAACTGTCCATTATCATTTGCCACTGACCTCCTCCAGTGTTTGGTATGAGGTTCACTGAGCATTTCACTATGCACTTTAGCCAGAGACTTGTCAATGATATGTGCCTATACTACTGCAAGGACTTGGCATGGTATGGCTGAGGTCAGAAAAGATGGCACATCATGTCACTTCTTCGTCCTCTTTCTCCTTATGAAGTAGAATGCATCATTGTGCCTTCATCATTGGGTTGAAAGTCATGGTATTGTTCTAGACATCATTTTGACACATGGTCCCTCTCAGCTTCCATGTGAATGCCTTTCTCCCCAAATCTTCCTTCTCACCAATTGTTTTTGGACATCATGAAAATACATTGTTCCTTCTTGGGAAAATATTGTAATATGTATAAGGGAGTGAAACGTTTGCAGAGGACTATAGCACAAGTTTAGTGATTATGCTCTACATTATGTAATATAAGCTTTTTGGACAAAAATTAGTCATTTGTTTTTTCCTAACACTTGGCTATAATTACAGCCTTCCCTTGCTTTAATCACAGTGCCAGTCCTCTCAGGTCAGGTTTCCATGTGTGTCGTGAGATCATTCCTGTTCATTTTAGTCCATTCATCCACTGACTGTTGCAAATCTAAATTTAAGCACTGTGCATGCTTCAGCATATACAACTGCAAATGCATGAATTTGTCCACCTCCCAAACCCAGGTGTAAATTTATGGATTATGTGTTGTTATAAAAAGAAAAGATCAAGGATTGAACAGTGGTTTTATCATGTTGAACACTAATCAATCTATAACTCAAGTTTATCATATATCTAACTCAAGTTTTTTTTTTGTCTGTTTTTCTCTACCATCTCAATGGCAAGAAACGTCAAAAAGCGAAGGTACGACCCAAACGCATCCGCCATCTAGTGGAGAAAATGGACAGTGATCCTCCAAAGCTTCTTAAGTAATCTACAGCTGGACTACAATTTTTGCTGCTCTTTCTGACATTAGTTATAAAACATAATATAAAATAAAATGATATACAGTAGATAACAAACCACATATTAGTTATGTTGAACTGCAGCTTCTCAGCTCTGCCCTATTTCAAATCCCAAGCTCCCTGAGATGGTTTTATTGCCAGGCCTCATCTTTCATAATGACCAATCCCACTCTCAACTCATCACACCACAGAGCACCAGCTACTCTGACACCCTAGCCAAAGGGCTGCATGGCTACCTATGCTTACTGATACTTGACAGAACAGAACAGTAATCCTTCTGAAAGGGAAAGGAGAAAATGCCCTTTCACATCTATAGGACAACAAATATGCCATTGCTCTGGTACTACATCAGTGTGAAAGGGTGAGTTCTGCCCTCTGAACTGCAGTTACTCTGGGACAGAGTGTAAATCACCACCGACTGCAACTTCCTCAGTGGTATATTGCATCAAGTTGAACCCAGCTGCATATAGGCCTTAACATATTACACATATCACAGAGAGATGTGGAGTAGACTGGATTCTGCACAGGCAGAGAATGAGTTAAGGTGCTGATCTATAAGATCATTTTACACTGACTGTTTCAGCATTATGTTTTGCTTCTGATAGAGCATGTTGTAGAGTAGACATAGTTTGAAACAGTCGTACAACCATTTTTGCTCATTCAAGTTCAACACATATATAACTGTAGTTTTAAATCTTTTCCGATTAAGATGTGTTGTATACAAATATATATCAGGTGAGGGATTGCTGCGGGTATCAAACTGGATAAGCTA
The DNA here is from genome assembly GCA_022985145.1 of Pangasius djambal. Lineage (NCBI taxonomy): Eukaryota > Metazoa > Chordata > Actinopteri > Siluriformes > Pangasiidae > Pangasius > Pangasius djambal. The sequence continues at coordinate 17,536,940 of CM040979.1, read as the reverse complement.
AAAAGATACTGCTTGAAGTTGTTGAGTTTGATCTTGACAGTGACTTAAAGCCAAAGAAATATTTGCAGGCTTTTGGATGTCTAATGGAGAACACCTTTCCCCTTGTAACATGTAGGATTAGACATGGAGGTGGCTTCCAATTAAACACGGGGGGGAAAAAAAATCACTTACAGTTTGCCATATCACATTCTGGGGAGAGGTCATGTAACAGTAAGTCAAAAAAAATGGCATATACAGTATAAGCTTAAAGATGTTTCATCACTTATCCATTTATGAACTGATTCAGT
>CM040979.1:17507238-17532131 GCA_022985145.1 Pangasius djambal | reverse complement strand
TGAATCATCTTTGGGCAATCCTCCAGGAGGCTTGGAGTAATATATCAAGTCAATGTTTGAATAAACTGACTGCTCGGATGCCTAGTGTTGTCCCTTATTATCAATGCAAAATGGTCACTAACTAAAGAGGATTTATGCTGATATTGCCCAAAAACCCTATTTTGTTCAGGTGTTTCCAAACTTTTGGAGGGCAGTGTACGTTTTGTGAAAACATCCAAATAATCACCCTGTAACCTGGCAAAATGTGTCTTATGGTCTGACAAGACCAAGGTAAAACTTTCATGATCATAAAAATATGTTTGGCACAAAAACAGGACAGCTTATCACCCAAAGAACAGCATACCCATGATAAAGCATGGTGGTGGCAGCATCACACTATGGGGCAGCTTCTCTTCGGCTGGGGCTCTAGTCAAGAAAGAGGGATAGCTCCAAACACCAATCTATTTTGGCACAAAACCTGCAGGCTTCTGTGAGACAGCTGACAATGAAAAATTTCCTCTTCTAGCATAATAACGATCCAAAGCACAAATCCAGCTAAACAAAGGAATGACTTCAGAAGAAGATGATTAATGTTTTGGAATGGCCCAGTCAGAAACCAGCTCTGAATCCTATCAAAAACCCGTGGAATGACTTGAAGAGCCTGTGTATAGGAGATCCCCTCACAATTTGATAGATTTGGAACTTTTTTTTTTTTTTTTTTGCACGAAGAGTGTAATAAAATTGCCAAATTAAGATGTGCCAAGTTGGTAGTTTCTTACCCAAAAGACTGAGTGCTGTATTACAACCAAAAGGTGCGTGCACACTTATGTAATCAGGTTATTGTAAGATTTTTTCATGTTCTCCACCCCCAAAACATTTCTATGTGGTTTTCACTAGAACTTTATTACATTTACAGCATTTGGCAGACACCCTTATCCAGAGCGACATACATTTATCTTATTTACACAACTGAGCAGTTGAGGATTAAGGGCCTAGCAGTGGCAGCACTGGGGATCAAACTCATGACTTTCTGATCAGTAGCCCAAAGTCCTATCCACTGAGCTACCACTGTCCCTAGAATCATATTAAAGGTGGAAAAATATCTGACATGATTTATCTTGTTTTTTTTTTTTGTTTTTTTTTAAATAGTAATTTAAGGTACATAATTGGAACTGAAGAACCACTACCAAGCTAATTAAAGGTACCACATGTTTAGGACATCTCTGACTGAATTGTGAATGGGATGGCAAGGCTCATTATAAAGGTGGTAAGTACCACCATGTAACCACCCATGCGCCTCTGCTTCCCTGTTCTATATGGTTCTATATTTTCAAGTCAGTCCACCAAGTAAATATTATAGTAGACCACGCATCCAGTCCATTGTTGTTCCACACACTTGATGTGAGTGCCGTCATCTTTCTTTCCCGTAATAACTGTGACCTTATCATTTGCTGTCAAACTGAATGAATGAATATCCCAGTGTTTTAGCCCATTCAAACATTGGTGACAGGGAAAAAAGGGTTTGTACACGCGTGGCAATACGACTTCTAATGCACATTTTAGAGGCCGCTGAGAGGTGTTTTTGTCCGATGCGTGCGGCCCCGTCCTTAGGTGGTAATTACGCGTCCATCACTCATTCATGTGGCATTTTGCTAAAAGCATGAGCGCGACACACGCGCGCGCGGTGTAAGGCAGAAGCGCGCGAGAGCCGGAGGGGGGCTTTTACTACCTCCTGCTCTTAATTGCGCACTTAGATGCTCACTCTGCGGGACTCGGGCGGGGAATCATGTCATCGAAGCGTTCAAGGTGTGAACTCTGCATCGTTAGAGAAATAACTCCCGGTAAACAGCTACGACAATTCAAGTCGTTAATTATCTAAGAAATGCTTAATTTGCTATGTTGTCGTCTCGCGCGGTTCTATAGCTTATTTATATGCACACACTACAACCAAAATACCGCTCTGAGCCCCGCACACTACATGAGACGGACTTGGGCCTACATCAAAACTTGTTTTTTTCCCCTTCTTTTTTATTTTTACGTGTGCATAATATTGAAAACAGCCCGTTTTCGAAGGGAAATCCTACTACTATCCTGCCAACAATGCGTATAACCACCAACTCAGTATATATAACATATGTCAGATGCACGTGCATATTGAAGTGTGCATTCTGTACAAGGATATTTATTGCTATTTTCCCTGCATTGTATTGTCCAGCGCTGTTGTGCACTTTATGGCTTATGTGTCTTACATACATGTGTATGTACTGTGTTTTGCACAGTTCGTTAACATGCAGTTAAGAATTTCACTGCAAGAAATTTACACTGTTGAACTCTCTGTCTGTGACTAACAAAGACTTGAACACTCATCATGCAAACTGCATTTCAAAATCATCACACACTGCGGTGACTTCATATGTAATCTCACGTAAATGCTGTCACCCGACTAATGAAAGTAACTTTATTATTTAAATAAATCATTTACAGGCTAAAGCAAGAGCTGAGGTTAGCAGCACCATGACTTTGGTGCGCTTTTCCATCAGCTTGAGTGGAACGTCCCTGTTAAGCGCTGTGGGGGGTTTTAATACTGTCACCACCCCCCTTAATGAAACTGAGGTTGTAACGCAGGTTCACAAACAAATCCTGTCAGTTTACCGTGACATCTCAAAGGTAAGCGAATCTTCTTCTTTTGCATGTATTTATAATTCCAGCAGTCATTTGCAAATGTAATATAATGTAAATATGAATAATTGAATAGGCCATTCATATAAAAATGTTAATGCTGGTAACATTATTAGTTTAAATGTGTGCAATAATTTATAAGTGCATGCTGTTGCTGACAGAAAGAAATATACATATAATGCATGGTGTTGGTTTAATGTATTTTTAGAGTATTCACATGTAAACTAATGGTGTTAACCTTCATAGACAAATTATTTCATTTCGAGAACAATTTTTACGGCTCAGTTTGTATCAGGTAGCCTTTGCAAACGAATTCCTTGTATGCATAATGCTCAGAACACAAACTTTCCAGAGAATATTTCTAAGCCTTTTTTTTTTATATATATATATATTATTCAGTTTTATGGCATTGTTGACCAACTTTCAGGACTACCAGTTGACACTTGTAGTTGTTAATCAGCTTTTAGGACTCATAGTTGACCCTCAGTGTCTAATGAACTAATTACTCTCGCAGATGATGGATGACGTAGTCCTGCGCGCGCGTCTGGTCCTGTTGCTGCTCGTGTTGGTGCACGCGCTTTCAACGCAGGACCAAAGCTTGGGTCACGTGGACCCGTTAACGCTGAGCCGCGCGGACCCGCGCTGCTGGGAAAGCGCTTCTGTACTGCTGCTGGAGATGCGCACGCCGCGAATCGCGCACACGGTGCCTGACTTCTGGGACCTCATGGTGTTTCTGAAGTCCTCGGACAACCGGAAGCACGGCGCTCTGTTCTGGGACCTGGCCCAAGTCTTCTGGGACCTCTACGTGGACTGCATCCGGTCCCGAAACCATGGGCTCGGGAGGCGGCACATCATGCAGACAAAAAGGCGTCTCACGGTCGCGCGCTCTGTCTCCGCGGACAGTAAGTATTACATCCTGACCTAGGTTTAAGGGAGTGTTATGGAACGTAAATAATTACACATATTTGAATATATATTGTGCCACAATACAGACAAACAGACAAATTTGAAGGACTCTTTACTCAATTTTGATGCCACTCAGCTCAGTGCCTCGTTATGTGATGGTTGTAGTTTGTTGTTCTGGAAGGGTGGGCGGAAAGGGCCCCAGGGAACTGCAGGCTTTACTGAAGTAACCTCTGTGAAAGCAGATAGCTATTCAGAGTGTGCTTTTCCAGAGGATGACAAATAAAATCAGGAGTTTAAGCAGAGTGAGGCTATGACTGGAGCCCAAGGAGGCGAGTATATCTTGAATGGAGGGGAAAATACATTCTCCTGGCATCAGGAAGCGCGTATGAGAAAATATTGTGTTACTGATGAAAGGCAATGAGGTGAATGGCTTACAATTACAATGCACTTCTGCAACAGCTTCACACACTCCCATATCATTACTCAAATAGCCCAGCTTTCATTAACCAGTATAAATGAGCATCCGTACTCTTTAAATTAGCCACGTGGCCACTGGTTTCGCATTCACAGAGGCAGGATTTGAATGGAGTGCAGTCCTTACTTTGCTGGCTAAGAGCTATACACTGTTCTTAACTTACCACACCACATACACCACATACGAAACACACTCCCTCAGCCCGGGCCCCGCATCCCACTTCAGCCTGGCTCCTGGCTTTACCCATGACTATCCACAGAGTCATGTGGTGGTTCTATCTAATAACAAGTTTTTTTTTGTTTGTTTTTGCACCTAAACTAAGTGTAAGTTCACAGCATGCAGAAAGTGAAATTTTAAGGGATTTCTGTGGGGTTCTATGGGGCAAAGGACCTGCGCTTTTAACGCAGCTGGTGTAATAAATAATAATAATAATAATAATAATAATAATTTCAGCCAAGGACACTGTAAAGATACACCTCACACCTCAGTTTACAGGAATTTATATAACCACGAAAACAGAAATGCAAACTAAAATATAGAGGGCACAGTAAGACCCATGCGTATGAATCATTAGGTGGGTGGAAAAGCAAAGTGGGCTTTAGCTGTGTTTTAAAGTGGGGAAAGGAGGTGCAAGCGCGGGGATGGAGAGGAAGAGTCCTCCATAGTTTTGGGGCATCCACACTAAAAGCTCTATCTCCTGGGGCAGAGTCGAGAGGAATGGACAGAAAGCAGAAGACAGGAGAGAGCTGGTGAGTATGCAAGAAGGAGGCTAGTTAAGTAGGCAGGGCCAGACCATGAAGCGGAAATGGAAGAGTAATTACAGCGTGTGACGTGTCTTGTGAATTGGCCTTAATAGAGCCAGAAGATGAGATGCTTCCGAAAAAAATACTCAGACATATACTAACAAACTCCACCATCACCACTTTAAGCACTGATCCCACACATATCAAAACCCTGAAACTGAAAAGAAGACCAGTGAAAAGTGAAAGGAGTGTGTGGATTTTTCTGTACAAGTCAATTTTCTCCTTTATCTATTGTTTTTTTTTCCATTGCTGAACTACACAATATTTGGAGATTATCATTTTTTTTTAAAAACAATCTTAAAAATTTAAAATAATTTTGGCATATTTGTTCCTTTTGCCAAATTTACCATTTCCCCCATGGTCAAATGCAACTGTAGCTATTCTGCAATGACTTTTACAAAATGCAAAAAGACAAAATGCCAGTCTTGTGCCATTTTCAAAAACAATGTAAAAGCTGAGACTATATACTGTGGATCTTTATTCTTATCTTTAGTGTTTTTTCTTTTTAAATTGACATGAAACTGGTTTTGTCTGTTCCCTCTAGAGTCTTTTGTGCAAGAGTCGCAGAACCATTTTTCGAAGTTAAAGGAGTTTACTCGGGCCTGGTTTCAAGTTCAGGTGCAGCAGGATGGACCACGCAGCTTGCACAGTGATGCTTATCCAAAGACCCAGGCTTCAAAGAAAATTTCACATTTTTAATCATGAAGAAAAATGAAGATACATTTTTTTTTTTTTTTACCTATGGCAACTTTTTTCCTGTTTAATAAAATAATTCGCACCACTTCTTTAGCCTAAGCCTTTTTAGTTTTTATTTTGATTGAGTGAGTGTTTTGAGCCAGACTAAGCCCATCAAACACTGGCTCGTAAATGGGCAAGCTGCAGGCAGTGTGGGCGTGGGCTAACTCGTACAAAACCCAAAAATGTTGTGGGTTCGCCAACATTAGGCCAACACCCTTTTTCCCAGCAGCGGCTCATGCCCATAGATTTTTGTCGCGCAGGATGACATTAATAATGACATTGCCTCAAACAAAATTAAGTCAAGTGTCTATCACACTTTACTTATGCTACGGACTAATATCTAGTGATTTATAGAGTAACCTTTGTTTAACTGTTTTTCTTTAACCAGGGTTGACAGGTTTCAAAATCTCCAGCCCAACTACAGCTCAAATTAGCACAAAAAAGTTTGGGCATCAGAAAAGGGAGACATTTTTCTTCTTTTTTCACACCTTTCTCAGCCATTTTTCTTCTTTTTCTCAGCCCAGCATTCTTCTGAAGTATGGACATTATCCACTCTATAATCCCCTGTCCCTCTCCCAATCTTCATGATATATCTTACAACAGAAATATTCTGTGCATCATAGACACAGTGTCTCACTTACATTTTGCCTTTTTGTGGAAATGTATTGGATGTATTTTCTATAAAACAAGATCTTGGCAGCCACAGGGTAGTTTTAAAATAGCCGGCATGAATCCTGCCCAAATGAACCTCCAATAGCACTAACAGCACCTAAAAGAGGTACTTGGTATTTCAACATAATTTAATATGTATTGACTGAATGAGGACTTTATGACGTATACAGTATGATTAACTGTTGATATAGATGGTGGGGCTTTGCCCCCACCTGCCCCTATGGACGAGCCACCACTGCTTTTTCCCCTTCATAAGGATTTTATGAGGCCACTTTTTTCTGATCGGTTTTACTGTAATAGTGTGGCCCACCACACAAAATCCACAATATTATTGCAGGAAATACATGTGAACATGGCAGGAGTTTCAGGACAATTAAGGTCTGACCCTGTCCCCTGCACTTTCAGTTCTCTCACAGTGCTCAATGTGCCTGTTAAGCTAAACTTTATGTTAAAAGTAGTTTAGACAGTTAATACGCATATCATTTGTTGAATATCCACAATGAATATCTATCAAACATCTTGTCAGAATATTACATTCCTGATGAAATCAAAGAAGATTTTTCACCAACAGCACACTGGAAGTTGAACATGGATAACAGAAAAGGTAACAATTACTGTAAATTTATACTAAAATATTTTAAGTTCATCTTTTAGCATTAATGTACTGAACTATGTAAGAAAATATAGGCAGTTATCACCTCAAGTAATGTAACAGGTAGCTTGCTTGCGGATATAACATTTTATGCTGTAATATTTGTATTAATGTTTTTTAATGTACTACTGTGACCATAAGACAAGTGAAATGCTTTAGCTACTGTGTCTCTAGTAATTTTATAGAAATACATAGGTTTATTGAAATAGTATGCTGATATGTGCCCTCAAAGATCACCTCCAACTCAAGGGCTACGTGTTTCATTCGACCCATGTGAGCTTGCAAAAATATTCACTGATTATCTAAAATTCATTGCCAAAATGTGTCCTCTAGTGTAGAGACCATGCTGCTGTATGTAATATAAATCCTTTGGTGCTTCATTGAGCTGCAGACTCAACAGCAGATGAGTAGGACAGTGGAGCTGCTCTGCCTCAAACGCACTGGTGTAAAAGAGCCTAAAAGGATAAGGCTGGGTATTCAGGCCTGCATTAACTAGTGCACTTTCTGTGTTCCCCACAGCAGATTGATGAAATTGTTCTGCAGTATATTTAACAGCATTTTACAGTGGACAGACTGTATCTCTTTGTAACCCATTAAAAATAGTACACTAAAATGTAAAGATTGCTCTGATGGAGCAGACTACTCAGTATTCATCTTTGCATTGTGATGGACGCAAATAATGTTTAAAATACATTTATTTATTTTCTTTTTATAATTTTTTTTTACACAATAATTAAAATATGTAGTACTGTTTTACCCCCCCCCCCCCCCCCACACCCCCCGCCTGCCAGAGGTGGTGTTTCAACACCTGGACTTCTACTTAAGTGCATGCGCACACATGCTTAGACCTTTAACACAAAGTCATGTGGCAACCATATGATACCAAATAAAAATGCCATCAGCAATGGCCAATGTCTTCTCGCCTTGTACACGTCAAGTGTTTTTCTTCAGCTATTTGTGTAATAGCTCGTTACCCCAATGTGTGGCAGACTTTATCGTGCCTTACCAGTTCAGGTAGGCTGCTCTGAGTGGTTCCAGAAATTGCTGGGATGACTGGACTGGACTGGACTGGTGACCACAGCTGCAGCAGTAACTCTCAAGGGCGGTTCGGATTAAGGAAATCTTAATATATGAAGTGAAGTGAAGTGAAGTGTGGCCAAGTATGGTGACCCATACTCGGAATTTGTGCTCTGCATTTAACCCATCCAAGTGCGCATACACAGTAGTGAACACACACCCGGAGCAGTGAGCAGCCTTTTTTTGCTGCGGCGCCCGGGGAGCAGTTGGGGGATCGGTGCCTATTGTGGTATTGGTATTGTGGTATATTCTTGTCTCACTGAAAATGGACAGATGCTCCAATTCTCTGGAAGCATGGGATTTTTCCCAGAATGAAAAAAGAAGGCACATTAGTTTAGGGCTGGTTTGCTCTCAAATCCTTCCTACCCTATTTTGTGACACTGTCATATCTTAAATCATTCCAACAATATGGTGACAGCAGGAGATTAAAGAAAGTTTTCTGTCTTTCATTGAGCCTCCACAAGTAGGATCTCCAAAGGTTATCCACGCAGAGAGTCACTTACCGAATGCGATGACACACTTTCAAGGAAGTGTATACACCAAGGGGAGTGGTGCTTGCATAATACAGCAGACCTAGGAATTCCCCACACACATGCTTTTTTTGAATATGGTCCTCCCTTGTGGAGCCAGACAGCCCTTTGTGACAAGCAACAGTTGCTCACAACTGACCTAACGGCTTATGGTATTAGTTCCCAGTCACTGACTCTGCCCATTCCACACAGCATTCGGCAACAAAACTACAGTGGTCTATGTGAGGCCCCAAAAGAATGAACACAGCCCTGGTTTCCACTAGTGCTCTCGTTAGTGGTTAGAACATACTGGGAAGCTTTCCACAGGGAGATTCAGTGTCACAGATGAGAGGACAGATGGGCACCCTCAGATAGGATATCTGCACCCATGGGTTCGGCCGTTTGATACAGTGGGCAGTCTAATGGCTATGCCATAGCCATCAGGAGTGCTAGAACCCTAGCATAACAACCTTGTACACTGGGAGCTTTTAGGCTTATAGCAGTGCTTCTGAAAGGAGCTAGGCATCCTTCATTCACCATGTTCCCCAGCAGTCAGATGGGAGATCTTCCCCTTTGTGTTCTAGTCCCTTAATACCATTCTGTACAGAAGCAGACAGGATGCTCTTCTGGAAGGAATATTACTATAAACAGCCTTTTTTGGCAGATGATCACCTCAGCAGAGGGCAGAGAGAACTGCCTCGGTGATGAGCTTCCCCTGCATTGCAGTGACAACTGAATGGTTCCGGGGAGACCATGTGACCAAACGCAGGGTTCCAACCTATGGTTTAGTGTCACAAACCTAAGAACCTAGGCATTGATTCAGTGTGCTATAAGGATAATTTCTAGTACAGTGCTATGTGAGCCATACAACAGATAATTGGTCAAAAAAGCAGTTACTCATCTGGTACTCTGTCTGTCCAAACAGTGAATTGTGCTGCAGGGTGATTGGTCATCACCATGGCCTAGAAGCACAGTACTATAGTGATGGGCCACATGACAGGGAATGTTTCATTCACATGGACTTTACTGAAAGGCATGCCACTCCAGGAGGTCTGCACTGCTGCTAATTCACCATGCACCTTTTCCAGATTTTATAAGATTAATGCTGTTTCCCAATGGAGCGAGTGCAGTGAGCATATCCAAACGCCCTTCTAGTCAGTCTGAGGGTGAGTCGATTCCTCTTGACCTACTTGTACAGGTAATCCAGGTGTTGGCGCTTGGTGGTTAGGAGGTTTGAACTAGAACATTAGGTTACATACTTAACCCTGTTCTATGAACACCGGATAACCCCCAGGGTCCCCTGTCACTCGGAACCTAAGCCGAACTTAGTGAGAAGGTTCCAAAGGGAATGTCAGCCTTTACTGATGGTGTTTTTTAGTATGATATTGTCACCAAGTGACTTTGTGTTAATGGTCTCTGCATTTGTGTGCATCCGCACAAGAAGGTATCCAGGTGTTGAAACACTGCCCCTGGTGGTTAACCTGAGTTCATAGGACAGGGTTACATACAACTGAGGCCAAAAGTTCACATACACCTAGGCTAAAGACATTTCCATAAAAACATTTTTTTCCACATGAAAAATGAGATTGAATATCTTTAGCCTAAGTGTACATAACCTCATGTTATATGTAAGCCCCAGCTTTTATGTTGGCTTGACAGAGCTACCATAGTGTTCGTCATAATCTTCTTCTTCTTCTATTTGAAAATTTGTACCATTTCAAGGGTCAGAGTTTTTGATGTGGAATATGGTGTGCAACAGCTTTCAGCTATTCTTTACAGGCTTTATGATTGTTTTATTTAAGTATAAATCAACTGGAAATAAATACAAAATTGCATATTGCATTAAACAATTTATTTACTGATTAATAAAAGACGTGTTAAAATGCGTAGTGATATACAGGGAGTGGATCGTTTACATACAGCTTACTGTGAGGAGGAAAACACACAAACATACACATTATGAGCACATTTACAATGACCTTATAATACAATAGATATCATCCAAATGAAACCCCTATTCTGTACTATTAAATACAGTGTGTAGATACCTAACTATTCTGAAATTAGACAACTAGTTATGATAATACCACTGCCATTATATTAACATTAATTAGCCACAATAAATTAAATGCAACTAAGTAAACTATTTTATATTGTTACATGTGTCTTTAGACATAGGCACCAATAACAGGATCACAATTAGCTAAGGGCTAATTCGCTCTAGCCAACATTCAAAGAAGTCAGCTAACTTAGATGTTGTAGCTAGTTAGCGCTTTTCCGTACTAGTTTGATTATAAATACATATTTGGATACAAATTACAAAGACACCATGGAGCTTAGTGTTTACATGAGAGAGTCTAATGGACTAAATGAGATCGCTATTGCTTTTAATGACTGCCGTTTACACTCAGTACTTTCCACATATACTCCAATTGCGTTAGTATCGCTACAAACTTAGCAATATGTCGAGTACAGACCAGTAACACCTGATTCACACATTGTCCTTTTACCATATTTCAATAATATTTACCTGATAACTGTATTCAGTTGCGTATTTAGTAAAAATCATAACGTAATCATGTTATAATTCACTGTAGATTCCACGCTAGGCCGCGGCTAATGGCGGCCATGTTTGTTGTGGCACTTGCTGTGTATGGAAGCCGCTTTCCCATAATGCCATGCGAGGAAGCTTTAGCATTTAGCTTTCAGCTTATCCCAAAAAGAGAGCACACTCTTATTGTTGTTGGCAGCTTTTATTTACAGTTGCTTCTCTCTTTTTAAAATGTGTTTTCAGAGTTGACTTTTTTTTTTAATTGGCTACTTTATTTAAAGTTGATTTCTTTTTATTTAAAGTTGACTATTTTTATTTAAAGTTGACTCTTTATTTAAAGTTGATTTCTTTTTATTTCTTTAGTTATGTATTGTTCAGGTGCCTTGACCTTCTGGGACACCGTACACTACTCTCCTCCTTCTGAAGTCCTTCTAGTTTCATTTTTACTTGTGAAAAAGTCGCAGAGTCATGAGTGCGTCAGAATCAGTCATTTTTCTTCTAAATGTGGTGAGAGTTGCGGTATTTACAGCCGGCTAAAACATGAGGAAAGCCGAGAGCCGTCCTCCGGATTAGATTAGAGCTGAGCAGAGAGAGAGAGAGAGAGATCTTCCACCATGGAGGAGCAGGTAAGTGTGGAATAACTCCTTATCCGACTCTTTCACACACATCCAGCCTTCCTTCTGACACAAGCGAGCTTCCGCTCAGCGAAACAATGAAAACAAGTCACTTACTTCACATGTCACGATTCAAAGATATTAGAAGTGACTTAGTTGTAGTTTTATTCTGCCTTTGTAGGGAAAAAGGCCAGCGGTTCTGCAGTGTTAAGCTTTAACTCAGTATTATTAATCCTTTAAAGAGTAAAGAACGGCAAACTGAAGTGTCATTTCCCCTTCCCCCTCTTAAGTGTTTACCGAAAAAAATAGAGAATTTCTAAAAATTCTAAAAAACAGTAATAAAAAAAAATATTCTACTTTTTGATAAAATATTATTTTGACAATATATTATAAAATAATTTTTGAAAGGGTTTTGAAACTTTTTTCCCCCTCATCTCCACTCCTGGGCAAAAAAAAAAAAAAAAAAAAAAAAAAAAATGGGCCAATCCTACACTGGCAAAATATTAAGCTTTTAATGGTCTTAACAACAAATCATTGGTCAGGACATGAGCAAGAATTAAACACATAGATAAATGAAGTTATTTTGGGATAGCTTTTCCCTCTGATTTCTTTAAGCCTTAAAGATTTCTTTAAACAATGTTTAAGCCTTGTGGCCCTTGATGGGCTGCCTCAGGTGTGGCAGATAACCAAATAATGTCAAATCTTAAAAAAAAAAAAAAAAAAAATCCCCCAGAAGATATTTTTGGAATATTTTGTACACCCAGACATGCGTTAATTTGAATTTTACATCAAACATTTTAATCATTATCATGATTTTACCTTTGCATACAAGAAGACTCTATAAATGAATTTCCCTCTTTCTAGCTTCTCCCCAAACAAACAGTTCACTGCAGCAAAAGCAAACTGCTTTAAAAGTTTGAAACGAGCAAACTGTGGCACAGGAGCTCTCAGGAGTGCATTTGTTTAATTCATGCTAATTGTCTGACCAGTGATTTCTTGTTAGGATCATTAAAAGCTTAATATTTGCCATTTAGGGCAATTTTTTTTTAACCCAGGTGTGTATATACTGTACATGATAAGGTTAATAAGGTTAGTAAGGTTGAATTGCTAGACTGGTAATTTCTCAGGGATGCATGCTGAAATATACACTGAATTGTCTTGTCATGTACTGTGTTGTTTTTCTGAGTAGGTGCTAAAGTTCCAGGAGATTCTGGTGCAGGTTCAGGACTCCTTGAGCCAGGATGAGGTGCTGGGTCTCGTGTTCCTCTGTTCTGATATGCTCAGGAAAGATCTCAGCAGTGTGGTCACAGCCAGAGATCTGTTTACTCTGCTGCAGAATCATGACCTGCTATCATGTGAAGATTCGTCTCTGCTTGTTGAGCTGCTGAAGATCATCAAACGGGACAGACTTATCCGAGACCTGCAATTGAATCTACAACTCTCAGGAAGTCGCGTCTCCCCCTACAGGTCAGGGCAGCACTTTGGTGGTACATTTTTTGGTACTTCCTTGTCAAATAATGTACATGCTGCTCTGTACTTCTCACTGGTTAATGAATAGAAGCAGCTTAAAAGAGACTTTTAAAATATTCATTTTGTAAATATTAATCTAATCTTCTTTAGCTCTTTGTAGGTTTTTATTTAGGTCTCCTTCTTGAAAACAAAATCCTGATTTCTGAAAATCACTTATCTCTTTCAAATTTAGGCAGATGCTATTTGAATTGTCAGAGAACATCCCAGAAGATGAACTAAAGACTATTAAATTTATGCTGGTCAAGACTTTACCCCGCAAGAAACTACAGCAAGATGTGGTGAGAGTCTACCAATGTAAACTCACACTAACTCAGATACAGTACCGTAATTATATTGTATTTAATCAATACGCTCACACTACAATATTTCTAGAGTACTGACATCAATACAGATCAATAAAGTAAAAAAAATAAAATAAAATAAAATAAATGATGAATAATTAAAGGCACCATATTATTATATTATGTTATAACATTATTGATATAATGACACATTTACAGACAATACTGCAGTTGTTTATGGAACTGGAGAAGGGAGGCTGCATGGGTGCTGATAACCTTGGCACTATAGAAAGAATCATTGGATTTGTATGCCCTCATTTAAAGAAAATAATCAGTTCATATCAAATGGAGATCGGTGAGTAACATAATTGCATAATATTGTATGTATTTTACAATGCAGTGCTGAAAGTAGTTCAGTGTCAAACAATGCATAAAAGCATTTAGCATTGATTTTTGACTGATTCTAAGTCACCCATCAAGAGTGCAAGTTTTCAGGAGTATGAGTAAACTGCATAAAATGCATTAGAATAGAAGACAAAAACAGGTTTGTACACTACAGCTACTTTGGTAAGAACAAAAGCTGGATTAGATCTACTTCTTGAGTGTTCTTGCATAGTTGCTTTAATGTGTCATTACAATTACAATACACAAGTTACCATACAGCAACATACCACGGATCTGTGGCATTCTTCTGCACTGAGGAAGTACATGACGTAAGGCATTTGTCACACGTAACATCGCAAAACAGAAACTCAGAACCCAGGAAGGACTACTCATATTCCTGCACACTCATACGCCTACAGTCACACAAACAAAATTAGACGTAGGAAGTCCTTGTCTCAGCTTTCACAACATTTAGCATTAACCACATTGTAGGTTTCAACTCTCTAATTTAAAAGACAGTCTCTTCTAACCTTAAGTGTGTTTGTCTGACAAAGGCTGAGGGGACTATCATGCCCCCACTGCACTACTTTCCTGAGCAGTACTGCTACTAAACTGTCTACACAGTTCACTACTTGTGCACTCCCTGAAAAAAACGTTCTTTAAATGCTCTTCAAAAGGTTATTTGTGTTGTTAAGGCTTCTTAGCATCTTAAAAAGGTTCCTGGAAAAAAGGAGCCTGTTCTGATAGGGCAACTGTTCTGTTCTAGGGTTATACACAGAATCTCGAAAAGTTCACCCAGAGGGACAACCGAAGAAGCCTTAATTATTTTATAGTATAGCATGTAGGCTACTGTAAATGTAAATAATAACCACAGGGCTGTAAATTATGAACTCTTGACTATTTTACTTTAGCTGTTACCCACCCAAATAGGGTGATGGCACCTGTATGACCACAAAATAATTGCCCGTGCCAAATAAGATAGCCTAATATGAACATTTAAGAATGACGTGTTCGGTGACAGAGTTTATGTAATGTAACTGTACAGTAAGCAAGCTGCCTTTCAGGTTCCACTGCAGAGCCTTCAGTCCAGATCCTTTCACCATGTTAGTTTTTGAATAAGAGTCTGAGAACTTGCTGCTCCAAATTCCATTGTACATCTTTATTTAAGCCCCACCCACCAATGAATAATGGGCCAAAAGACAAAGTAAGGATTTTAGAAGCAAAAAATGAATTTCTAGACCCAAAACTATCACAGACTAAATTTAAATCCAGTTGCTTTCTGTTATTGTAAATTCTCTTAGTGAGATCAAGGCTTAACCATTGTGATCTAACTGCTAAATTAATTGTTAAAATTGCTATACAAATAAAATTGAAATGAATTAACTACTTTAGATAGTAAGATAGTCCAGGGGGGAGTCCAGTATCCAGTCCTTTGTTCACATCGCTCTTATCTTCTTAACTATTTTTGAGTATCTCATCTCCCTTAAAGTCTAACCCCTGATTTGTTGGCTGTTCATTTTGTAGGTGCTAGTGTTCCTGAAGAAGTGAAATGGAGGGACAAGTCGGATTCTCAGGATGTCTCAGTAACCACCAGACCAATTCCGGTATTATATAAGAAACTAGGCATCATTATTCTCACATCACACTTTATGCATGTTTATTTTTTGTAGACCAAGTTAACTGTAAAAAAACAAACAAACAAACAAAAAAAAACTGTTGACTATGTGATCCTTGTTTTTTGAGAAGTGTCTTTTTATGTGTTCCTAATTTTATCTTGTTTTATTTAAATGTTTAATGCCATTAGCCTGAGGACATTGTAGGGGCTACATACAACCAAGGTACAGTTTCAGACTAAGCTCTACAATATTATATTATGTTGCCGAGCTTTATCTGATATTAATGAGATTCTTGTTTTAGATTTGGTGTCTACTGAAGAGCTGCTGCCCCCCTCATATTTTAGTCAGCCGCAGTCCACAGAGGTTGGTTAACACACTGTTGTCATTTTGTAGGAGACTACCTTAGAATTTCCCTTTTACAGACTAATAACATGTTGCATATTTTGTCTATTTCACAGATGCGTTCCTTGCGGACATCTTTCTCAGGTAAGGAGTGAAAACCTAAAACACTTTTGCTGCATCTCAATTTGCCTATTATCCGTCATAAGCGGTATCTGAGATTAGAATTAGTGTGTCCCAGATCGTAGTATACTGAAATGAGTATCCCAAAGGCACTCATATCAGCTAATATTGCCCACAGCTCGTTGCGCGAGGGAGGAGGAGTTTTGTGACCGTTTGCTTGGCCGAATTGAAGGACGCATTTTAGAGGGGTGTAAATGAAATGTGAAAAAATAAATCAAGGGAATGGGAAAATTAAATTATATAGTATAAATTATATAAAGGATAATGAATGAAGAAAAGCTGAAATGCAACGAGGAGTTTGTTTACAGTGCGCATAACTAGACAACAACATTCTCTTCCATTACATGACCTGTTAGTATGTTCCAGTACTTGCATACTCTTTTTGCTACAAACTCAAAAGTATGTACTTTTTCTTCACAAAAAGAGTACATACTTTTAGTGCATAGTATAAGTAGGCGAACTGAGACAGCATCTGTGAAATAAGTTGCTGTTCCTGCTTTGCACAGAATTAGACTGGTGGTAGGAATTTGCCACACAGTGTGTCCAGAATGCAGATTTGTTTGTATTTTTTGTGTATTATTTGCTATATAAGCTCAGCTAGCTGTGTGTACTCTGCCATATGGCCTCCAGGTGATGCTGTACAGGCACAGATTTCTCGCTTGAATCTTTCTGAAACTCAAAACCTCGCCCAAGGTGACAGGAACCTGAGCTTTCCTGAGCCTAACCAAACTAACACACCGGTAACTTTCTCTCATTTAGTAATTCTGAAGTTTTGCAGTGTGTGTGTGTGTGTGTGTGTGTGTGTGTGTGTGCCTGGTCTGGAATGACAGCTTGATGTACTTTGTTCTGTAGAAGCTGGAGCAATATGACATGACTGGAGATTGGAGAGGAATCGCCCTGATCATCAACAACTATGATTTCTCACATTATCCACAACTGAAGAACAGAGAGGGGACGGACGTAGATGAGAGTGAGCAGAACTAATGCATATAAACGCAAACCACATGTTTTAGTAGCACGAAATGTTGTATTCTGAGCTGTGCCACTGAGTAACTAACACAGATGTATATTAACCTTTCTGATGGTTTCATGATCGTATTATTCACAACAATCAAGTATTATATAGCTATAGCTTCAGTACAATAAACACTCATATACACTGTAATTGGATTATATTAGTTCATGGATAAAGAAGTTATTGTGTCTAAATTGTCACTCTATAGATCATCAAGAAAGATGGTAGATAAAACTGATCTAAACATTACTGTGCAAACACAACTAAATGTATTTCTAGATGTTTTGCTTTGGAACTTTATTTTGTCTTCTGTGTTAATGTGTCAGTAGAAGAGCAGAAAAATTTTAGATGTCCATACATTCATTCAAAAACTTATTTAATTATTTTGAAAGCTATTTCATCTAGAAATTATTTACTGACTAAGACTTGCACGGTACAATATACACGGCAACAGATAGGGCAATGCACCAGGCAGCATCATCTTTCTTTGTCTGGTGTCCTGGGACAGCCATGTTTTGTTTTACATTCACAAAGAACTTCTCTCACTGAAAGAATTAACAAGCAATGATGCTTTAAAGCCAACTTCAACTAATTTTGGTCAGTTTAATCGGGTTGCAGTGGATTCTATTTGTGTGTGTCTGTGCAGAGAGTTTAGTTGCTGTGTTCCAGTGGCTGGGGTTTGAAACTGTGACAAGGCAGGACTGCAGTAGGGAGCACATGCTGAGTGCTCTGGATGAGCTGTGCAGGCAAGATCATACTCAGGCCGACTGCGTGGTGTGCTGTGTGCTGACTCATGGCTATGAGGGGGGGCTGTATGGGGTGGATGGAGGGAAAGTCTCGCTAAGGGAGCTGATGGAGCGGCTGGATGGCCGCCATTGCTCCTCCCTCAGCCAAAAGCCCAAACTCTTCTTCATCCAGGCCTGTCAGGGCTTTCAGGAGCACCAGGTGGTGTTCCTTCAGTCGGATGGTTCTAAAAACACCTCAGACATGGAGATGGGTATTTGTTGTGATGCTGAAGTGCCCAGAGAGTCCATACCTGCAGGAGCTGACTACCTAGTGGCTATGGCGACGGTGCCAGGCTGTGTCTCGTTCAGAGAGAAAGTTAGAGGAACCTGGTTCATACAGTCATTGTGTAAGAACCTACAACAGCTTGTGCCAAGGTGAGCATGCACAGACTACATCCTGTTGTTCCTTTGTGGTTGATCACTTGTGGGATATAATTTACCTAAAAGGAAATTAAGTGGGTTGTATATTAAGTATGTATTCATTTCTGGTAGCAGTTTCATCCACTGTTTTTTGTAGCAAAATTCTGTTTATTGTTTCTAACTGCCTGCTAGGATTTTCTTCATATATGAAGAAAAAATATATTTATTTCTTCTTTCTTGTATATATGAACAAGTGCAGTAGTTTGATTATGGAAAAAAAAATGGTTCAGAGTAACATACTGCTTGTTAGCCAAATATCTCTAGTTTGACAATTACACCATTGATAATTACACCACTTTGACTTGAAGAATTAAGCAGTGGAGCTGCATATCTTTATAATATAATAGCTTCCCCCCCCTAATAGCTGTATTATAATATAATACACTATAAGGCCAAAATGAAGTGCACACCTGACCATCACACCCATATGTGCTTTTTGTATATCCCATTCCAAAACCATGGGCATTAATGTGGAGTTGGTCCCCCTTTGCTGTTATAATAGCCTCCACTCTTCTGGGAAGGCTTTCCACTAGTTTTTGGAGCATGGCTATCAGGATTTGTGTCCATTCAATGACACGAGTTGTAGCAAGATTGGGCACTGTTGTCAGGGGAGAAGGCCTGGGGTGCAGTTGTTGTAACAGTTAATCACAAAGGTGTTTAGTGGGGTTGAGGTCAGGGCTCTGTGCAGGCCACTCAGGTTTTTCCAGACCAACCTTAGAAAACCGTATCTTTATGGTCCTCGCTTTGTGCATGGGGTATTGTCATGCCGGAACAGGATTTGGCTAGGTCCCTTAGTTCCAATTAAGGGAAATCTTAATGTTAAAGCATACAAAGACATTCTAGACAACTGTGTGCTGCTAACATTCTGGCAACAGTTTGGTGAAGATGGTCCGGTGTCCACGTACTTTCAGCTCTATAGTGTAGCTGTCCTGTCTGGAAACTGACATGTGCTTTACAGGAATGAATGTGAGGAGCAGGAAACAAACACTGAAGACAGTTACACTATCAGGTGGCAGTGACTGATTAAAAGGAATGTTATACCAGAAACATATCTTTTTTTCCCTAAAGACATCATGTTCACCATGTATCCATAAACACTTCTAATTAGACAGCCAGTGTTTCATAAACTCAGAATACCCCAGGTGGATTCTGCATGAATTCTAGGTCATGATTTCACTCTGTAACTTTAGAGAGGGTTAGCAAATGTGGAGTGACAAACCCACATTTACTAATGCCACTTCAGTTTTGGTGGCATTTAAAAAAAAACATTTAAAATCTAACCTGCGCTGTCATGTGACTAAGACCACGAACACATTTTTGGGCTAAAGACAGTTTCACTTCGAGGCTGACGACAGTTTCACTTCAGAAATTATGTTATGACTTATCCATGATGCTTTCCAAGCATCATGGGTAAGTCATAATCATTGGTATTTGTGCATTTTATACACATTTCACAGTCATTAGAAGATGAGATTGCACAGAAGTTTAAGAACAATCATAAAGAGCATAAACTATTTATGGACTTTTTTTTATATATATTTTCCTTTTGTGTTTTCTTTTCTGTATGTAGTGGTATTGATCTGCTGTCCATCCTGACTGAAGTGAACAAAGAAGTGAGCAAGAAGGCTGACAAAACTGGAACCAGGAAGCAGATGCCACAGCCAGAATTCACACTGACTAAGAGAGTGGTGTTCCCTGTACCAAAAAACCCGATGCCCTCTTAATCATCATTTAACTGATTTCATCTGGATTGCTACAAAGGTCTTACTCAAAAACTTTAGGAACTGTTTTTAAATATTGCCAGAGCTTTAAATATTTTCTATAAATAAAATTTGACATTTTAAGACAAGATGAATGCACACACTATTGACAGTTTATGAAAAACACAACAGCAGAATTATAGCACCAAATGTAACATGTACCATACTTGAACCACCTTCAGTTTACTGTGTATTACATTACATTTGGGTTTGCCATCATGAATATGGATATTAAATGTGTTGAAGTGTGTTAAACACCAAAGGGGGATTAGCAATAGTGCAAATGTAGTTTATATGTTTCCTATTTTTATGGAGAACGTAAAACATTTTTCAAATATATATTTTTTTTATATTGGGTACATACAATATATTTCTGCTGAGTTCAGTAACTGTCAGTAAACATCATACATACTGTTCGAGTGCAGCCCTTGTTTTAACCCGTGTGCCTTCTTGTGCTGTTGCATGTCATCCATTGGGCTTATGCTTCGTATTATGACTTTGGATTATGATTCTCATTTGACTACGTGCTGCCTGTGACTGATACCAACTAAAGGTTCATGGGGTAAAGCAATGTGTGAGAATACTTGTGGAACACTTCATCATAGAAATTGTTATAAATAGCAGATTATCTGTTAAATACAGACGTGGACAAATTTCTTGGTACCAAGAAATCTATAAATAATAACTTGAAATTGACAAACGCTAATGGCTTCAATCACTGTTGATTCCATGTTTAACACAAATCAGACATTACTTTTGATTTTCGATTAAACTGGATATTTTACATGATGAACCAAACGAAAATGACATGGACGAAAAACATGGTACCCTTAACTTAATATTTTGTTGCACCTCTTTTTGCAGCAATCACTGCCAACAAGCGATCGCGGTAGTTTACAAGGAGACTTCTGCATCGGGTAACAGGTATTTTGGCCCACTCTTCCTGAGCGAACTGCTCTAACTGTCTGAGGTTTGAAGGATGCCTTCTGCACACTATATTTTTCAGATCATTCCACAGATGTTCAGTAGGATTAAGATCAGGGCTCATAGAGGGCCATTTAAGAATAGTCCATTTTTTTTCCTAGCCATTCTTGAGTGCTTTTAACTGTGTGTTTTGGGTTATTATCCTGTTGGAGGACCCATGACCTGCGACTGAGGGAGAGCTTTCTGACACTGGGCAGTATATTTCTCTCCAGGATGCCTTCATAGTCTTCATCCATAGTCCAGGATGCCCTGCACGCATTCAAGGACCCCTGTGCCAGACAACAAAGCAGCCCCAAAACATGACTGTGCCCCCTCCATGTTTCACAGTAGGAATGGTATTCTTTTCTTTGAAAGCTTCATTTTTCTGTCTGTGAACATGCAGCTGGTGTGACTTGGCAAAAAGCTCTTGTTTTGTTTCATCAGTCCAAAGGACATTCTTCCAGAAACTTTGTGGCTTGTCAACATGCATTTTAGCAAATTCCAGTCTGGATTTTTTATGTTTTTCTTTCAATAATGGTGTTCTCCTGGGTCTTCTTCCATGGAACCCATTGTTGTTTAAAATGCGACGGATGGTGCGATCAGATAGTGACATACTTTGACCTTGGAGTTCAGCTTGAATGGCTTTGGAGGTTTTCTTTGGTTCTTTGTCTACCATCTGCACAATCCTTCTGATCAACCTGGGGTTGCACTTCTTGCGGCCGCGTTGTTGGCTGCGTCCTGGGAGGTTGGCTACAATCTCTTACTTTTTAATAATATTTGCAACTGCAGTCACAGGAACATCAAACTGCTTGGAGATGGTCTTATAGCCTTTACCTTTAAGATAGCTATCTACAATTTTCTTTCTGCACTCCTCAGATGACTCTCTCCTTTGCTTTCTCTGGTCCATGTGGTGCACACAATGATACCAACCTACACAGTGGCACGTTTTCTCTCTTTAAATAGGCTGATTGGCTGTTACAAAGATTGAAGACACCTGTGACACTAATTAAGGTTAAACAATTAGTTTGAAACATGATTAGAATGCAATGATTTCTAATCCTTTTTTAGGGGTACCAAGAAATCTGTCCAGGCTGTTTTACATGATCTTGATAAAATAAACTATATCATTTCTCTTCACGGTTTTACTGGTTTAATCTATCACATACCAAGGGCAGGCAGGTATGAGACTATTGCTTTTGGTTTAATCACTTTTCAGGAGCAATGAATCATTGTTTCAAAGAACTGTAAGGGTACCAACAAATTTGTCCACATCTGTATATCAGTTAAAACCAGATAAACTACTTTAAGAGACCTCTCCTAAAGTATGTCTACTTGTTTTTATATTATAGTATTATTTTTTCTCTGCTTCTTCCATTTCTTTTTTTTTTCTTTTCCATTATGTTAATCGTGTTGTCCAAAATTTAATTAAACACACTCCGGTTCTAAGGCTGAGCTCAGACTACTGCATATAGTGTGGAGTTTTGCATGTTCTCCCCATGTCAGGACAAAATGGTTACTGAACTGAAGATGAACGAATGAATGCTAAAATTATGTGCAATTTTATTATGGGAAATCAAGTCGAGGTAGCCAATTTCTCTTTTCAAAAGTTGAAGAGAAATGAAATTGAAAAGAAATATTTGTATAGTGCTATTTTTGTCACACCTGCACACAGCATGGTACTATTACTATAAATGTCAAAAAGTCATTAAAACAGCAGCAGCATGTTTCAAAAGTCTCAGTGGGTTCCCTTTTGAGCCTGGTTCCTCTCAAGGTTTCTTCCTCATATTGTCTCAGGGAGTTTTTCCTTGCCACCATCGCCTCTGGCTTGCTCATTAGGGATGAATTCACATGTTTAAAATGTGTTTTTTGAATCCATTTATTTCTGTAAAGCTGCTTTGTGACAATGTCCATTGTTAAAAACGCTATACAAATAAAATTGAATTGAACTGAGTTTATCACATGCATTTAAACTCAATTTGGCATTAATCGCTGAGTTCTGTGTATCCTTTTTCTGCTGGAGTACCAACCTGTCACTTTCCTCCATAACTCTGTAGAATTGTTAAAAGAATAAAACTAGATTGTCTTCAGTCATTTCACATTCGGCTCACAGCACAGCATTGGTATTTGCATGTTGTATTGATATTTCCACATAAGGGCTGAAGTATAACATACTATGCAAGTGTTAAAGTGAAACTGTGTATAATTTTAAGGGACACTCAATATCGGTCTGTTAGTCTGCTCCTGGTCATTGATGCATCTGGAGCGGGGGGTGCTGTTAAAGACCTTTTCCCAGCTCTGAGAGACGGCACATCTGTCAAAAGTGGGGGAAAAAAATACAGGCAAATGATAAAATGTCTATTTATTCAAGCTATAGATAGCTTCACTTATCATGTGGGGGAAAAAATGCATGGGCTTTTGCTTCTTTCTTTAACAAAGTGCTATGATTAAAATAGTGCACATCTAACCATAATGTTAAGCTCCTCCTGAATCTCATGCAGAGCTGCTCTCAGCAAGCTGATAGTCATGTCTTTCTCTTTTAGCTGCGTCTTCATGTCCTGCACAAAAATCACCCATTTTATTATTCATGACAATTTACTTTTTTTTAATTTAAGAGAAGAAACCTGTCACAGCTCTTTAATCCATGAGAACATACAAACAAACATATACTCTCAAATAAGCCTATTTCAGAAACACACCCTTTGCAGCCCCATAATTTTATCTTTGTTTACCGGTAGACAGCAATCATTATATTATTTGAAACAAACCAAATTATAGCCAGTTGCACTGATTCCTTATTGAGAATTAACATGTACTACATCCGAAGATTATGCTTACCTCAAGCTCAACTTTAAAACTGGCATGAAGTTCTGCAGTCTCTGACTGAAAAGCTTTTCTTTGCATCTTTCTCTCTGCCTCACTCTTATTCAGCTGCTCCTTCACTAAAAAGGATCACACTCTAGTGACTATAGCTCACGCCCTTCACAGATACATGGCATATTACTACAGCCATTTTACTATTTCATGTAAGACCAAATTATACTGCAAATTCAGTGCACTCACTAGCAGATTGCTAGATCACCACACTCTTTAGATAGTGCCATATGGCAAGCAGCCTGGACTCACACCACAAGAGTTGTTTCTTCAGGCACCTTTCCTGGTCCTCTTTAGTCTTCGAACAGTTGTTGTCATCAAGCACACTGTCCTAGTACACACACAACACACAGAGACACACATATATACATGAGCTCATCCTCTACAATAATTAAAAAGTGGCTTTAGTTTGGAATCACTTAGAGATGTGGTACTCCTACCTTGTAAGGTCTGAAGGAGCACTTGAGGAAATCATAGTCTTTTTTGAGCAGAGCTATAATGAAAGAAGTAAGGAAAAATATATACATATAAATGCAGAGAGCCAATCACATTACAACCTTCAAGATCCTGAAGGTTTGGGCCAGAAAAGTGTACAAAAGATACTGTAGCAGATACTTTCGATCCTGTGGGTGGAGTGCCTGAGGCTGAGACTGGCCTGCCTCTAATCTTATATAAAGCTCACACCACTGTGAGCTGGCCATAGTTAAAGTTTAGTCATCTGTGATCATACCATATCTCTCCTCAGCACTTTTCCTTTCATCCTCTAGAGTCCTAGTGTGAGCTTCCACCAGTTTACTCATCTCAGACCTGTGGTCCTGCATCATTTGGCTGAGAGAGGGAGAGAGAGAGATTCTTACTGCAATGTAGGATTAATACGGACGGATCAAAATGAGTTGACAAGAAAAAAAAAGATTTTTAATATGAAATAAATAATCTTAGAATCCTACTCCATCTCCAGCTGATGATGTTGCTTGCATTTTTCAGCCTTGTGCTCTGCTTCATTCAACAACTACAGAGAGACAGACACTTATTTATTTATTTATTTAAATTTTATTGGTGTTTGTAAGTGCCCAGAAATGTGTCATGTTACA
>CM040979.1:17475636-17501539 GCA_022985145.1 Pangasius djambal | reverse complement strand
TCATGGTACAGGAATCTCCTGCAGTAATGCACACAATGATGCAGCTCACAGTGCTCTGCAGTACATTAAGATTATGGCCAGCACCAAATAATCACCAGCTAAACCTTCCAGTCCATACCGCATACATAAGCTTTAAATTAACCACCGTGAACAAATTGGATCATGTCTGAAAGCGTGCTCTGACCTGTCTCTTACAGTTGGGTGCAACTACAGACATTTGTTTAAGCTAGAAAGTCAATTACTTATTGAAGGATTTTATTTATTTATTTATTCCTGATGAGGGCGTGACATTTAGGCATCATAGAATGCTATACAAAAATGAAGGTGTGTGTGTGTCAGTCAGTTCTGACTGTAGTATGTAATTATGTAGTATGTAATGTTCCTCATCAAAGCCTCAAAGCCACAATCTAGAAACAGAACACTATATAAACATCATCTGGTTTCTTCACAAGATTTCAGGGTTTATAAAATGTTACCCAGGCTTTACCTGAGCTGAGAGGCAAAATTCGGATAGAGAAAAGAAATATTTTATAAAGTGTGCTGTTAATGAAGGAGTTCTATTTTTCCTTGACATTTTTATGTGAAAATGGAACATGCTGTGAAAATATATTTTGAAATCATTGTTCTGAATCATTGTTTTTGTGTTTTATTTGTATTTACTCATTATTCATTCACTCGTTCTTATATTACACACAATTCAGAATTATACCTATTTATACTTATTCATGGCTGTTACACATCCAACCAGTTTGTCATGCATTCCCTCAGGTTGATATTAATTTTCATCTAACATTTATGTTGATAAACTTAAAGTGAAGCACTCCACCGAGGTTTATTATAGAAGTTAGAACGCAGAAAGCTGCTTGCTGAACTATTGGCTACCGTGAAAATGTAAAAAAAAAAAAAAAAAAAAAAAAATCAGGCTGTTTTACAATTAATGTGTCTATTTGTTTTAATAATTACACATATACTAAATCAGTTCAAGCGCAATTCTTTCATATACTGTAAGGTGTGGTGGCAGGAGCATGGTTGAGTGCTGCTTGTGAATGGAGGATGGAGTCTTGGAGAAGAAGAAGGTAATTTAATGAATGAACATATGCACAGGCTTTTTATATATATATATATATATATAAAATGTAATATGCTGTGTTTCACAATGAAGGTTTTTTTTTTTTTTGTGTGTGTGTCTAAGCTGAGAGAACCAGTGGTACTGAGCAGAGCAGAGCTTGTGTGTGAAAGCATCAGTTTGATTTGCGCTAAAGTATTTATGCTGGGAAGATGTGTAGCACAGTGAAAAGAAAATAAGCAGGTCCATGCTCTCTTTCACACCTGCCTTCCAAGTCCTCATTCTCCTCACAACAGTCAGGGTGTTACAATATGCCACTTTCCTATTAAAGTACAAATAGAAACAGCCAAACTGTGGACATGTCACAATTATTTACTTTAAGATATCCCGTATTGCTTGAATACCAATAGAATAATAGAAAGTATTCATGCTGATATACAGTTGAGAAAACTGATTGGAGAGTGACAATTTTTTTAAAAAGTCTTTGTTAATATTTAATTTCACTGGATTGGCTGAGCAGTTGTTCTCCTAATTGTCAAAATCACACAACATAGTTCATTTTGGCAAAACTGGCTACAATGTGAAGTTTCATTGGTTCACAGTTTGGCCTATCAACTTTATTTGACTGACTCAGCAGAGTCTGCAGATTGGGCTGAATGGGATGAAGAAGTTTTTGCATAATGTGCAAATTAGGAAAATGTTCCCTTAGAGCTTTTTTGAGTGTATGACAGTGAGATGAGCCTAAATATAAAATGCTGTTCTATAGTACTGTCTATACTGCACCTCTCTGCCTAGTTTGGTGTTTCTAGGCCTTGCAGTCTTAGGTCCAGGAACAGACAACAGGATTCGAACAGCATCATTTTTTTTTCTTGGGCTGTACATGTAAAGAGTGCTTGTGTGTGTGTGTGTGTGTGTGTGTGTGTGTGTGTGCATGCGCTATACAGAAGAAAACCAGGCCACAGTGATTTCCAGCAGTTTGTATATTGGAACAAGCACTAGGTAGCAGCGGTGTACAGTGATCATGGAAAGAGATATATGCATTTATACAATTGCACTTCGTCAGATGAGACCCGTTGTAAAATGGATTTATTCAGCCAGAACACACCACTTACAGTAGTGTGGAGTCTGCCGGACTGGATATAATGAAAATCAGTTAATAAATCTGTGAAACAAACAAAATGCTACTGAAACCAAACATCTTTATAAGGCATCAGCAACGTCCATTGGCAGGCCATGTCATGTACACATGCAGGTAGAAAACAATAATCAAGGGCGAATGAGAGAGACAGTCTCGTTTTTCTGTTCTGCTGCTGTTTCTTCTATTTAATTGCATGTATGTACATGTACATTTGACTAGAATATCAAATTGAATTATCTGTACATGGGATTATTTGTTACTAGAATCAATGTTTTAGTTATTAAACGATGATTAGACTCCTGGTTGAATATCCAGTCCCTCACGCTGGTGCCCGCCGAGAGAGGAAAAAAACAACAACATTTAACCGCACTGTATGCTACAGTGAATATGTCCCTCAGGTTGCGTGACAGATTCAGTAAAACCACAAGTGGTGCACCGTTTGCATATATATTGCACATAAAAATGTATCGGGTTTGCCTTTGTTTTGACACAGCAGCCAGTTAAAAGACCAATGCCTATGTTTTTTCTCAGGTTTAGGGATGCAGAGTTACGAATTATGCATAAATAAAATGTTGAATGCTGTTATAGACAGCAGAGTTAGTTCAGGGAGAAGGTGCATTGGTATACGGTATACAGTGTGTGTTCAGTACTTAACACGCATTATAACTGTAGTGCAGTACTGTGTTAGTATTATATAGATGCAGTAAGGCACAGCAAGTGGGACTGATACACTGATATATGATTCTGTTAGTGAGAGAGCTTCTGTATAGAGATAGGTAACTCTACATTTTACACACACATTGTGTTTAAACTATCATGATCATTTTTGTAATCTAGTGACATGATATTCTAAAGCGAGGATTTTTTCTGCCTATAATCTATATATCTAGTTAAAATGAACACCTGACATCGTCTCCTGCGACTTCTGTTTTACAGAAAGAACAGCATGTAAATCTAGTGCAGTCACCATCATACCGGGCACAATAAAACCCAATGAGCTATGCATGACCAATGCAACAATTTCGTTTTGTGATCAGTGTGTTGAAAATTGTACATTGATAAATAATATTCAAAGCAATGCTAAACTCAGTGGAGCAAAACCTGCAATCTTGTTTCATGGGTGCAGGTCTTCTAGGTAAAACAGAAGCACTCACACATCAAAATAAACACTGGGAAATTTGCATTTAAAAATAAAAACTTGTCTTTGGTTGGAAGCAGAAACTGATTCTAAACACTGCCCACAACATGAAATAAGCAGGAAGCCATTTGCTTAAGCAGGCTTCCTAAACAAGAGTTTGAGGTTTATTATGGATCTTAGAGTTAGAGTAGAGATTCAGTAACATCTTTACTACTTTATGACTGCACTGATTAAGACAAAAGTTCAAAACCTTAAATCTCTATTCTTATTATTCTTAAAAGAAGAAGGAAGAAAAATTAATATGTCAGGGGTGGCACTGGGTGGCCACTAGGTGTCACTGATGTAGTAATAGAGCAGCTATTACTGCGGATGTCCTGAACCTGGCGCGCACACAGCAAATGGAAGAACAATTTACATTATATTCCACTTGTATTCTTACAGTCCTCCAAATTAAACATTTAAAACCCTTAATCCTGTAAAAACGAAACAATTAAATCTTAAAATAGCCACGTGAGCTTTTCTTAAGACGATATGCTAAAAATATGTGCCTGGGGAATGATGGGCAATCTTAGGTGATTAGTGTGTAAAGTATACAACCTGGTAAATGTCTTCTGGCTGAATCTACTATAAGAGATGCTAGAAACAGGGACACTGACAGGGTTACTGCACAGAGCCCCCAAGTTTCTAGGGTCTTTAAACACACTGAGGCCTCCCATTTAGGCTGCGGATTCGCAGTAGGATCAGAATGGTCTGAGGGTATTTTCAAAAGTATAAGCAAATACGTTTATAATGAAACTTGACACAATGTGATTCAAAACTAAACCAGTGTCACTTCCACTTCATAGTCACTAAAGAGTTGAAAGATAGCAGATTTGCTGACAGTAAAGAAAGTAACTGGCTGGTCTATATGTGCCCTGCTGTTGGGACACACGTACAGTCCCTGCGCTGGCAATGAGGTTCTCAGCTCTGACAGCTTACAAAAATACCATTACATTTCAAAACTACAAATGATATGTCAACAAGTCGGTATAGCATATGCCAATGAAAGCTGCCATCTAAACATGCAGGATATTCTGTAGATACTGTTTATGTAACCAAGAGATAAAATTCACACTGCCGGTCTAAACTTGAAGAAATCAAACAGATTTCACTAAAAGCATAAAACTGGGTTATTAAGAAGCGGCTCGTTAAGGCAAGGGCGTAACGGGAAGCCTGACGGGCTTCAACAGGACAGCTCTACAACTCCCAGACAGTTGCCGTGACAATGACCCCGTCTCTGTATGTTACTACAGTGAGAGAGACCGTGGATAGGGAGAGGTGGGGCAGCGTGTCCTCATCCATCCCTCGGGAGCCGTGTGACAGCCGTCAGTAAAGTCCCGTGCCGCTGCGCTTCAATGTAAGCCGTACTGTGCATAGGTAAAGCTTCTGGAGTCTGTAGCAATGGTGATATGTTTTGTACAAGCATTTAGATGCTACCACAGTTGAGGGTTTTCCAGCTTGAGGAAGCCAGGATCCTTACGCAGCTCCCAGTATGTGTTATTGGACACCCACCTCTCTCTCTGGTTTGAGTCTACAATTTTTCTGAGAAAGAAAACATGGACATGTTGAAACTTGATGAAGCGAAGGACAGCATTAAGCAGCTACGGTACAAACGTGTTGAAAGCTCAGTTATAGTCTATTCTACAGGTACAACACAAACATGCTGAGAATAACAGACTATCACTACTCACCACCTCATCAATATTCCTCAAACTCTAACTAACAGCATTCAGTTAGTACATCATTCTGTAACGTGTATCTCAATATGTCTTGTGTAGCAAAATATGAAAATATATTTCACTGTAGAATTACTACATGAATTTGTGTTTGATAAGTGCTAACTGGCAAAAGCCCGCTGAATTTTAAATAACCTGAAACCTGTACTGAAGATCATAATCCTTCTTTTTCTGTATTGAATAAGATACACTATATGGACAAAAGTCTATGCACACCTGACCATCATACCCATATGTGCTATTTAAACATCCCATTCCTGATTTAGTTCCCCTTTGCTGTTATAATAACCTCCACTCATCTGGGAAAGCTTCCACTAGATTTTGGAACATGGCTGTGGGGATTTGTGCTCATTCAGCCACAAGAGCATTAGTGAGTTCAGCCACTGATGTCGGGCGAGGAGGCCATTGACATTGCGGTTCCGCATAGAAATGTCATAAGACAACAATCAAGGGCACAGGCGCTCCTACACGTATGCTCAACATAAAATCCAAATGAATATGCAAATTGGAAACACTCCAAATCCTATACACGTCCACTCCTTTCCCCATTAAACTGACATAATAGCACACAAGCCACATTCAGATGGTCCGTATTTGCCTACTGAAGCAGCTCTTATGTCTTATACTTATATTCAACTCTCATATATTATATTTCTTATATTTTTTTATTATACGTTATGGTGCAATAATATTTGTTTGTCACATGTTCAGTACTAACTCCCTACACAGTATTTAACCATAAAAACACGGTTTAGAAAGTTTACTTTGCTCTTTATCTGAAAGATTACATCTGATTAGACAGTGCATGAAGATTCTCCATTGGAAATTCCCCTGTATACTACAACTAGTCTTAATGTATGTCCAGAAAACAAGCTCTTGATAATAAACTCACTTAAAAAAGCGTGGCTGGTGTTTGGTGTTGTTTTCTTCGTGACACTTCCTCCTCGCCCGCTGAAGCTCCTCAATCCTCTGTTTCTCAGCTGCAGCTAACTCTAGCTTCCCCTCCTCCAGATACCTGTGCAAGAGGATAAGATGGTGTGGGTACAGCTCAGCCAGTGACCACACACTTCCATTAATGAGGCCCTGTGGTCTTTCCATCAAGGTGTGAAACTAATGTAATAAACTGCCCCTTTGCAGTCCTGAGATCACCATGGGCTCAAACCAGAAACCCAGAACACGTATAATACCATTAATAACATAATCTTCCAGAAGGCAGATGTTCAGCAAGTCAGTCTGATGAAAAAGGGCATTTTAGGAAAAAAAAATGTGATGCTTGTCTCCTCCAGAAGATGGCAGTAGCATTTAGTATTTCTGCAGAATGCATCTTTGACTGCAGAGTAATGAGTCATAAGAATGGGAGCCCCTATATGAGTAGATGTGAGTAGGGGTGTGTGTGTGTGTGTGTGTGTGTGTGTGTGTGCTTGTCTCTGTAGCATGCTTAATTCGGTTTTCCACGGAGGTTTATATTTATGTGTGTATATGTTTGTGATCTGGTCCAAATTGTGCATCTGCAGCTGTTTGTGTGTGTGTGTGTGTGTGTGTGTGTGTGCGCGTGTGTAAGCAAGTGTTTGTATGTATGAATATTTTAAGGTAATCAAATTACAACTGCTGGTTGCCATAGTTTCACTGGTAGTGCAATATCCGCACAATGATATTCCTACAAGCTAGCTACAGAATATACAGTGGGGTCCAAAAGTCTGAGGCCACATTGAATATCTGGGATTTATTTATTTTTTTCATTTAAAATTGGACATAAACAAAAGGTTTTAGAATTTTTAGATATTTAAAACAAAGAAATTAAATGTTCAATATCTTGAATATTTAATATTTCATATTCTGCCCTATTTAAATATGAGCAAGTTTATGATATTGACCCTGTTACCTGCTTTGTACAAAAGGTCAGAGTTTCCTCCTGCCTAATCTCTTCTACTGGAGCGCGTGTTCAGACGACACTCTGAGGGATTTGATCTGAAATGGATCTTAAGGTTTTGCACAAACATGTGAAGTCCATGCCAGCTCAAGTGCACACTGTCATTAAAGCAAAAAGAGGACGTCCCAAATACTAAGAAACACTGAAATTCATGTAAATATTTCCACGATTCTACTTTTCACTCAAGCTGTTGACAATAATATAATTTGTAAAGAAAATTGTTGTATTAATTTAGAAAAGACTACAAAATAGAAGCACTTTCACTCAGACTTTTGGACCCCACTGTATGTGTGATGGTCTGAGAAAACCTGTGGGATATCACTACGGATAACTAGAAAATATCAAAAAATTACAAAGTTTTAAATAGTTTTTTTCCCAGCCAATAATATGCATTTACATCTCTAGTTTAAGAAACCATAAATATATTTTACACTGTGGCAAGATCATGTTGGGTAAGGCGCAGGCTTAACCAACGGAGTGGTAAAAACAGTGTCCGTCTGTCTAAAGATTAAACTTGCTAGGTAAGGGTGATTTCCTGGGTGCAGTGAGAGAGATTAGAGATGAGTGGAGTGAAAAGACAACAATGAGGCAGACAGGTGAAGAGACAGAGACTGATCTGATGGACTTAATGTGTTTGAGGTACCCACATACCAATACTGTACTATTTTGATAAATCAAACCCATAGCACCACAGAAAGCTAGCTCAAGAGCTGTGAGTAGAACCAAATAATGTGGAATCAAAAATGGTGTTTCACAGTGTGGGGAAAAAAAAAAGAAACATATCACCACCCCTCAATCCCACTGGTAGCTTTGCTTCTGAATTGAAAAAGGTTAAATTCTACCCACTTATCAACTTTGCATTGCTAATGGTCCCTTCACCTATAGATCATAGCTCACACTGCAGATGAATGAGCTCTGCCCACTTTGTTGCTTCATCTCTCTGCTGGGGTGGAGCTCAGGATTAAATGTGGGGGTTTGTCTTTAAAATATAAATATTATAACACTTCAAATAGTATTTGAACAGTGAAATTCGTTCTGAAAGGCCCGGTGTGTGTCTTTGGTCTGTTTTTACCTGTGTGTGTGTGTGTGTGTATACCTCTGGTCTGGTCGAAAGCGAGCATCTGTAGGTGGCAGCAGCTCCTTCATCTCTGGACAAAGCTCATTCAGCTCAATAGCAAACCTGGTAAAGCCGTAGTAGAGCTCATAGTCTGTAGGCATCGAGCCTGAAAGTGCACGTGTATACACTATAATGATCAAATCAAGTAATATACTTATGTGGCTTTAAAATATGAATGTCCAGTGCATTTGATTCATAATACCTGGTCTCCAGATACACTTAGCTGAGGGTGGTACACCACAGTAAAGACCTTCATGCCATTTCCCAAAGAGCCTGTGGACCACCTTCCCTTCTTGGTCCATCACAAAGCCCTGTACCTCATTCACATTGGAACTCCAGTAGTTACCCTATATGCACACATAAACATACATAAGGAAGAAAGAAAAGATAGACAGGGAAAGCAAGAGAGAGAGAGAGAGAGAGATGAGAGGGTGTGTGGTGGCTGAATACCTTGATGAAGGTGAGTTTGCAGATGCAGGCACTACTCTTGGTGTTTCGGATTGTGATCTCTCCATAGTGCTCGATCCACCTTCTACCACTCAGAATGTTGTGCACACATGTGGTCACTTTATTCCACTCATAATGGTCACCATAGCTATAGACACAAAGCATACCAATTAGTCTTAGGCTCAGGAAGACATACAGTACTGTGCAAAAGTCTTAGGCACCCTATTTTTTTTTAGTACAAACTTTGTTATAGATTTTTATTTTATGACTTCTACATTATTGATTCAGTACAAAAACATTTTAGATTTCCAAACATCAGTTTTCCAGCACAGAATTAAATGTTCCAGAGAAATGTTTGTATGGCAGTAAGGAAAGCAGCATATTACATAAGAGACACTTTTCAGACAAAAACACATAATGAAGGCTGCTGGGTTTTGCTGCAAAAATAAGAAGTAATTGCGACAAAGTCTCCAGAAGAGCTGTGGCTGCTTCTGCAAGATGCTCAGTAACACTTACGGCTCATTTCTTTATAAAACTGCACACACTGCACCTGAGACTACAATTTTTTTTTTTAAAGCGAAGGATCGTCACACCAAATATTGACTTTGTTTCATTTATTACTGTTTACTGCTCTTTATAGTATTTTTTAATGTAGAAACATTTAGTTTCATTATTTTTGAAGGCACCTTTGCTCTAAGCAGTTCTTTGCATGTGCCTAAGACTTTTGCACAGTACTGTACATCCATGCCTTGGATGTACAATCAACCACAAAACTTTCACTGTTTACTTTAATAAACCTAAAAAGTGCAAAAAATATCTTTTGTACCTGGGAAGCATGACGTTGACGGTGCCAATGGGGAGGATTTCCATAGACTTCCCCCAGAACTTATTCTTCCATCTGACATCTAATGCATTATTAGAAACACACATTTGTCTTATCCTTGTGAGGATCTTACACCGATATAATTATTAATGCAGCTAATTAATATTAGGCCTACACCTAAACATAACCCTATAACCCTAACCTTAACATCAGTAACCCAAAGGAAATCTCTTGGCTATTTCAAGGTTGTTGTTTTGTTTTTGTTTTTTTTAAATAAAAGCTGCAGTTTTTCTTTAAAAAAAAAAAAAAAGAAGAAAGAAAACAATGGTGGCCTTGTGGGAGGCCTCCAAAAGTCTCCACAAGGTCAAAGCCATCAGACATTCCTATCCTTGTGGGGACATTTGGAGGCTCTCCGCAAGGCCCCCATTGTTTTCTTCTTTGGTGGTCCCCACCAAGATATAAAAACATGCCCACACATAATACTCAGGAGAAAAAAGAAACTCTCATCACCCTTGCCTCCCAGTGTCAATATGACAAAGTATACTCTGCTGATCTTGGAAAAGCAAACAGAAACCTGAAACCTGAGGTGTACTGTACTAATTTTACTGTGAGCACAGCTGGGAAACTCTGTGGCTGATTCTATGTCCAGTTTATGACACATTCAGAGAGAGGCAGGAGAATATGGAATAAAAGAATAAAAAGAAAAAAAAATGACCAATGAATGGCATAAGCAGGCAAATGAATAATTCAGTCTTACCTTGCCAGAAGGTGAAGTTTTTGGACTCACAGTGGCAGGCAGAGACTGGGGGGTGGTGGCTCACCTGAACACAGAAAAAATACCCAAATGAGCCAGAGGAGAAGTTTACTCAGGAGTTCTGCATAAAGTGTTTTATGACCCCTCCTTATGTAACAGTTCATATAAGCCAAAAACAGATTGTTCAACCTGTTAGAGAGAACTAAAGCTGTCTAACAAAACTCTGGTCCTTAATAATAATAATAATAATAATAAAAAACCCTAATGTATTCACAATGTATAAATCACTCTGTTCCAACTGTTAATTGTGTGAGAACACCAAATAAATATTCTGGTGAGTTTGATTTTGGGCATTAGTCTGATAGCCTTACTTTAAAAAAAAAAAAAAAAAAAGATTCTAATGCAGTAGATTTATGATTAAAGAAAATTCTGCAATATAACATGCCCTGCTCAGCCCTGCTAGCAGTTTTCTACCCAAGAGGGCAAAATTCCAATGTCGTACATCCTTAATTCAGATATTCAGCTTTCATTCAGTACTTTCGGTATCATTCCTGGTCTTCTTCTCCATTCAGTAGTGAGGCAGATAGGGGAAATATCAAACTGGTTGCTCAAAAATATCCACCCCAAAGCGGTTGTAATTCTTCAACAATTACTTCCACTTCCAAGATGTGTCATCAGGAGGGGCAATTCACAGTATTCAGACTGAGAGTTGTTGCTCTGGACATTACCTGAAGTCCCCGCTGTAAGAAGGCAGGTTTACAACAGATAATGTATATCAATAGTTAGAATTAGAGTTATGATCACCTCAAGGTATGATTTCCTATCCACCTCAAGGTTTGATGTTTCGTGCATGATGAGATGCTTTTCTGCTCACCACAGTTGTAAAAGGTGACTATTTGAGTTACTATATCCTTCCTGGCAGCTCAAACCAATCTGACCATTTTCCTCTGACCTCTCTTATCAACAAGGTGTTTCCACCCACAGAACTGTCACTCTGGCACCATTCTGTGTAAACTCTAGAGGCTATTGTGTGTGAAATTCCCAGGTGATCAGCAGTTTCTGAAATACTCAAACCAGCCCTTCGGGTACCAACATCCATGCCACGATCAAAGTCACAGAGATCACACTTTTTCTTCATTCTGATGTTTGATGTGAAGATTACATGAAGCTCTTGACCTGTATCTGCACTGTTTTTTTGCACTGCGCTGCTGCAACATGATTGGCTGATTAGATAACTGCATGAGCGTGCAGGTGTACCTAATAAAATGGACAGTGGGTGTACATACAAATACTCAAATACACACTTACACACAGAGTCAGAGGGTGCAAGTCTGCTGACAAAGGTCCTCTGCAATTGTGCAGAGGAGATTCTCTACCAGAGGACAGGAGCTTTTCATGGCCTTGCACAAATGTGTGTGTTCACAAAACCACACAAACACACACACTGAGAGACACTGCATAATAACAGTAGAGCTGTTACAACAGCATATTTCTTTCGGTGAATTTGACACTGGTTCTAAATGACCTACTTTACATCACTGTGATTTGCTGCTTGCACATTGTCAGCTGTGTTAATGTGGACCATGTAACTGTGTAGGCTGTGAGACTGGAGTAAAAAAGCACAAGCTGAAGATGCGCCTTACCTGTTCAGAGAAGAAGCAGAAGCCCTTGTCTTCTCGAATACATTCGTACGTCTCTCCCAGTATAGGGTTAAAGGGCTTGCTGCCTGCACGGTAGTATGTGGAGGAGTATGCTGAGACAGCAAACGCAGCTACCAGCGCCTACACACACACATTAGCAGGAGATACACACCAGACACAGCTAAGCAAATCATTAAAGGAAATTAGTGCTGACAAGCACGCTTGACTATAACAAAAGTCCACGGAAAGAAAAACCCACTTAAGAAACCAAATTAGCTCTAGCTCAGAAGGAGATCTCTGAGAAGGATCCTGAAGCTTGTGCAATTCTGACATGAATCTAAAGCCTTTAGTGAAATGTCACCTTAAAGGACACAGCATGTAAAGTAATTTAGAGTGTTAGAGGGCCACTGAAATTGAAATGAGGCTAAAATGAAGCTGAGTAGCATTAATGAGGCCAGAAGATACTTCAGAGAACATTTAGTCCCTGAACACACACACACACTCAGCCCCACACACACTACACCTCTTATACCAGGAGTATGTACTTACTTGCTCTGGGCAATATTCGTTCCTCCATAGGTGACACTGTTCTGCTATGATTATGTGGGAGAGATTTAGGCTCCTCTCACTCTCACCACACTGCTACAGCTTCCTAGTGCAGAATGCAGCTTTCCCTTGTCCTTATTTTAATGCTGGGATGAACGATTCTATACAATTTGTATTTATGGGATAGTTTGCTGTTGAACATGACCTATTCTAGCACCTTGTACACATTCAGGGCCATACAGAGTTGAGTTAAGCAAGTGTATTGAGGAGTCAGTAATGAAATTGCACACTACTCAAACAGTTACACATACACACAGGGCAGAGTCTGCCGAAAACAGAGGCAGACTTCAGTTATGCACAATTCTAAATGGAACTTAAACCCATTTCAGCGTGAGTGAGGAGCAGTATGAAGTCGAGAGCCACTGCCTGACAGTTTGTTTTAACCAAAACCCAGTGTAAAAGCACAAAAATGACAGAATGACATCCAAGGCCAATATTAAATATAGATGAATCGTAGAGGAGAAATGTAGAGGCCATCTTTTTTTTTATTTGGTGGACAGGGAGGAGATTGGAGGAAACACCATCTTACCCGGACTCAATACTTATCTCAAGAACTGAATTTTATATGGCACGTTGATTATTACAATAAAATTAAGAACACCACCTAGGCCTACAGCTCATGCAAAACCATGGGCCTGTTTTCTTTAAAGAAGAGTGCAAATTAACCAAAACAAGGGCACAATCCGTTCATTCTAAAACTCAGGATAGCATAATGAAAGTATGAAAAAGAACAATGCGCATATTATGATTTCATTACCTCAATTTGGTATATCATTGTCACTTTAAGTTGTTAAGTTGTGCATACAAGTGCATACAGATGTCATCATTTTTATACCCAGATGTTTTTCAGTCTTAAAGGAAAATGCTTGTTTTCCCTGCATAAATATCAAGCTCACTTTTGAAATTAAATTGCAAAATACAGAGCTCAGCAAATACCTATTTAAAAGGTTAAAGAGGTCAAATGTGCCTATAGTGAAATTACATTTTCTGTCTGGAAGTCTTACAGACATGGAATATACTTAGCTTAATGATGCAAGAGAAATTTCTTACTATGCTAAGGTACTCTAAATTGCAGTATTTTAAAAGTATTTTAGAAATGGTAACGTTTTCTAGAACCTACCATGCGTTCGTAGGGGTCATCAGTCTCGGCTGCTTTGTCCAACAGCTCGGTGTACTCCAGCTCCTCACACATATGCTGCAGAGTGTTAAGAGGCTCATTCAGCTCCACAGGCATGGCCACCTTGGACAGGTCTTTACCGATGTTGTTCCTCAGGATATTCCACAGGTTAATATTGGAGATGTCGGGAGACGGAGCAGGCAGACATGTACGCCTCCCATTTCGAAACACGCCCCCGGCCACGTCTCCGTTCGGAACTGTGGGGATGAAGTACAGGGAGTAGTGGTTATTAAAATAAAGCCTGATTTACACCTAAGCACGCATTTTCAGTTGTCTGATCAAAATTGCATAGCATTAAACGACGGATGCAAAAGCATAAGGAATATCCTGTAATCAGAATGCAACCAGATCAGGAGAGCGCCCACAACACAACCTGCCCACAGCATAGAACAGATTCAAGGTATTCCATAATCCAAACATAGTGAATGACTCTGAGAAACATGACCCTTTCCGTAGCACAGGAAAAGCAAGTAAAATAAAATAATCTCTGCTCGTACAAATGCAACTGCATCCAGCTGGGGGACTTTCCACACTCTACCTAGCTAGTGCAGAAATGCAACCTAACATTTGTGAGAAATGCAATCTAATCACACTGCATACAGGATACAAACAACGTGAATGGATATAAATACCAGATGTTATCCAGACACTGATATGCAGATATAGATCACAGGTTTTTGCAAGATGTAAATGGGGTCTACGATTTAATGCATATCTACTGAATATATTACAAATACCACAAATGTCAAATAAAAGTTTACAGAATAGGATGACACTAAAACCTTTATATTTTGATTTCCTAATATTCAGCTGGACAGCCGCTGTGCTGCTCCAACAGCAGTGATACAATTCTCAGTAAATTTGTTTTCTTTACTAACAGAGCGATTATTGGAGGTAATGAATAAGAGAGATGGCGTTGCACCTCAAAGCCAAGGATTTGGGACTTTTCCCCCTACAGGCTCTGATCTTTCTCAGCCAAATAGATATTTTATATTGCATGGAACTATAGCCTGAGAGTGGATTCACAAGTTCTCCATGAGAACCCACATTTAAACATAAAACACTTTATCTTCCAGAGCGGCAGAGATTATTCTGTCATGCCTGAGGAACAGTAGGACTTGAAGCATATGACATATATTACCACATCAGTTTTCCCATAATTTTTAGCCAAGTTGAATTTCCACAAGGTGAACAAAATTCCACAATACACCTCCAGCAAAACATCTTTCAAATAAAAATGAATATAAATGATTAGGGAGTAGGAGGAACCCCATTTTATGCTGCTTGATTGGAGGGCCTCTAGACTGGTCTAATAAAAAGTACACAATTTGATTACAGCTGTGAAGTGATAAATGATTAATCAGTGAGGCCGTGTTTCTAGACTGGATTAGCTTTATAACATAGCAACACTGCTCAAGCTGGAGCAAACTGAATAAATAAAGTTAAGCGAGATACTGAGAAAGACTATATATTTATAAATACATGTCTGGGTATGTGTTAGAAGGCAGCACAAAAGATTGCCCTTGGATCATATTAGCTACTTTCTCTAACAGACACGAGTGCTTTGGGTCAAGGATAAGAGACAGGGAGGGGGGAAAAAGAGACAGACAAGGCAGGGGTAGAGCTTACTTTGTCGGGAAACGTTATCTGTAACGCTGGCATTGTCCTCTGAAATGTTATCACTCACATCACTGACGTAAGACTCATCATCAGAGCCCTGCGGAAAGGGAAAGAGAGAAGGAGAGGGGTGAGGGACTGGTTAAGTTATTCAGTTACCATTTTGAACTGACTACTGCATACTGACTCATTCTCTCTCTCCAGCGCTGATTAATTGAGCTTTTGCAGTGTGTGTCTGTGTATGTGCATGTACCAGGTCTGTTGTATTGGCACTCTGCAGTACTGAGTAGCCCAATGCAGCATTTTTAAGCTCCTGATAGTGACCTAATCAATAGAGCCAGAGCACTTAAAGAGCGCTATGCATTACTCCTCTACTGCAATTCTCTCTCACAGACACACACACACACACACACACACACACATTTATGTTGGTTTTACTATCTTTGTGAGGACCTTCCAGCTAATGTAATGCTTATTTCTATACCTGAACTTAACCCTAATGTTATCCTCGGTAACCAAAAAAGGAAATAATTTGGTTATTTTAGCTATAAAAAAAAAAAAAAGAATAAATAAATAAAAAATTGAATTTATTTCATGAAGACTGGGTAATTTGACACCACTGTAATATTGAGTGGACATTTATTAATTTGTCCTCACAAAGGGCTAATTACCTGTATACAGACACAACGTCTTAAATCACCATTTTTGCATCATTTTTACAACACACTCATGGACACCTGCTTGGTAACAGTTTAAGTAAGGAATCACAGCATATGCAGTATGTTATGTTACATATTATGTTTTAAGAACGCATCATCTCTCCTCATTCAACCATCCTCCCACCCTTACCATACCCAACACATCCTCTTACCTCAACCAACTCATTCTCCAAACATTACTGTAGAAAGATTTCTCCTCATCCAGCCCATTCTCAAATTATCCAACCCAACCTATTGCCCTCATGTAACCTACCTTGTCTCAACCAACCAATCCTCTCATCTCAACCAATCCATTACACAATCCATCCTAATTATACAAGACATCTAACCAATCTTTTCATCTGATTCTATTCTTTTAATCTATCCTTACATTTTCCAACCCATCCTCTCACTCCCACCTCCTCCAACACATCAATTCACATACTCCGCCCCATCTCGTTCTCCACCCCTTACCTCGTTCTCAGATGAGCTTGCTGAAAGCAGCACTTCCTGAGCGTCAAAGAACTCAGAGACGGATTCTGACATGGAGAGTCTGCTCTCATTGGAGGCCTGCTGAGTGAGAGGTATCCCAACATGGAGTTCACTTGCCTATTAAACACAAATTCACATGATACATATTCACAGAGGATCCCATGATCCTTGGGAGCTTGAAGATTTGCAGAATTGGTCTAAACTTTCCAATCAGAAGTGAAATATGAGATTCATACAAAGTAAAACTGAGTTAACAGCTGATTTAATCTGAAGTTTAATTAAGGCTCAGGCTAATGTTCAGTGAACTGAAGTTTATGGTGATGAGGTGAGCGCGGGGTGTTTGTACCTCATCAGGACTGCTGATGATGTTAACACTGACCACCTGCTCTGACAGCACAGACTCTGAGTGGATACGATTCAGTCGAGTCTTCAGCTCTGCATTCTGGGACAGGGCCTAAACATTACCATAGAGTAAACCAACTACAAATTAAAAAATTCTTATGTGATGATCCACAGGCTTGAACGAAACACATCTGGAGAGTTATACGGTTGCAATGTTTTGATCTGTGGCCCTTTCTCTCCAAAAGAAAAAAAAAATCGTTTTCTGCTAAAATCCATATCAGGTCAGCATCCAGTCATAATCCTCTGACACCAATCTACGACAATCTTCAAACAAACAGCAATATAATTTTAGCTTTTAGCTGTCTCAAAGGAAAAAAAAAAATCAAGCAAATTTTGAATATACAGAATGTTAAAGTGGGCCGGTTGTTTGGAAATTTCATGTACTGTATGTTGGCCTGCTTAGATACAAAGACAGAATCCCAAATGAATTTTATTCCATTCAAATGAGTCCAAGAAAACCTAATCCTTTTTTTCCAATTATGGTCATAACCTGTTATCAAACCAAAGTAATTACAAAGGAAATCCATGCCAGGTTCATTTTATTTTATATACTCAGACTGTAAAACCTCACTTCC
Source organism: Pangasius djambal (assembly GCA_022985145.1). NCBI lineage: Eukaryota > Metazoa > Chordata > Actinopteri > Siluriformes > Pangasiidae > Pangasius > Pangasius djambal. The sequence continues at coordinate 17,484,144 of CM040979.1, read as the reverse complement.
AGTCTTATTAACCCATTTTGAGGTGCATGACTGCGTTAGAGACAATATTAATATAATTAGTATGAGGAAATCAGTATTGACCTGTGATAGAGAGTGTCTTAGGGTCATGATCTGAGCTGATTGGCTCGACAGCTCCTGCTCTGACAGCACCTGCTTGATCTTCTCCTTCTCAATGGCAACAGTGTTGAAGGCAGACTTCAGCAGTGAATGCACTACAGCACACACAAACAGTCATTCATTTACAAAGGCAATATTCTGTTTCATAATTGATGTCAAGTTCATATAGTGATTCATCACATTGCGAAAGATATAACCTAATAGTGAAAAACACTGTATGGCTTCTGTAACCCTAAATGAGAGGCCCACAAATGTGAGCTACTAATGTTTGGGGACTTTGAGTGAACACTACCTTTCTGAGCAATGATGCAGAAGTCCTCTTGCAGTTTGATGTAATCACTGGCACACTCGATGCCATCAGTCAGGCGGGTGACTGGGGTTTGGTAATCAACTAGCTCTGCGCATAGATTCGGGTTTGAAGCATGAAGACGCATTGGTGACATACTTGTGCTCAGAGGTACCTGCAAAACACAAAACCACACATTAAGAGAAAGCAAGCCATGCATTCTTTCCTGGATACAAGGGAACAGAAAAATCCCAGAATCAAGCAAGACAAAAGCTTCATTCTAAACCAGGGGTTGAAAACCTGAATTCATATGCTTGTGATGTATTTAGGCTTTTTCTATAGCCACACTGAACACTTAAATACAGTACAGGTTAACAGTCTTACACACACTGAGACAGACTCCTCACTCCAATACGTGTGGACTTGAGTAAAATTCACAAAGGCCTGCATTATGCATCATACTCTATAGTCTAAATAAGGTACAGTTGTATCTGGTAAAGACTTGAGTACAGTGTAAAATTAAGTAAGTGACGTAATTCAGTTGAAGTAAGACCTTGCCTTTTTTTTTTTTTTAAACCTAGAACAGGGGTCATCAACTAGCAGACTGCAGTCCAGATGAGGACCCAGCAAAGTAATTCAGTAAACCAAAATAAGTGCTTGAAAAAAATACTCTGGAAGAACCAAGCAATATGAAAAAAAAAAAATCTGTAGTTCAGCAACTCTAGTTTTCTAAACACAAACGATTGAGGCATCCGTAGCAGATCCTCAGCTTTATTTAGCTGAAGGCAGCTCATTGGTCCAGACACAAGCTACAGGTCTAGAGACATTAGCTGAGAAAAGGGTGAGTTTTCAATTTATTTACCCTCCCTGGTCTAATCAGCAAACTGACAACATGGTGTGCTTAAAAAATGAAAAAAATTGACAAGAATGAAGATGAATGGACAAAAAAGTATGCACTTATTCTCCCCACATCAAAAGAAAACAGATGTTTCTTCTGCACAGAATCTGTGATGCTAGTCAAAAATGACCCCAGGAAGCCCCACTATTAAACAAAATCACTTCAAATTGACTTATTTAAAGCCAATTATTTTAATCCTGTTTAAACATTAAAAGTAACTGTTGTCACCATTCAGTCATGTTAGCTGCTTAGGCAACCTTATGTAAACAAATGATTAATTTCACAAATTATATCTGAACATCCCTGCCTTAGAACAATAACCATCTCCCCTTCAGTGCTGTTCCGCTGACCACTTAGTCAAAATTGGAATTAGTAGAACACCAGAACCTGTAATGTATTTGAGAAAAGGAACTCGGGAGGAACAGTACTCGGTTTTGGTAGAACTGGATGCAACTAACACAGATAAATATGGATAAATATATCCCTCATTAGCATCTGATAAGAATATGAACCCTATAGTGTATACGTAGACAGTATAAGTAAACAGATGTGCACTTAAGGTTTGCCTCACAATGATGTCTTATACCCTCAGATCTGGAGAGCTGCAAGTACCACCATCCTACCCACATACACGATCAAACTGAACACTTGACTAACTAATAATATAATAACTAAAAACCTTTTATAGGCTATAACTTTTAAACTATTATTCAGCATTGTTACTGTTGCCATGTGGCAATTCCACCAACTGACTGTAACTTTTAAGACAGGGTATTATTACAACCTCACAGCTCCATGGTCCCTAATTCGATCCTGAGCTTGGGCCACTGTCTGTGTGGAGTTTCCGGATCCACTTTACCCCAGACCAGGGATGGATTTTTACATTAGACTAATTTTAAATTTTAAATTAGAAAGATACAGTAGACTGCATATAGCAGATAACTTAGTGAAACAGACTACATATTTACATATTGACTTATTTTGTATTACCTAGACTAACAGTAAGATCTCAGAGTGTGATGCTCTGGCAGCAGTGATGTGTGGAAATCCACTGTGTTAAAACAACATGAACATGACAGTCATGATGTCACATACATGAGTCATGAGTCCACTGCTGCAGTCCAGCAGTGAATCTGCATTTCAGTGTGGAGTGAAAACAGTTCAGAAGGTTTTGGTAGATGCACTGACTGAGAATGCAAAACCGTGTAATTATTATTCCATGTTGATCCTCTCTCTGCTTGAGTGTGAGTGAGAGAAGGGGAGTGGGTATGTCACGGCATAAGCTGACTAAAGCAGTAATGGAGGTTATCGCCTATTGCGGAGCTGTGATTACAACTATGCCAATTGTAAGTGACTCACGAGGTGAAAAACAGCTAAATAGTTTTCAAAAGAAAAGAGAAAACACATAGCAAACCAAGTAATTCATTGGGAATTAGAGCAAGAGAGACGATGTACCTGCAGTTGCACTTTTGTATCTTTGCTGACACTTTTTGTTCTCCATCTTCTGCTGACTCGCTTGTCTTTCTTTGATAAATCTACACAATTACTCTAAGTTACACACATGCATACAGCCACGCACGCACACAAACACACAGATGGGAGTGAGTTAATAGCACATAAATGTAGCATCTTCAGAACTAAAAAAGCAAATGGGATTTTTATTAGATGTAACAGCTGCTAGATATAATGGCATGCAAATGACAAAATAAAGTGCATATTTTACATACAAGTCTAGATTAAGGCATTCAGTATAATGGAACTGTGTGGGTCAGGCTTTACAATGATACTGTATTGTGCTGCAGCTGAAAGTTATAAAATGATAAAAAATTTATAAGAAAAAAAAAAAAATCCAACACATTTGTAAGCAGCTCTTTGTGTGCTTCCTTTGTACTGGAGCTGTGTAGTAAGTAAAACAGAAGGAAAACAGGAACCCTGCATCCACATTAGCAAGCAGCAAAGCAACAGCTGAGTCTGAGGCACGGAGCTGCAATTCCAGCAGCAGCAAAAAGCAAGGCGGCAGCAAGTGATGTTATATAAATTAGCAATTATGTGGTAAAGCAATCAATCCAAATGAATGGCTGAAATAAATTTCTCAGACCAGTCCTATAGTGCGAGCTGTTTTCCGGTCCAATTCTCTTCTCTCACAACTTCTAGCCTGTATTGAATTCTCATTTATGTGTGTTTGACATGCAATCATGGAAGAAAAATGTATCGATTCATCGGTTCCTAGGTTATTACAATATTAAAACACATTTTAAACAAAAGTAACACAATGATACTGTATGCAAAATGATTCAGTAGTCTGTTTACAATTTGGCTCACACCTACAAGTAATACAATAATAACAGTAATAGTATAATAACAGTCCCTGCACACTAGGTCACTTGTCACTTGTTAGAGTGAATGCAGGAAAGGAAGGAAAAGTACCTGTTTTATAATAAGGATGCTATAAAGTCTGTCACCAAACATAGTACAGTATCACTTTAAAATGCAGTTATAATACATTTCCATTGTTACATACAGTATAATACAGCATGTCATTATAAATCAGAAAAGAATAAGGCAGTCAATGAGACGAGAGGTGTGTTTAGGATGAAACATGGAGAGGCTCTGAATGTATATGAACGGATGAGACTGATATACAGATGTATGATATGCTATGAGGCATGGAAGACATGATATGGAGGGCTAAATTAAATTGCATTTTAATGGGCTGTAATGAATGCGGTGAGTTACTACACAGGCTAGTGACTACATAATTATGAAATTTCTGGACTTTAAATAATGGCATCAGGCACACGGTTAAGTGGTGTTCTCAAAAGATCTCACACATACACACACCTGTATTTTCAACTGGAAATGTAAAAAAACAAAAAAAAAACAAAACCTGCAACACATTTTAGCTGTGTGTGTGTGTCTATGTGTATGTGTGTGTGTCTATGTGTACATTCTGTGTATGTATATGCATTACCTGCATATCTGTAAAGCTCGGTGCTGACTGTGTTCTCTGTAAGATCTCCAAACTTTGCAGCAACCGACTCAGCTCCATTAAACTGGACTGACAATTGGCAAGCTCTGAAACACACACCAACACACTTTTTTTATTGTTTGCTTTGGTCCTTAGGCCAAGTCATAACTAAGGTTTTTGTAACTGCTAAATGCGTCCTAGCTAAGACTAATTTATACCTATTGCACAAACAAGTTACACGTGGACTCGACTAAGACCTGCTGTAGCTGTGTGACAGTCCCAGTTGCTAAGCAGCCTGTGTTATTAAGCAAAATCAGCAGTTGTTCCGCATGTTCCTATACTACTACTGGCTAATCCATGATCAAATTAATTCATGCTACCGGCAATGGAAGACAAAACGGCAGATCAGACTTTTCTAACAGCCAAAATTATAAAACCGTGTGAATTCAAAACTATTATTACTGTCTCCCCTGTCAATCAGAGTGGCAACAGCCAATTGTGGACATCTGTGAGCTCATGTACGCAGAACAATTAGCGCTTTCCTCCAAGCGTGTTACACTGCCCTGTGATCCTGTGATGCTGGCTAGCTAGTGGGTGGGAATTAGCAAAAATAAATTAAAACAAAAAGAAGGAAAAAAAATTATATATATATATATATTTAAAAAAAAGACCAAATTTGAGAGGATATGAGGGAAATAATCTGGATCGAATAAATCAACAAGCTAACAAGCTAAATATATAATCTATTTATTTGCATCTTATGTTTATTCAGAGATGATTTATTTACATGCTACTTTTAGGTTTTTGCTTTGTATGTTTTGTTTACGTATGATTTTTATTGCATTTGGCATGAATAAGCATTATATAAAAATTAGTTCTTTTTTTCAGTCTGTCTATATATCTATCTATCTGTCTATGGATTTGTGTAAGTCGGTGAGTAAATATGGCTAAGAAAATCTCCCTGCGGGGAAGTAGAGAGTTTGAGTAAAGAAAATGCAGTACTGTGCCATCTCTATTCATATACCATGATTAATCATGCTGAATATACTGTACATTAAACTACCATGGCTGCTTGCAAGTAAACACGGATAAAAATGGAAAATAAGTAAAGGAAGGAAAAAAAAGACATATCAGCTTGAAAAAAATACATCAAATACTATCTGGTTACAGTAATTCTGCACTGTAGTTCTTGTACACTACAATATTTTGCACTAACATTGTATATATACAAAATGTATATATATTTTGGAATACCTCGCTTCTTGTCTATTTTATTTTTTATTTGTATTTGTGAAGTGAAGTGTGGCCAAGTATGGTGACCCATACTCAGAATTTGTGCTCTGCATTTAACCCATCCAAGTACACACACACAGTAGTGAACACACACCCACGCGGAGCAGTGGGCAGCCTTTTTTTGCTGCGGCGCCCGGGGAGCAGTTGGGGGATCGGTGCCTTACTCAAGGGTCTCACCTCAGTCGTGGTATTGAGGGTGGAAGAGAGCGCTGGTCATTCACTCCCCCGACCTACAATCCCTGCCATACCCGAGACTCCAACCCGCGACCTTCAGGTTCACCTTCCGGTTACAAGTCCAACTCTCTAACCATTAGGCCACAACTGCCCCTATTTGTCTATTATGCCAAAACCTAGTGAGCTGCTAAACAGTCTTTCATTGTTCAAATCAATGACAATAAAATTTTATTCTATTCTAATTTCCTCTAAATTCATCTAAAAGCTTGTAAAACGTGTAAATATAACAAATTAGGTGCACCACTCAAATGAACAAGCAAATGTTTAAATTAGTTATCACAGAAGCTAGAATTCACCGGTGTCTGTAAAAATTAGGTGCCCAGTTGGTACAACAGTCTTAAATTTACAACCAGAAAGTTGCTTCCGACTTCCGACTAAGCACCCAAACCTGCTGTTCACTCTGCACCATTAAGTCCACTCTGAATGAGAGCAGCTTCTAGTGAATAAAGGACAGTTTAATCCTATTAAAAACGATACTAATTACAACTTTTTCTCTTTGCCTGAGGAAGAGGAACACTTCAGCATCATGCATGGCTAGAGGGAAGAGAAATGCAGACGACTGCGACAGAGAGTGAGCGTGTGTGTATGTGTTACCCTCGGCACACTTGTCCATCTCCTCTGACTCCTGTAGCCACGCTACCACTTTGCTCTGGCCATTGCTGTAGGACGGTGGCAGGCTGGTGGTGCTGGGCACAGATGGCTGCCAGGGCAGAGAGCTGGGCTTTACCTGCTGCTGAGAGCACATGGACATGGACACACACACACACACACACACACACACACACACACGCAAATCACACAAACATGCACAAACACACACATGCAATAACTCATTTAACCCATGCTCTTATCTTGAGTCATTTGAAAAATGGACAAGTAGAAGTTGGCAGAAAGAATCATGCAGAGAGGCTCCCAATCCAGTGCTTTTAACCAATTCAATTTAATCACAAGTTCTTGTAATATGACAACTCTGCAATACCTTACTGAGTAAAGTTGTAGTGCTGTTTGGAAAGGCTTGTGTTGCTGATGCCATTTATATAGTTTGACGTTTGTTTGGAAATTGTGCAGCATGGTGGAATATTTTCCATTCAAAACAGAGACTTTCTTGGTATTTCCCATTCAGACATGTCCAAACTGCATATTCATGTATATTTAAAGATCATTAAATGTTTTTATATAAGATTAAAGGTATAGTGACAATTATCATTACCATTATTACTTTTACCATCTTTAGCAGTTTCTTAAATAAACATAAATATAAATGCGAGAAAAAAAAGAAATTTCTTTATATAAAATATATATACTGTATATAAAGAAATGCGAGTGTGGAAGAAAATAATGCAGAGCTTTAGTCTAGTAAGCTAGTAAGTGAATTCGTTCCCTGATGGCCGACAGGAAATCACTGCCAGTGTTGGGAACTGGGCTGTGAAGTCGTAGCAGAAGTCAGTAGTGAAGGACAGCTCACTATGGTAAAAAATAGTCACACCTAATTGCGGTGTCAGACAAGAATGTGAGAAAAACAAAGTTTCTATTACTGAACTCATCTATGGCACAATAGCTGCCTGTTCTTGTTGTACCTCCTCAGTGAGACTACAGGCAGTACAGGAAAAATGTAGAGCTGGTGTGTTCTGATGAGTCATTACTGAGTTACATAGAGTGTGTCACAAAGACCATTGCTGGAGGACAGTTTATGTGTCTAACTACACATATACTTATTTAGAGGGTGTGTATGAGAGGTTTCACCTTCGGTTCGTGAGCAGAAGCGGGGGTTGTCTGGGGTGAGTCGATGCTGGCAGGAGGAGGGAAGGTGCGTAAGCTGGCATCACGAGGCGAACGCACAATCTCATTCTGTCTGTACAGACGATGGTGACGCAGCTTACACACCCAGGCATCAAACACATCCGGAGACTTCACCTATACACACACAGAGGACAGTGACGAGACAACACATGTCTCCAGCATCTGTCTGTCTGGATTGCTGCTCATTTGTTTACTGCAAACGCACAAACACGCACAATGCTTTTTTTTTTTTTTTTTTACTATAATGATATTATCTTCTCCCTCTCAGTCTCTCACCTTGAGATGGTAAATGTGCTCCTCTGTATCCAGGTCTATGCGTCGGGCTCTTTTCTTTATGGACATGACAGACAGGCCGACATCTATACTACCATGCAGCTTGCCTTTCTGAATCTGACACAGACATAGAGAATCAGACTTATAGTCTGAGAAAAATACTTTAGGTGAACCAACACAACATGCATTTTTAACCGTTAACTTTCATTTGTCATTGTACTTACATCTATAGGGGATTTGGAGTACTTCAAGATCCCATTATCCAGAACAAAGAATCTCTGCATTTAAAAACAGCAAAAGAAACAAGCTTGATGTTGCAGACTGTAGAAGACTGCAAACAGAGTGGGACTAAAACAATAACAAAATATTAAGGAACGGCCAGAGCTCCAAATGTGCCAAAATCTGTGCTTTCTGCATTACACACAACAGAAACTGTACTTAATATACACTGCCCTCCAAAAGTTTGGAAACGCCTGAACAAAATAGGGTTTTTGGGCAATATCAGCATAAATCCTCTTTAGTTAGTGACCATTTTGCATTGATAATAAGGGACAACACAAACTATGAAAACATATTTTATTAAATAAAAAGTTTAAGAACATAAACATGAACATAACATAGAAAAATACTCAAATTTTG
>CM040979.1:17439406-17469848 GCA_022985145.1 Pangasius djambal | reverse complement strand
ATCTGGGTTTAATGTGCACTGTCATAAAGTCGAGAACATTCGACTTCATGTTTACCAAACTAATTCAGCAACAGGCAACAAGGAACATCCAGATCATTGGGGATTCATTACTAGCACATGCACATGCACACCCATACACACACGCACGCACGCACACACACACACACACACACACACACACACACACACACACACACACACACACACACACACACACACACACACACACACACACACACACCATTGCAGGTGTAGGCACAGAGGAAGGACAAAGGCTCCTAGGGGACTCCTCAAGAGAAAATAGAGTCTATAAATACAAGTCCAGAATGTACACACCTACAACACCTACTGGAACAAAAAGTGCACCTGAATTTACCCTGAACCAACACCAGTACAACCCCATGAGCTGACCCACATTATGCATGTGGCTGTGTGGATTTGTTTTACTTGATAAATGGAAAACCCTATGATTATATATACATATATATATATACCTTTATTTTGCCTTTATATACCATCACAATGGATTTGAAATAAAACAATCAAGATGTGATTGAAGTGTAGACTTTCAGCTTTATTTTAAGAGTTTCCACAAAAATATGGCAATTATACCATTTAGGAATTACAGCCATTTTTAGCAAAGTACCTCCATTTTCAGGGGCTCAAAGGTATTTGGACGATTGACTGACAAGAAGTTAATTGACCAGGTGTGGTCCATTCCCTCATTACTTCAAGACAAATGAAGCAGATAAAAGGTTTGGAGTTGATATCAGGTATTGAGTTGGCATTTGGCAGCTGTTCGACTGGAGCTACCAATATGAAGTCCAAGCAGATCTCAATGCAAGTGAAGGAGGCCATCATTAGGATGAAAAAACAAAAGAGACCTATCAAAGAGATAGAAAAAAACTTTAAGAGTGGCCAAATCAACAATTTGGTACATTCTTAAAAAGAAGGAATGCACTGGCAAGCTCAGCAAAACCAAGAGGCCTGGAAGACCATGGAAGACAACTAAAGTGGATGATTGCAGAATCCTTTCCTTGGTGAAGAAAAACCCCTTCACAACATCAACAGAAGTCAAGAATACTCTGGAGAAAGTAGGCGTATCATTGTCAAAATCCACAATAAAGAGATGTCTTCATGAATGTAAATACAGAGGGTTTACAACAAGGTGCAAACCACTGGTAACATTCAAGAACAGGAGAGCCAGATTAGACTTTGCCAGAAAACATCTAAAAAAGCCTCCCATGTTCTGGAATAAGATTCTTTGGACTGATGAAACCAAGATTAACTTGTACTAGAATGATGGGAAGAGAAAAGTATGGCGAAAGAAAGGAACAGCTCATGATCCAAAGAATACCACATCATGTGTCGAACATGGTGGAGGAAGTGTTATGGCATGGGCATGTATGGCTGCCAGTGGAACGGGCTCACTGGTGTTTATTGATGATGTGACTGCTGACAGAAGTAGCAAGATGAATTCTGAGTTGTACAGGGCTATACTCTCTGCTCACATTCAGCCGAATGCTACAAAACTGCCAGAGAAAAATATGTGATACCATTAAGTGCATTTTTGAAATTGTTAACTACTTTTCTGTACTAATATTATTTTAAGTTTAGCTGCATTTGACTGCCTAACGGTCAATTATGTGGGACAGCGTTCAACTGCCTAACAGTCAGCTATGAGTGGCAGCATTCGACTACCTAATAGGTAGCTATGTGGCAGCATTTGACTGATTAACAGCATTCAACTGCCTAACAGTCAGTTATGAGTGGCAGCATTCGAATGCCTAACAGTTAGCTGTGTGGCACCATTTGACTGTGTAGCAGTGTTCAACTGCCTGACAGTCAGTTATGACTGGCAGTATTAGACTGCCTAACAGTCAGTTATGAGTGGCAGCATTCGAATGCCTAACAGTCAGTTATGAGTGGCAGTATTTGACTGCCTAATAGGTAGCTGTGTGGCAGCATTTGACTGATTAACATCGTTCAACTGCCTAACAGTTATGAGTGGCAACACTTGACTGCCTAACAGTCAGTTATGAGTGGCAGCATTCGACTGCCTAACACTAAGTTATGAGTGGCAGCGTTCAACTGCCAAACAGTAAGTTATGAGTGACTACTGCTGCCACTGATGCAACCAGGCAGGTTGCAGAATAAAAAATTCATCACATGACGGATGCTAGGAATCGCCTTACAGCATTTCACCATACTGAGTGGGGTCAGTCTGGAGGCTTATCACTGACTCAGTTGCTCTGTCTCTCTGTCTCTCTCTCTCTCTCACACACACACACACACACACTGGGCATCCTGTCAGTCCAGAACATTTGCCTGCTGTGGTTCTAATGTTATGCACTGTCATTGTCTTGGCTGCTTCCTAATGTACAATGAAACACACTAACATTTAACCTTCTAATTTGCACACTATATCTCCCCATCTGCAATCTGCTGTGATCAACCTTGTTATTACAAAACACTGTAACACAAAAACCATGGTAAGGTAATACAGAGTGTATACTGTAACTAAACACATATCAGCTGTTTTGATGCTGTGATGTTTTTGGAAAAGGGGTCCTATTGAGCAGGGTGTGTAGATGTGCACAGCTTCCTCAGTGATCAGTGAGTCACCAGTAGGGTCGTGTTTGGATATTCAGATATCTGGTGAACTGTTTGAGGTGCCAGTATTCGAATACTGAAATTGCTTTTCAGGTATTCATTATGACCTACATCCACACTAAATCACTGCAAAAATATTACACCGGAGGTGTGCTACTCTTTTTGCACCGAGTGCTGTTCTTGTGTGGAACATTCATTTACGTTCCATTCACTAGTTTCATAAATATACTGCGCAAATATCTATACTTACAAATTTTTTAGAATCATTCTTGCCTGTGATCACATAAAGTTAATTAATCCAATGACATTTGAATTTCTACATTCTGCAGCAGTTACATTTTCACAGCCTTTCAGTTTTAACATAGTGCACACAGCCACAGGGCTACATGCAAAAATACTTAGCTGACAATCAATAAAGATGACATTCAGTAAAGCTTTTGCCATGCATTTAATCCATCCATCCATGCATGCATCTTCCGTACCGCTTATCCTACACAGGGTCATGGAGGGCCTGGAGCCTATCCCAGGGGACTCAGGGCACAAGGCAGGGGACACCCTGGACAGGGTGCCAACCCATGCAGGGAACAACCACACACACTCACACCCATTCACACACTACGGACAATTTGGAAATGCCAATCAGCCTACAAAGCACATCTTTGGACTGGGGGAGGAAACCGAAGTACCAGGAGGAGGCCCGGGAGAACATGCAAACTCTGCGCACACAGGGTGGAGGTGGGATTGGAAGCTCCAACCCCGGAGGTGCGAGGCAACAGTGCTGACTACTAAGCCACTGCGCCCTCCCTCGTGCATTTTATATTTCAGTATTATTTCTCTATATTACATCTGTCAAACACAAACGTGTGCTACCACCAGCAGGCAGTTTAATTAATGATAGTTGATTAAATGCATTTTTCTTTTCCCCCCTCTCTCCTAATGGTTTACTAAATATTAAACAGAAGGTACATCTCTAGTCACCAGGCCACATATCACACACTTCAGAGACCCTGAGCATTATGAAAAGCCACCAATATAACAGAAATCAAAAAATCACACTAGACAATAAATGATTGCAGAAGAACAGGATAAACATACAGGAAGAGGATATAAAATTTACTGTTGTAAATATGATTCAGTAATTGGAAAGAGTGCAATTCAGGAAATTTAAACTGCCAAATTCTTTTCATTTTTTAAAATTTTTTTATGAGCAAGCTCGGTGAGCATCTCTTTTCTCTAAGGAAGTTAAAGCTTGGGTGAAGGATTTCCCCTCTCACTGTGAGGCAGCAGCTGTGTGGTGCCATTTCAAAGACAGAGTGAAATAATGAGGGCTTCCCTTCTACCAGGGAGTCTGGGAACTCACTGACTGCAGTACTAGCGCTCTGATATAATGAGGAATTCTCATTAAACATTAGACACACATCCACACACACAACTGAGACTAATTCATTTAGACTAATAAGATGGGTGACAAATTAAAGAAAAACCAACAGTGTCACAGCAATGTCCTGATTGAGAACGCTGTCTAATATAATAATCCAAAATCTCCCATAGCTGTTCAGTTAAGTTGAGATCTGGTGACTGCAAAACCATAGCATATAATTTACGTTATTTTCAAACTCATCATACCATTCAGTGAGACTTTAAACCCTGTGGATTGAGACTTTGCCTTCCAAAAGAAATCACTTGTTTCATCATAGAATAGTATTAGTTGGTATTCAAGTATTTATCTGCATGATCTGTTTCAGGTTATTTATTATCAAAGTCAAACTCTTACACTGGAAAAATGCTCTTTCTCTCTGTACTGCACAGAGCTAAATTCCACCAGACAAATGAGGCTGAGGGCTCCACAGACAAAGCAAGGGCGTGAGACGGGCAGAGGCACATCCCATGCTAACACTTCTCTTTCTCTCTTTCTCTCATGCATTTTTCACATGGTCATGCCAGAAAGCAGTGAAGTCAGACATTCCACAGCCATCTCTAGTTGCCTTTAAGTGGAGTGATCTGGTCAAGGCAGACACAGAGCACACAGACCGAGCGAGTGACCACAGGTGCCTTAAATGATTTAGTGTCTGTGTGAAAGCACAAGATTTCAGATGCCTTCCAGACTTAAACAACAAATGTTAATCAAAATATACAATAAAGAAATCAATAAAGTGTGGTGGCCTGGGAAAACCCATCTGATGTAGCTGCAGAATAATTATCTGCCTACAGCATATTTTGACTATCGCTAATTTAAGAGAACAAATGTATTTCTCAAACCTTTTAAACGTGCTAGCTTTTCTGCAGAGAACACCCTGGGTAAGGGCAGGGCAGGTCAGGTCTGCCTAAAAGTTGTTTTAAAAATGCTTTCCTCATACAGAGAATCTCATCCTTTGATCAAGTTGTTGGTTATATCACATAGCGAAATGGATGTAAACCTAACAGATTCATATTATAAGTGCCAGCTGTCGAATTATCTTTGATGCATGTGAAATCGCTTACACTGTAGGTATGTCAGTATACAAAGTGTTAAGACTAATCCAAAAAAACTGGATTGTCAAAATATAACAAAGAATATTATTATTAAACTAGCAATAACTGCTGGATGGGGGCTGAATGACTGATAGGTGTTTGAACAGCTTATTAGTATAAAGGCTATGACGAGGTATTTGTTATTTTTATTATATGTTTAAATACATAAGTAAGTGAGTAAGTAAGTAAATAAATATTTCAGTCAATCTGTGTTGGCGTGTTTTAGTGGACTTGGAATCGTGTTTTTCACTTTTAGGGGTAACCAGATTTTAAAATGCTAAAACTTTCCTTGTGATTGAAATATGTGCAAATAAGACACAAATTTCAGCTCAGGGAAGCACCATGGAAAGGGTTTTCCCAGGATGCCACACACATGCAAAACACCATGCGACCAGGTAAACAGCATTTTAAACAAGATAAATAGTGCAGGATTCCCTGCAGGTGAAGGAGACTATGTGTATGACTTTAGATATCTATGTCTATTCTAGGCGATTGGCGGGAAGCGTATGCTAGTTCCTCTCCTCATTACTGTGTGCGCAGCTATTTTGGTACTGACAGAGAGTCTGAATGCTGAAGGATCTGATAAATATCTTAACACGGCTCTTCATTATACAGTACTTACTGCAGACATAATATATCGGAAGACACTATACATTAGACTCACACTTAAACAGAGCAACCAAAAGCTCTTTGTCATTAGTCAGTGCATAATAAAGCTAACCAAAACCGACAGGGTAATGTCCAGTCCTTCCGAATGCATACGATTACAATATTGACATGCTGACAGTAAAATATACGACACGTTTCAATAACTACAATATCCCATGACTTTAGCTTCCAAAGCAAATACAAATCGTCAGTGTCCAGATTTTTTTTTTTACTACAGGAACAGTTAGGCCAAAAATGACATTTTCGCCAAAAGTAGTTGATCACCTTTGACATGCTTAGTGTTTAGTTTTTGCACTAAAGCTATGAGGCTAATGTAGCTAAATATAAGAGAAGCTTAGAGGAACATCAGGATGATCTCTTAATCACATAATAGCAATTATTCGGATTGATCTGAATTACTTAATTTAATAATTGAGAGTCTTTTCGTATATTTAAACATAATTATTTCATATATTTAATATAATCTTAACATAATCTTTGCCTCCAAAGTCAAAAGTGTTATAGTTTCAGCTCAGTGATACCATTTGTTCCATAAAACAGCACACAACAACAACATTCAATAAAATTCAAACTATATTATTCATTATTCTAATGTACAATTTCATCTTCAAACTTTAGGCAGCAGCATTACTTTTACCAGTGAGTCTGACGCTTGCAAAGAGTGAAACAAAGTGATTCTGGCTGCTTTCAGCAATGCAGTGTACTATTGGCCATTTTTATAATTAATAGTGGATCATGCAGAAGCCACATAATCAAGTGTATTAAATGACTTACCAACTCAGCACAGTTTTGAACTGCATTAGCTTTGCAGCTTCAGTGTAAAGGAGCAAATTCCAGACACCAAACGAGTCATGGATGATTGATTGTATTTAGAACTACTGCTTTAATCACAAAAACAGTTGTTAAGATGTAAAAGACTCTGCTGAGAGCTCTGTTTTGAGACTGTCATTTTTAAGGGTTTGTGTTTCATGTCGCAGCATTTCTCCATCCCAGTCTCCTGGTGGGTATTACTGTTTTTTTTTTTCCATTTAAAATTTTTTTTTTAAACAAAATGACTAAATACAGCTTCATATCATAAGCATCTATGGTCACAGCCTGCTATTATAATCTAACTACAATGCAACAAATGCATGCGTTAGCAGCTGTTTGTCAGATCCCAGGTTCTCTGTTTCCTTGGTCCAGCTCCGTCTCTCACCTGTCTGCTGTCTCTCTGTGAGGAGGAGGAAGAGGAGGCGCTCTTGTGTGTAGGGGTGGAGCTCTTATGGACAGGCGTGGCACTCCTCTCCTCCATACTAGCGGCACGACCCTGGTGACCTCGCGAATGGTGGTGTGACATGATGACAAAAGCAACCCTCGTGCGCTCTCTCTGTCTGTCTCTCCTCACGTTCTGCTCTCGCCACTGGCAAACAACATGACCAGAGAAAGCTGCCTCAAAGGGGACTCACAGCCTCTCACCTGAAACATAAAAGAGCAAGATACACAAAAGTTAATGTTAAAATAAAAGAAGACTTTTGTTGGATGTATGCGCAATGTCGTTAGTCAAATGCAACTAAGTGGTTAGTCAAATAGAATCCCCATTTGCCTATAACTACTAAAATAACAAATATATAAAACCACCATCGGATGTAAGACACCCAAAAAACTCTGGTGTATATATTCAGCTGAGTAAAAGCCCTCCAGTGTTTGTGACTTTACTTCTGCCTTCTCTGAGATGCAAAGCCCAATCAAATACCTTTATGCAAACTCTATGATTCCTCCAATGAGTCACTTTGCAAAACACCTGCGTGCTCAGTCTCCTCAAAACAACTACGCTTCGACATTCATGCAGATATATTTATATTTTATCAATGATGAATTTAACTGTTTCATCAACTTGACACTTTGCTGTATAGTTGTAGACGATTTCAAATTATTTTCGTGAAATAAAAAAATAAAAAAAGGTCTTATTTTAAATGTATATTGGTCTTAATTAATTAATTCACAATAATTAATTTTTCTTGAGTAACTGCTTTTTTCTGGTCAGTGAATCTGGAGCCTATCCTGGGAACACTAGGCATGAAGTAGGAATACACCCTAGATGAGAAGAAGGAAAACTGGAGAACCTAGAGAAAACCCATGGGAACATCATGGGGAACCTCTTCACAGACAGTAACCTGAGCTCATGATCAACGAGGGGACCCTGGAGCTCTGTGACAGCAACTCTATCCGCTGTATCACCGTGCCATCTCGTTAAATATTAAAAGTTCATATGATTACTTAATATTAAATCTATGATGAAAGAGTACTTAATTTAGTAATTTCCATGTTTTTTTTTTTTACTTCCTGTCAGTCAGAGTACTGAAAAGTAGCTGCTCACGCAAACGTGGGAGTCTTTTTACTGACTAAGGATATTCATACACACATATGCATATAAACGTCTTTCAGTCTTCTTAAGGTTACTCCCTTCTTCACCGACGATTATTGCTGTTTACTACTGATACTATTCTTCTAGTCTTAAGCCTACCCAAACACACAGACACATTATATTTATCTTCGGAGGCCTCCATGTGTTTCATTAGGTGAAGAGGAGCAGGAGTTACAGAAGCCAACGACAATTACAGAAAATCCCCTTAATTACATGTGGGTGTCATTTTTGCTCTTTAGTGCACTGTTGTTTCTAATTAATATGCACTACTGTACAATTTTCCTTACTGCAGAAACAACATGGGATATATCACCAGTCAGTTCTTTTCATTAGTCATCATAACACACCTGCATTTCCAAATTTTCCTCTGCATCACTCCGCACATTTTTGTGTCTAACTTACCGGCCTGTAATGAGGGAGATTCTCGTTCCCACCCACACCCACACCCACACCCACGGCAAGCTACTTCTCACTAATGTAGAATGCAGTAACCATAGTGATTTCCCAGGAAATCCCTCGTTCTTATTATTGTAATGCAAAAGATGAAGGATGAATAATAAGATGAATAATCAAATCACTGTAGCTCAGGTAGCCTCTATGGAAATGTTACAGATGGCAACAGTGCTCCAAGATCATCTGTTACTTATTGCATATGCTTACAAACAGGCTGGTGGTAGTCGCCAGTGGCTACAACCAGTGTAACAGAAGCTGTAAGCGAACAGTCTGTGAATACACTGTGAAATTACCGACAGAGGCAAGTGTGTTGTGTAACTGCAATACTGGAGTGTGTGCGTGAGAGGGGCGGTACTGCGTCATCTGTATTGATTAGACATTCAGTGAGAAGCAAAAGCCTGTCCAGTTTAATTACTCCTGTAGGAGATTCCACATACTAAGGAAAAAATCTTGTATTTCCTACACGGTCGATAAAAAAAGCTCCAGCCAAAACCATTTCAAGGTTTTTCATCTTAGGGGATTTTCTCTCCCAACATTCTGTAAGGCTTCGTAAGAAACCACCATTAGATTGTTTCAGCTGTCACTAAATGGTTCTCTAAACCTGTGTGCTTTGCTTTCTGCTGTTATTGAGGAGATGGGCTCAGTAAGAATAAAGACGCTACTGATCTTCAATGATAAGTGATAACTGCGTTTTTTTTTGTGGGATGCCGTTACTGTTACTATTACAACTCAATACCCTTCATAGCACTCTCATTAAACCATACATAAATATACATATATTCACAAGCTGTGTATAATGAGTTTGGCTTGCTAATTCCAAATATGCAGTCAATGCAATGCAAAATTACTGCCGCATTTACTGAAAATTACACATGCAGTGAATGAAGAGGTATTAAATGCTTTTTTTTCACTATACAACTGGTTTCAAAATATCCACACAATTAATATTTGGTCAAATAAGAGCACTGAGCATTTTCCTGCAATATCTAAGAAGCCCCTTTATATATTTTATATTCATGCATGCGGACTTCTTCTTCAGTTCGGACCACATGTTTTTAATGTTTCAAACCTGAACACTATTCCTGCAAACCATTTATGTGTTACGGTTCCTGAGTGCCTATCATCAGGAGAGTGTAAGTTTAAATCCACCATGCCACAGCCTTTATTCTTTCCCCTGTTGATTGCATGAACAGTATTTTTGAAAAAAATGCCACCGTAGAGCCGGACATGACCCAGAGAAAGCATGTGTTAGCCCTTCCTTTTTTCAAACTGATTTGGATTTTGGTTTACATTTCTTTCATCATCATAGTTGACATTTTCACTTTGGTGTAATAGTACCCATAATTCCATTCAACTACCCAGTGAGAGTGGTGCTAGTGGGAATGAATGAAGCAAGGTCTCTCACCTCCTCATCTGTACACTCTACTCAAATAGATCAGAGTCCATAGCTTCAGCATTCACGCCTGACATCTTGAAAATTTCTGCAAGATGATAAATCGCTTGCTAAACATGCCCCCTAAATTGGCAGAACTGTGTTGTATAACTGCACTGCATTTTGGAACTTAAAACGCTAAAAAAATGGTAAGTCAGAAAAGTACCACTTGTTCTTTTGTTTTAAAGAACTAGCAGAAAGCTGACCATTATCACAGAGGTTTGAGATTTTTCTCCTCATTGCATTGTAACTGTGCTGTCAATGTCCCCCTGTGATGTCAGAGAGGCACACAACCAGTAACGTCTCATGGGAATTCCTAACAGAAGTATCAGTGATTCCTAACAGAAGCACCAGTGATTCCCAACAGAAGCACCAGTGATTCCCACCAGAAGCACCAGTGATTCCTAACAGAAGCACCAGTGATTCCCACCAGAAGCACCAGTGATTCCTAACAGAAGTATCAGTGATTCCCACCAGAAGCACCAGTGATTCCTAACAGAAGCACCAGTGATTCCCACCAGAAGCACCAGTGATTCCTAACAGAAGTATCAGTGATTCCTAACAGAAGTATCAGTGATTCCCACCAGAAGCACCAGTGATTCCTAACAGAAGTATCAGTGATTCCCACCAGAAGCACCAGTGATTCCTAACAGAAGCACCAGTGATTCCTAACAGAAGCATCAGTGATTCCTAACAGAAGTATCAGTGATTCCTAACAGAAGCACCAGTGATTCCTAACAGAAGTATCAGTGATTCCCACCAGAAGCACCAGTGATTCCTAACAGAAGTATCAGTGATTCCTAACAGAAGTATCAGTGATTCTTAACAGAAGCACCAGTGATTCCTAACAGAAGTATCAGTGATTCCCACCAGAAGCACCAGTGATTCCTAACAGAAGCATCAGTGATTCCTAACAGAAGCACCAGTGATTCCTAACAGAAGTATCAGTGATTCCCACCAGAAGCATCAGTGATTCCTAACAGAAGCACCAGTGATTCCTAACAGAAGCACCAGTGATTCCCACCAGAAGCATCAGTGATTCCCAGCAGAAGTGTCAGTGATTCCCAACAGAAGTGTCAGTGATTCCCAGCAGAAGTGTCAGTGAGTCTCACCTTGTATGCAGTCCTCCTTTTTGCCAAACATGTCAATGCTCATTGCTAAAAAAAAATTCTAGTTTGGTCTCATTTGCCCATAAAATAGTATTTTACATGCTGCCTAGTTGTAACGTTGCATGTACTATCTTTGCTGTTATATATCTAGGACCACAATGGAACTAAGTCAGTGACTTATTTGGGTTATCCTTGACGAAGACGCCAAGATGTAAACTCGCTTTGTATTGTCAAATAAACTAAAACACACAACAATTATAGTTCTAATAATACTTAGTAAATGTCAGGCACTGCATTTTGTGGTTGCTCGTCACTGAGTGTGTATTTTGACCTTGAATGCACTTAATATATTATATATATATATAAAATATAGCTCAGCTAAATTAACTTGTAATTCACCCAATCATGTCCCAGATAATCCCCAACCATATTAAGTACCGACACAACACCTGTCAGGTTAGCTTTTACATTACATTACATCACTCAAATTGATTGGACTGTTGTTTGGAAGAGTTCACCTACACTGTGCTTCTCACCTTGTGTTAATATCTGTGCTAATGAAGTGTGGGGTGCGAAGGGATTCAAAATTGAGCGTGACAGATTGCCAGCTACACATTGACATGTACTTCATCTGCCGTGATAATCTGAAGTGTTTTAGACGAAAGTGCAGAATTGCTATACACACTATTAAGAAATAAGCTTTACTGTTGTTAGAAAGAGGGACACAACACATCTGTGTTATGCTTCGTGTTCTCAACAGTTTCTCATTAGATCCTTCGAGCATTTCTAGCAATTCGGCTATCCTACACACCATAAAGGCAGAAAGTGGTTAGGGCTCTAAACTACTGGTTGGCAGGCTGTGAGTTTGAATCCTGGTTCCATCAAGCTGCTACTGCTGATCTTAAATGTAAGCTGCGTTAAATAAGTGATAAAAGTCGCCTTGGTCCGCCAAATGAATGAATTGAAACGTCTATATAAAAGAAACTGAGGCGAGTCAGTGAGAACATGCAGACGCTGTTAGTGGCACAGCTTAAGATGTGGCTGGTTCTTCTCAGGAAGAGGAAAGGCAGACGAGAGCATTCTTGGTAGATCACAATCTGTGAGAATATCTGTGCAATAAATCACGATGACTTGTGTACTTGTGTACTTCCTAAAGACGGTACAATATATGTATATCTACTCTGTGTATATTTTTGTCAGTTTTTGTACTTGAATTTCAGTTCTGCCTGTATTTTTGTTCCTTTATTATTCTCACAATGTTCCCTGATGACTTTCTGTGTGCGCTATTTGGGTGTGTGGGTGTTGTGGAGCTATCAGTACTGAGAATAACAACTGGCTCAGAGCTCATTAGCGATGTCCAGACAGGGGCACTCCTGTCTGTTACAGCAATTTCACACAGTAATTAATATGTGATCAATTAAAAGAAGGCAGACTTTTAATTGTTACAAATGCATTTTAGTTGATGTTCTGAAGGAAGCACCTGTTCCAGGGAGGACCCAATAAACCCACATATGCACCGCTTTATTTTCTCCATGTTCTTTCTGTGAACAAGATGCCACTGGTGCTCCTGTGCGTTCTCCTCTGACTTACTTATTGGGTGTTGGCTCAGTGCTGTGAGACATGGTGGGATGCCTTAAATAATATATGTGTACGTGTGTGTTTGTGATGAGCTGGCCTTAACATTTGTCTGTCCAAGCATGCTTAGTGTGCAGGTTTCCTCTGGGTAAACCCAGCACAGATGTATCCTGTTGTCAAAATGTGTGTCAGCCTGAATCAGCAGGTCCTTCTATGGCTGCAAAATCATCCTAATTGCATATTTACAGAAATTGGGGTTTAATCTTGGGCCAATTAGTGAACATACAGGACCATAAACACACAAAGGGCCACAAAGGACCACAATCGATGCACTTATATTTTACAGATGCTCTTATATTTTACAGATACTAGTGCTTTGCCTGCTCTAAGATATATGACTTACAAAGGGTTTAATAAAAACAGGGCAGCTTGTCTGGTAACCAGGACTGGAAGGATTTCTGAGTGGTACATGCTGTTCCACTGTAACTGAACCCAGGAGCATGGAATCAATACTACTATCATCCTCCTCCTCATCCACACACACACACACACACACACACACACATGACATTTTAGCAGACATAGTACATCAGATGTGATAGATACTGAGGGGGGAAATTATTCTTTTTCTCTTGTCTAAATTTAGCTTTCAGGACATAGTAGGGTAAGGCCCACTTTACCACACACACACACACACACACACACACGCTTCCTATAAAAGAATGCACTGCCATACATCTCAGTATCATTACATGTTTTAACTAGCCTCCTCTTATTACTGTAAAGGGTTATTATGGTGTCATGGTTTCACAGTTAGTGATGATGTCACGGGCTAAGCTCTGTGCTGAATTTTTTTAAATGCAATTCCATCTATTATCTATCTGCCCCCTTTTTTTTTTGGGCTACGCAGTGCTGCACACTGTCGTGCTAGTTTGATTTTTTTTTGTCTGAGAGTGCTGCCTTTCCTTGCATTCTCTCTCTCTCTTTCAGCTTATAAAATAATGTAATAAAATGCTGGCAATTAGGGCCGTAATGATACGGCGTATCGCATTCTATCATTTGATACCAGGCCCTACAAGATTCAATACGTCTGCTTATCAAACAATACATTCAACAGACTGCATATTAATGTAGGCTATTCATCATAAAATACTGCTTATATTACATCAAGCCCACACTCCCTCCTCTGTAACTTCCATTTTATTTCAAATCCAGAGAGGCTACAGGGGTTTAAAAACACATTTCCCTTAAGCACACTGTTTTTCACAAGCCAATACACCAGCATACTTGCTGGCACTAATAACACACACGCAAAAACACGCACATACTGTCCTTGTACTGTACTGTGCCTATTATCCTGTTTTAGGAAATTTGTACTTGACGTGCTTACACACGAGCACTTTAAGTAGTCCTGTGTAGGTCTGTGTAGTCTTTAGTTAGTTCTGTGTAGTCTCATGTAGTCCTGTGTTGTTTTATGTAGCACCATGGTCCTGGAGGAGCGTTATTTTGTTTCACTGTGTACTGGACCATCTGTATGGTTGAAATGACAATAAAAAAGCCACTTGACTTGACACACACACTCTGTCTCTCTCAGGCTGATTCAGTGTGGGTTAAAGAAATCGCTGTGGTGACTGGGAAGTTCATCAGATCAGTATTAAAACACAGGTTTCAAAAACATGTTTGAGCTACAGAGGGCTGTGTGACATTCACTGCACAACTAGCTAACAGCAGTATGTAAAATACAGTGCGCTGTGCTTTAGACGCTTCCCTCTTGAGGGTGACACCAGCAGGGTTGTCAATGTTGGGCTAGTTTTAAAAAATAAATTAACAAACATGTGTACACCACGATGAACTTGTCTCCAAAGCAAAGAAGGAAAATGTGGCTCCATTTTCCAGTGTCTGAATTTTTGGACTAGTTTCAGATCTTTTTGTGCAGTTTTTTTTTTTAAGGTGATCTTTTTGTACCATGACACACGTACTGGCAATGTAACCAGGTTTGACCATGTGTCATGTGACCATGTGTCCTTTACACACAGTGGCATTCTAACCTTCATGATAACAGCCCCATCAGCTGGGTGTGTAGAATAAATGGGGACGCTGCATGAAGATCTGAGCTAGGCATTTTTTAGTCTAAAGACTTTACTCTTAAATAAGTGTCCACCTTAATCCTAGTGGAAAATGAGAAAACTATTTTTGGGATACATCGAAAATATCTGGAATTATAGCCTAAATATTGAAAGCCACCGTCATCTTCATTTCGCTGGGGTTCCCTTTCACTGGAACTAATGGCCATTTTAAAAGAGAAACAATAAACCTTTCCCATGACTCAGCAGAATCCATACTGCCTACATCAAGGCCTCTGGAGTAACAGGAAAAGCCTCGCCCAGCCTGCTCAAAGCTCCTGTTCACAGGAAGTCAGATCCCACCTCTTCACATCAAAGGTCACTGCTTACACCTACACTGCCCTAAGCTGTAAATGCTCAAAACCACCAAAGAGCATCTTTCTGTACCAGTTCACATCTGGCAGGAGCAGCTCATTTATCTTCTCTCTTTTAGCCGTAAGCTGTGTGAAGTAGAACCAGGAACAGTCAATGAATCATAAATATAATATTTTGAAATAGGACTGCATGCTTGTCCTTTTAACACCTTATCCAATTTCATTAAAAGATAAAAAAAAGCAGAGAGACAGAAGTACTAACTGAACCTTAGGACAGAATCAACAAACTTCAGTGCCTATAGATCTCATCAGGTGAAAGAACAGCCCATAACTTTAACCATTCAGGCTTTATTATTTGGACTTGTCAAAGTATCATTCAAACAATATCTAAATATTTGGACTGTCGCCCAAACTCGCAAGCAAAATGACAAATGGTACAAAACATTAAAGGGAAAAACACATAGGAACCGGTAGCGTACATTTAGCATGCTGCCGCTCTATATTTGTTTATTGTGTAAAAATCATAAAAAGAAAATTATTCATCCATTCATTCCTTGCAAGTAACTGCTTTATCCCGGTTAGGGTTGCGGTGAATCTGGAGCCTATCCCGGGAATACCGGGCACAGGGCAGGGATACACTCTGGATGGTAGACACTAAACCGAACTCAGGTTTTCGTATCCATTACAATGAAAAACCACAAAGCTTATGGTCTGTGCCATCTTTTAAAAATATACCACTTTAGACACCACTTTGTCATAGGATGAGTACATACACAGCCTTCAGAGCTCTCCTTTGTTTATATGGGAACTGCCTTTTTTATATTCAGCGTTTTCTGCAGGCTTTAGCCACTTCAGCAGTACAGCACAATCAAGACACAGGAGCCTTACAAATTAAAAAAAAAAAAAAGTCAAAAACTGTTTAAAACATTAGCTGGAGTCTATCAATCCTGAAAATGCATAGGACAAACTGCGGTTAACTACATTAAGAGCCAGGGGGTGTAAACTTTTGAACAGGATGATTGGTGTAAATTATTATCATTTTGTTTAAAGATCAAATTTTTTTCATTTAGTCCTGCTCTTCAGAAGCTACATAAGATACTTAAATGTTTCCCAGAAGACAAAATAATAACAATTAAACTGATCATCCTGTTCAAAAGTTTACATCCCCCTGGCTCTTAATGTAGTGTGTTGCCTTCTTGAGCATCAGTGAATGTTTGCACCTTTTATAATAGTTCTGCATTAGTCCCTCAGTTGTCCAAAGTGTGAAAAGATGGATCAGCATCATATAGCCAGTGCCAGAAAGGGGTCAAACATGCAGAAAATGCTGGAAAAGCAAACAATGTGCAGGACCTGGAGGATTTTTCTGAAGAACAGTGGGCAGTTTAACTGCTCAGGACAAACAACGGATTCATGAACAACTATCACAAAAAACTATCACATAAAAACAGTCGCTGATCATCCAGGTAACAACACACAGTATTAAGAATCAAGCGTACATAAACTTTTGAACTGGTTCAGTTGTGTAAACTCAGTTATTATTGTGTCTTTTGGACTGTATGTAAACAAATGTTATGTGAAATAGATTATTTAGGGAAGTACTAAATTAAAAACAAAATGCAATTTTTATAATCCCTCCCTCTTTTTTTTTTAATTATTAACATTTTGCAGATTCTGTAAGGCATATGTAAACTTATGACCCCAACTGTATATTCTGGCACAAGTGACTATGGCCATAATCATTTACATGAGCGTTTGCCTACAAGACTTTAAAAACTCAGAGCTATTCTCGCTGCTGGTTCAGTTGGTTTCGTTTCTGATACTGCCACTTCCAATATAAACATAATTCACAAAGAGCACATGACAAGGTTCTAAGGACATATATACCGTAGGGACAGACTGTCCAATCTACATTTTTTTTTTGCCATGTTGTATTTCAAGGCTTTTTCCATGTATCTCTCTTTGATCTTTTTAATTGGGTGTCAAGTGGCTTCACTCTTCCTGTAAAGTAGGTTAATTAGAAAAATGTTTTGTTTTTATTTTACTGAATCTGCAGTCAGAGCCATCTCTGACTAGCGGTACGCCACCTAGCTGCTAGATTGCAAAATTCCATGCTAATACCTCAAAATGAGGGGTGGGTATATCCAACAATATGAAATTGGCACTATGGCCCTGTCCATGACCGTCAGTAAAAACACGCACAGCTAATATATTTTCAGCAGACATTTTGACACTCTCTAAACAAATACAATGGTTCATGCATTTTTCCACAAGCCATAAAGTGTTATGTTTTCTTTGACTTTAAGCTTTTATCCGCTACAGTGTGTGTGGATGTGCAATGTGCTGGGTGATATACACTCACCAGCCACTTTACTTTAGGAATACCTGTACCCTTGCTCGTTCATACAACTATCCAACCAGCCATCATGTGGCAGCAGCGCAATGCATAAAATCATGTAGATACAGGTCAAGAGCTTCAGTTACTGTTCACAGCAAACACCAGAATGGAGTAAAAACGCGATCTCAGCGACTTTGGCATGGTTGCTGGTACCAGACTGTCTGGTTTGAGTGTTTCAGTGTTTTCTCACACAACATTCTATAGAGTTTACACAGCATGGTGTGAAGAAAAAAATAAAAAAATATCCAGTGGGTGACATTTCCGTGGGTGAAAGGCCAGAACACACTTCTTCTGAGATGACAGGAAGTCTACAGTAACTCTTTACAACCGTGATGAGCAGAAAAGCATCACCTTGTGTTTTTCCAATTTTAAAGTGTCCACTGAGCATGTGCCTACTCTTGATTCCTGTTCTTGGCTGGCAGGAGTGGAACGCAATGTGGTCTTCTGCTATTATACCTCGTCTGCATCAAGATTCCGCATGTTGCTTTTCTGCTTGCCACAGCTGTAAAGAGTGGTTATTTGAATTACTGTTCAATTAATTAATGCTATATAATAATAATAATAATAATTATTATTATTATTATTATTATTGTTATTACATTTAGTAAGTTATCATAAATGTTTTCCAAATATCATGAATGTTTTCTAAACATTAGTTAGATAACTAGCACTGTAGCAACTGCTGACATTACCTGACAAGGTGAAACATAAGCTACAAATTATCCATGTTGGTATTTACCTAATAATGAAAGACACAGCACAGACTTTAGGTATTCATCAAACAAAAGGTTAAAGGTGGTAGAGTCCTACGAACCGAACAGTTAAGCAAAGCAGTCCTCCTTCCTTCAGAACACCTGACCCATAAATATATGGCAGAACAGGAAAATACTCAGCAAAACGAGACAATAAACATAAACCACACAGGGTCACTGCTACAGTATACTGATAATGACTTATGACAAGTCCACAGTGGTTGTAATTCTGATGCATTTGAGCCGTTCAAGTAAAATGAATCAATTGCTCCAAATTTACATTATTATTTATGGTATTTGGCAGATGCCCACATTCAGAGCAACTTTCAATGTTTTACATTTTACATTTATCTCTTTTATACAACGGAGCAGCTGAGAGTTAAGGGCCTTGCCGAGGAGCCCAGCAGTGACAGCTTGGTGTCTAATAGTCAGTAGTTCAATGCCTTAACCACTGAGCTACCACTGACCCAAATAGAAATGAAGTTTCAAAACCTGGGTTTCACATGTGGTCTGATGAATATAAACTGTCAGTATTAATAGCTGCGAAATGACAGCTCAAGTGAAATTGCAATGAATTACATCGTTTTTTTTATGAAGCCACAGAAGTTACTGATGACAGTCTTAAAAGTCTTTGCCTATTTGTTCATGTATTTTAACAACTGCTGAGCATCATTAGGCTAAACTGATATGTTGATTATAGGCTACGGTGTTCACTGGGGAGGTTTTGTGACTGAAAGTAATGAATACTACTACTAAAAAAAAACACCTTTAATCATGCTCAACAGAAAACGCTTAGTAATGCATGCCAATGCTTCAATAAGCTCACTCACTGTACTTAGGTGCCTTGTCTGTAAAATAAAATTGGAGTTAATTTCAAATATTAAAATATAATTAATAAATACAGTAATAAATAATAAATACACTGCAGTAATGCCACGATCTAACGAAAACGAAAACCTAAGAAAATGAGCATTCTATGTCATTCTAATGTGTCAGATATTACCTGGTGATCCATTGGATGACGGTACATTGATATGCCGTCCCCCAAATGTCAAAGTATTACAAATGGATTTGTTTGTAAATCGTTCATAGGTGCATTTATATAAGAAATTTGGCATTCATGAAAATTCTATAATTTCAGAATTCATGCTCCTGAATGTGTGTAAATTTACTCATAAGAAGACTAACCAATGTAAACCTTGATTGATTGACTTCAAATAATATAATTTGCATGGATTACTACACTTTAATATATGGGTTATACTGTCAAATTCAGGGACGAAGAATACCACTGAGAAAATGTTGTGTTTTATATTATTGGCATAATTAAAGGATATGAAAAATAAAGAAACCATAAATTAAGACAAACAGAAATTTGACAAAAGAAATGCCTTTGTATAAACGGAGGATGGGCTGCTTCGTCTGCACATAGCCATAAGCCGTAAACAAATGCCTCAGCTGAAGAAAGATTTAGCGCAGGTCAGAATGAAAGCTGGCTTATAAATCAGTTCCATTTGCAATGGCATCTTCTTTTATTGTTATGCAACACTTTGGATCCAGCACATCAGCAGAGACACTTAAAACTTTAAAAATAGCTAGTTGATCCAAGTTTCTTGTGTGAAATGCTTCGTTTTCACGTCACACCTCCTTCTCTTCACCTCATTTAATTACATCTAATTGTTCAATATTTTTTATTGATATAGAAGAACTAAGATAAGGACTGTGACAAGGGTTTCACTTCAGAAAGCCATACAGTACTGAACCACAGCAACACTAATTGGACAAAAACCAAAAGAGACACTGAGCAGGCAAAATTTGGGATGGGTGCATATTGTACTGTGTAGCGATTTATTTTCCAGGAAAAAAAATATTCCAAAAAAACAGCCCCAATTTATTAGATTAAAACACTCAGCAAACAGTAATGAAACATGGTACATTTATTTCAAGAGCTCAATTCTGCTCTTGTGGTAGGATTGGGGGCAGTCGTGGCCTAATGGTTGGAGAGTCAGACTTGTAACCCGAAGGTGAACCTGAAGGTCGTGGGTTCGAGGCTCAGGTCCAGCAGGGATTGTAGGTCGGGGGAGTGAATGACCAGCTCTCTCTTCCACCCTCAATACCACGACTGAGGTGAGACCCTTGAGCAAGCCACCATACAAAAAAGGCTGCCCACTGCTGTGTGTGTGTGTTCACTACTGTGTGTGTGTCTGCGTGCGCGCACTTAAATGCAGAGCACAAATTCTGAGTATGGGTCACCATACTTGGCCACACATTACTTCACTTCATGTGACCAGCAGGAATCAGCATATTAATAATTATTCTTATACCCTTCAGTATCAGTCAGGTCACCCATGTCTCTAGGTTTTAGTGGCAACATATTTATAAATAACGACTCTGAATATTGGTCTTTGAAAGCCATACAATGGTATCAGATCGTGGTGAACAATAATTAGCAGTTTGTATTACAAGAATATCAGCTTGCTAATGGTGAGTGGAGTCGTGAATAGCAACATTACAGCTTTGTATTCGGTAGTGACGTTTTGTGTATATGTGAAAGTTTGCTGCTTACTATGGAAATTCCTGATTTAAAGCACATGGTAATGTCCCTCTCACAGTGCTGGGAGAATGTGCCACAATTGGCTCAATTAAAAAAAAAAAAAAAAAAAAGGCAGTGACTAAGAGCAATAAGCAGCTTATACGCCCAGCCAAATGAGTCAGGGATTTCTCTATGACACTGAACTGCCACAGCCTGCTGCCTTCCAAAAGATTTTGGCAACTGAAGCATTGTTCAATAATCCATACATAACGAAAGGTGCTATTTAGACATAAACAAACCAATCCCACTGGACACTCCGAGTTCCAGGAAATACTCTAGGTTTGCTAAAAAAAAAAAGAACCAAATTCATGTACACGTGTACAACACACAGTAGGAGTATGCATGGAGAATTTACACAAACCTTTTTGTTGTGTAAACCATTATAGGTGCTGCTGACTCAGTCCACCTGCAATATGATTGGTCAGGCAAAGTGTGTCCATGGTGACAGCGACAGTGTCCTAACTACTGCATAATTAAAGGAGACTCTGACAGTCACACTCAGTGGTATGGTTGAGTTTACAATGAAGTGAGTGCAACTCTAGAACAAGGTATCATCCTTGCCACTGGTGTCACGTGGAGGGCACTACGCTTTTTAATAAGAAATCATTTTCATGGACATAATGAGCTTAGCTTGTAACACACCTGGTAAGTATTTAATGCAGGTTTAACATAGTACCCAGTGCAAAGAAGGAATCTACAAGGCGTCTGAAAAGTCAGGAACCAATGAGAGCATGACTACATATACTTAATTTTGTGTTTATTATTTACGTGTGTTCTATATGCTTACCCTTATGCGCTACACATTTTCTCAGCCACTTTAGTGTGTTTATTGCCGATTTTGCTCAACATATTAGGATCGACGTATTTGCTCAACATATTCCCATTGGTTCCTCACTTTTCAAACACCCTGTAGTTTGTTATTTAATACAATTTAAATGAGGCGAATTAGGTCCGACTCAGTCATGTCAATAAGTGTGAGGAACTGTCACTGTAACAAAAATCAGACACATTTCGGTGTCAGTATATATGGTTAGATTGGACACCATTGTTCTGAAGACAAGAAATTTAAAAAAAAGCATTTTTTGTCTGATTGCTTAGACAAATAAAACAGTGGTAATTTTTTTTT
This sequence comes from Pangasius djambal, assembly GCA_022985145.1. Taxonomy (NCBI): domain Eukaryota; kingdom Metazoa; phylum Chordata; class Actinopteri; order Siluriformes; family Pangasiidae; genus Pangasius; species Pangasius djambal. The sequence goes on along the minus strand of CM040979.1, from coordinate 17,447,779 downwards.
TTTGCTTGTCCTATGACATGACAATAAGCTGATGTATTGCAGAACACACAAGAGAGGAGGATGCTTCCTTTTTTCCCCACCTTTCCTGCCAACTTTCTTAAAATCTTACAGCAAGGCTGAAAAAACATGCACTTATCAATCCAGCATATCTGAAGTGCTGTGTTAAAGGAAGCCAGGAGTCTATATTAGGTCCACGCTGCAATGTCACTGCTTGACCTTGGTGCCTAAAAAGATAAGATGTCCACTTCTCCAGTGCTTAAGATCAAGATGTGTAGACGTGTATAATTAATTGATGTTATCATGACAGGTAGCATGTGTCTGTAAAGCCTCTGAGCACCTGGATCAGAATGACTGGAGGTAAAATTTAAACATGTCACTGCACTGGGGTATTCACGTGGTACTAAAGCGCAGTTCCTCAGGGATTAGATGAGGAACAGATGGGCAGGTATCAGGATGCAGGTCACCCATTAATGTCCTCATCATACAGTGTGTTACCCGGTGCAGGGCAAAAACATGACAAAACACACTGCACATTCCTGATCAGCAGTGTAGATCGATAGTACTAATTTATTAACTGTTTATAAGGACCATAGTGTCTTTTTCAGTATATACCAAAACGTCCCTAATGTCATTAACAAATGTCTTTAATTCTAATGATTGTATCAATATCCACAATACACTGGATGTAGAGCAACGGCAAAGACTGGAACTGGTATAACAAAAGAAAACCGATGTAGGCAAGAAGAAGAAGAAGAAGAAGAAGAAGAAGAAGAGAGGTGAATCAAGTAAAACGTGTGATAAGAGCTGCCTACTAACCGTTAGCTGAATGGACCATCTTGTTGGCGCATAAACCCGATGCGGCCAGTTACGGATGCTGTAATCACAGGCACTCAATAGACAGATAGATATCACTGTTTCGTTGATTATCTCCTCTGAGGTGCATTGTTATTTTTGCTAAAATGAAAAACGGTTTTAGCCACAAATAGCCTAGCTAAAGTCAGCAAAGTGCTGTGTATGGTTGAATTTGAACGCACTAGAGACAGATGCTCCTGCACGCTCCTCCCTGCAGTAAAGAAGATGACTTCAGAGGCCGAGGCTAAACTAAGAGCTGGACTGGACTTCTTTGTTTTCTTCCCATCCGTATTCTGACAAATCCCGCCTCCTGCGCTAGGATTGGTTTAATTTCAAGTTAGAGCTACACCTAAGAACACGCATTCGTTACTAGCCAATCGTAGCCCATCTGGCATCGCAATGACCAATCCTCGCGCAGGTAGGCGGGATTTGGAGGGAGTCGGGCAGGAACGCACAGCTGGTTCTGCGCAAAAGCCGGAGCGGCTCATGGTTGCGCATAACGCCTGAGCAAAACAACACGCTTATCTCAGCGCTCAACTGCACGCTGCTGAGGAAAAGGCGGTCTGAATGGCATGGTAACCTAACTTGGTAGTTTATAATTTAATAAACAGCCTACTGAACCACAGGAACAAAAATACATCCCTGTATAAAAATCAAGGCTTACTCTGGAAATTAATTCAAATTCTGCGAGATCTGTATTCTTTCCCTTTTAACATTTTAGGCTGTATATTTATTCCTAACTTCAGCAACTCAGCACTCAGGTCCATTTTCACGTACACACTTTCATCAGTCTAGTTCTGGATTATATCACAGACAGGCACCAGCCCATTTACTACGCTAATCATGCGGTGATTAACCTCAGACTCTTGTATAAAATATATATATCTCAGGATAATGATGATCGTTAAAAGATCGGATTCCATTAGACGAATGAAATCTCATGGCTAATTTAGGAGGTGTCGGTTGGCATATATTCAGGGTTGTACCCCATTACAGCTGCACAAACATCGCATCTATCAAACGTCACATGACAGCTTTAATTATGCTCAGTGTAAAATCTCTGCCACCTGGTGGAGTGCAACAGGTCCCACTGTTGATTCGCGAGAAAGCAGGCCACTGATCTAGCTGCTATCCTACTGATCACATGAGCTTTTAACCCAGCTAGTGCTGTAGGCCTAGCATAACACTAGTTAGGATATTATTAGTGCACAGACTGAAAACACAAATTTCATCATGACAGTAGTATCTGTTGTAGACTGAGTTTAGACTATTTGCCAAATAAATATGCCCTCTGCCAAATTTAAGAGATTGTTGACTTTTTTTTTTTAATCTGTAAGAATTCTCCTAAAACAATTTTTATGTTGCAATTTTGTTAGTTTAGAAAAATAACCACTAAACAAGGACAAATTAGTAACACGTGCCATATAAATGTAGCAAAAGAATATGTATATGCATCACTTTACTCCTTCAATATAACACCCAAGAAGCAAACTGAGACTTACCCGTTCTTGTCTACTCTGTGCTACCAACATGCACAACACTCCAGTATCTTTGCAGAGTTGTGGATTAACTTTGGTCACACTTATACAATTATTAATGCTTAAGGTAACAAAGTTAGAAAGAAAAAAAGAAGAAGAAAAAAATCACAGAGCAACTCAGATGGATTTTTTTTTTATTAGTAGTAAGATCATTTACATGAAACACAAACCCACATACAGCAATAAATTGTCTGGTGTCTGTGTGTGTTCTGTCAACTGAAGCTTTGTCTTCATGGTCTTTAGACATTTACACCGTTTAAAAAGGTGTATTTCACAATGACATATACGAAAAAGAATACAGTATTAAAGGACGCAGACGTAGCATTCATCCTCATAGCAAAACATCACAAACAGCATCACAAAATATGTACAGTAGTCACTGTCTGTAGCTATGAGGTCGTGTCATCGTAAAAATCCGTCCAGTCATGTCGAGGTCATGCGTCATGTCACTTAAACTCTGTAGAAACAAAGACAGCAAACCAGTTATACAAGAACACCCTGCAGTGAGACCTGTTTCCTGTGTGTAGGAAGGAATATAGACATGCACTTGTGTCTGTCAGGCTTTATCCATCAAGCACAATCTTGCCTTAAGGGCTTGCAAAGGATAGTGAATGTCACTTTGACAGTAGTCCTTGTTTTTGTAAATTTTCTGTCTGTGAAATTTGAAGAAACAGACTCCAGAGCAAATAAGCACAGAGTGTCATTTAAAAGTGAAAACCTCATGAAGAAACAGGTAAAAAAGTGTCAGATTATGGAATCAGCAGCATGAAAAGCATTGCTTTTTTAAACATATTTAATCTAATTGCATCTTCCATGCAGTAACTGGTAATACGTGAGGAGATAAAAATCATTAGCACAACACTGAGGTAGACTGCTTATCTGACCTGCAAAAGATAAACAAGTTTTCTTTATGCCTGGTCTTGAGCGGAATGACGGCATCGGTGAGAGAGAATGTTACTTGATTACGAGCACACAAATTTAAAGACGATGTACAAAAGTCCAAATTAAAAATCAGAGTCAAAAAAGTCCAAGACAAGACATGATAAATAAGCTAAGGATGATTAAAACTGTCCATACACATTTTTCTCATAAATGGCTGTAATGGAAAAATGACAACATTAGAGCGTTGATTTGAGTGTTTCTGTTTCAATGTAACTATGTCTCATTAGTATAACTCAATATTGATAAACACCTGAATGATGAGGTTCCTCAGTTAGCCAAATGATGGGATGGGACTAAACGTGATGCCTTACCAGGAGTTGTGACCTACCTTAGCCAGTTTGCAAGCTGCATCAGTAAGTTCTCTGCCTCTTGTGAGACTCCTCTTTAGGTGGATCAGCAAGCATAACCTTCATTTTCACACCGTTTACCACTTTGCCATGAAGTGTTGCCATGGCGTCATTCGCATGCTTTCGGTCTGCATACTTAATGTAGCCAACGTTCCGGCCTGGCACCAGGTACACCTCCAATAAAGAGCCAAAACGACTGCAGCAAAAAAAATATATACAAATGCATGTTCATTCACAGTTACTGGAAAGCAAAAGGATTCAGTCTACTAAACAACTGTACTACTCTAATAAGACTCCTCTGTAATTACACTTATCTTCTGCAAAATCAAGGTTAGCTTATGGGTGTACCTAAGCAGCACATTGGTAAAAATATTCTGTTCATAAATCAGCAGCAGACCAATATATATTTTCAGGGCAATGCCATCATGCAACAGGAGAACAGACTCCTACATACACCAATCAGTATCAACAATGCTTTAGAAGGCAATCTTGATCTAATTAATGAAGCGTGACGAGACCTGAGGTACCCACAATATATTACAAATATAATATTCGCTGCTGATTGTGAAAGAACAATACACTCATTGTGTATTATGCTCTGAATTCAGACCCATGTCCATAAGTACACATTTTAGAAAATATATATTTTTTCCACACAAAATGGCATTTTGGGTCACAGAAAACAAAGCTTTTTTAAAAGCACCCTTCAAGGTGGAGAAATTTTAAAATGTATGAACCTCACAGCATCACCCTGTGCATGTCCATTGCAGTTTTGCAAGTTTTGAACATGCTAGGACTCCTGGCTGCTGACCAGGTTGTTACTCTGTGGTCTGTAATTTCTTATTTGATAATGTGCTTGCAATTTAATTTCACTCTGTCTTGTTATTACACGCTCGTGCGGAGGCTTCAGAACATGATACACGTGCTGCTCCTAAATCTACTGTTCCGGCAGTACGAAGCGTACTGTGTATGGAGATTCTAGATGAGAGCCGGGTGAAACATTTCGTATTTAAGTGAAACCTTAAGCATTAGTTCCACCTCATTGTCAGTCCACACATATGAATCCTTGGGCTTGTCATTTTTTTTGTTTCAGAATTCTTGGCCATGATGTTCTTTTTCTGCATTTCGCTTCTCTATTGCTCAATATGCTTGAACCATTATTTAAGGCATTAGACATAACAGCTGATAACATACTATCACTGGGCTGGCCTGCTCATGTGAGCATTTTCAAATCCATTGATGGACCGAGATATTTTCAAAAATGTGTGGACAGGGATTTATTATTATTTTTTTTTAAACTGAGGAGTAAAAACTATGTTTTCAATAATATCGGTGTATGTGTGGACGGGGCCTGACCATTCGTGGGTTTCCATAATCACCTAAATAAATAGCTTTCGCACTCACCAGAACACATCTTCCAGTATGTCCACTGGCAACGGTGAGGGGTTGAAGATGACAAAAAGCCTCTCTTTGACCACACTGTCAGGAGAAGCCAGCTTCTTGTGAGAGGGGAGGACAACATCTGTCTGAACACGAGGTTTCTGGGGCATTGACGGTGTTGCATAACCCTGCACACAAATTTCATTCAGCTAGTTAGAGGTCATCACAGAATGCAGCTATTAAAAATAAACCAGTTAGTTAGGCCTAATTTGGAACTGCCGATATTGTGCCACAGTAGTCCCAGAACCACAACGTGTTCACTAACAGAACACTTAAAACACACCTCTTTTTACAGAGTCCTTGGAAAGTACTATTAGTTGAAAACCATTATGTCAACTCTCAAGATAAGCTGCAGTTTCTAATTTGGTTTTGAAATTAGTTACTTACTTAATCAAACTTAGGTTTGACTACAGAGATATTGCAGTTATACCCTTATTATGGTTGGTCCATCCTGCTTAACTTTTCTCAGTGTGGTATTTAAAGAGTGCTGCTTACTGCAGTGGTCTTCATTAGCTGAGCTCCAGAGGGGCCGTTCCACACCATAGACATCATCTGGGCTGCAACCAACTGCATGGCCATCTTCCCTACGGGGCTGTCGAGAGAGAAAAACCCACAATGTTAAAGTGCTTAATCCTGTGCAGTTTTATCTTATATGAGAGGTACTTGAGAGGTATACTAAAGATTAAGATGAATAATAACAGCTCAGAACTGGCCTCTACCTGGTCCTGTCCTCTCCATCATCAATGAAAGTCACAGAAAGTCTATTTCCAGGTGGATACTCAAAGCCATTCAGTTTTTCTTTAGCATATACAGCTGAACCCAGATTGCTGTACCGAATCATAGCCTGACCTGTGGACAATAAAGATTATTAGGACTCCCTAAAACAATGTTTCAAACTAACGTAGAGTCAGTTCCAGAGTTACTGCCAGGAAACACTTTATCGTACCCAAATAAATAAATAAATTAAAATAAATAAATAAATAAATAAATAAATAAATAAATAAATAAAAAAAAAAAATAATAATAATAATAATAATAATAATAAAAAAAAGCCTCTCTCATCTAACTGACACATGCACTTGGAGTTCAATAGTCGCTACCAGGTTCTGGAGTCAGATGGGGGGGGAAAGAAGAAGAAGAGGAAGAAAAAAAAAGAGCTTTTTTTTTTGTTGCAACAAACACTCATCAAAAATAATTACGTACTGAGGGTACTTTACTCTGTAGTCTCAAATCTCATGATGATTATTGGCAATATTTGCACAAAGTACTATATGCAGGGGTGTCAATAATTGTGACACATGAGTTTGTTAAAAAATATACACTTTTGATAAGAGTATTTAAAATAGTCTTACAATAAGTCTTAAATAAACAACTATGCTATGAGAAGGGATCAACTACATTCCAAAGCAGCATTTTACATTTCATACTGATGGCAACTGCATGTACAGATGCACAAATACACAAACATTTTAATTGAGAATGCAATCTAAACTGCACAGAGATACAGAATTGTCTGCCTGGCACTTGTTAATTCAGGAAAGTGTTATAGTCAGTGTGGTCTATACTACCTTTACTGAAGCCATATTGGTCTCTCTGCATTTCACAGTATTCCATTCCTGGGATCAGATCAAACAGGCTATAAATCTGCTCCTGTGCAACGGGCGCACGTGACGACACCATCAGGCACCTAGTTATCAGGTCAGAGTTCCATCCATCTCCAGCAGCGTAACTACTAGACTCCGCACCTGCAGGACAACATACACACTTTAGTACTACCTTTATACAAAACTTTGCTGCAAGGTTTACAGTGAAATGCCCCAGTGCTGTTATACTAAGTATCAGCACTCTTGGAACATCCCTTGTCCAATCAAGTTAGTGGACCAGAAGTAACTGTTGTGTAACACGGTTTATACCACGGCACTGTTGAATTCTCAATACTGACTAGTCAGTAGCTTCCATAATAACGCAGCTCTGACAGTACTGCCAGCAGCAAGGCAAATCACACGTTTATATTAGTGCACTCATTCGAATTCATTACTGATTCTATGATTCAAGTCTAACAATTTTTTAAAAGAAATGTGTTAACGGTTTCTGTAATGAAGCATTCTGTAAGCAGAACGTTTATTTACCATTTATGAAAGAAGACTCTATGCAACAGTTAAACGTAAAGCTGTAAAGGAATGTTTCACAGATGTTCCACCCCAGAAGAAAATTACTATAAACAACTGCTGTGGTATAAGAGGAATAAAACATGTTGGGACAGCTGTTTTAGGAAAATAATCAAATTTATGGTGGCAACACCACACCAACGTGTCACTGATAATTTTTCTATTTAAAAAAAAACAAAAAAACACGTATTTTAAAAAAGGATATAAACCCTATGCTTAACAAATCCTATTCTAACGGCATGCAATGCCATGTTTGTTTTAATGCACACGAAAGAACACAACATGTCTATGTTTAAAGCCTTTTCTGGGAGAGACAGAAAATATGTTCACAACAACTAGAAATACAACCAAAATGCACAAAAGTTAGACCCACTGGTAGGGTCTTTCGCACCGCGGGAACCTTTTCATAGTACCTGAACTAATTGTGGAACTACCCACTTTTTGGCATTTTCGTACCTCTGGAACTGGGTGTGATTTTAGTACCGGACTGCCTTTTTCGAGAACCAAATTAGCTCCTACTCCGGAGCAGGGTCTAACCAGCACAACTGGTACTATCCGTGACGTAAGTAGACGTTGATTGGCCAAACGCGTACGAAAACGCCCTCACCCGCCAAGATTTAAAATGCCGTGTAAACATACTGTAGTGTCAACTTATTTCGTATGGAGAACAGCGACAATCCTCCGGTTGTTTATGTTGTTCTACTTTGTTTCCGTTGTTGAACGCCGCGCACAAATGACGTCGCTGTCGACCGGCTTACGTCACTTCCTAGTGCGAACGCAACCCTTTAAATGGTACTGGGAAATAGTTCACGCAAAATCGCCCAATACTTTAGTACCATAAATTTAGTTCTGGAAATAAAGAGGTGCGAAAGGCCCTAATGTTACCTATCTATTAAACTTTAAATATGTAAATATATAACTCCCCAACTATGAATAACAGGGAAATTACAATACTCCAGGGTTTAACACATACCAAATGGGTAGGCACTTAAGCCTGGCTCATTTCCTGCATGATCAGATCTTTGGTTGCTGAAATATTCATTGTCGGCTGATGCGTTTTTCGTCCTTGGTTCAGCAAGGATGGCT
>CM040979.1:17421800-17437135 GCA_022985145.1 Pangasius djambal | reverse complement strand
ATCTATTAAACTTTAAATATGTAAATATATAACTCCCCAACTATGAATAACAGGGAAATTACAATACTCCAGGGTTTAACACATACCAAATGGGTAGGCACTTAAGCCTGGCTCATTTCCTGCATGATCAGATCTTTGGTTGCTGAAATATTCATTGTCGGCTGATGCGTTTTTCGTCCTTGGTTCAGCAAGGATGGCTCTGAATGCTAGACAGTCAGAAACAGATGGTATAATACATGAAAATGTATACAAAATATACATGCTCAAATTTCTCACCACAGTTTGCACTAACATGCAAAGGAGGAACACAATCATGCCACTTACTTTTGTCACAGTTCTCTATAGCCTTGGCAGCCTGAGAGGGTTTGTGATACCTGACGTAGCCCAAACCCTTACTCTCCCCTGTAGATTTATTTTTTATGACGATGGCATACTCTATATCTCCATAGGGCTGTCATTAGTGAAAGAATGAGAGGACAAGGGAAAGAATGAAAGACAGAAAAGAAAGTTTGGTCAAGGTCCAGCAAAATTACTACTTAACCTCTACTTATTACAATTTATGTAGTACTGTCTAGCTTTCAAACACTTTCAGCAAGTGTGAAATCTCTGCCTTTCTTGACCAGAGATACATTAGGACTGAAAGAAAAAAGTATTTTAGTAAATTTATAGTAATGTATAGAAGTACAGCAACCCTGACTGGGATAAAGTAGTAATGAATAAATCTTTCTAAAGAAATACAAATATTATAAATGCAAATCTCTCTAAATCCTGTGCTATCAGCCAAAATCCAGTCAGACAGATTGGTTATTTATGTGTTCAAAGCACCTGATCCATCTCATCAGTGAAATGACAGGGGGAAAACACACACACACACACACACACACACACACACACACACACACAGTTTAAACTTTGTGAAACTGTAAACTGTGTTTAAACTGACTTACCAATGACAAAACATAAGATAATCACATGATCCTCAATTGCTTACAAGGTTTTTGTGTTTAAGCAGCATAAGATGCATGACAAAGACGACAAAAATAAGTATAATTATATAGTGCCACATTCGGGAAGGAATTTCTGTATGACTTGACAATGCGCATGGTGATCTTTGATCTCTACTAATAATGGTGTGTTTTCTTCCTTTGACTTTATTACACTAAAACAGTGCAAACTTGTCTTGAACTACTGCTTGCCTTTTTAAGGAGCTGTACTATAAAACTTTTGTTCTTGTACCATCAAAAATGGCTCTTTTTTTTGGACACCAGTGCTTTCTGAATTGTATACATTTTTCACCATCTGTTAAACCAATCAAATCAATCTGTTTTGGAGTGCAAAGGTAAGCTGCCAAACTGGGCTGGAAACATGATCCATCTATGCATTCTCTGTACCGCTTTTCCTACACAGGGTTGCAGGGAGACTGGAGCCTATCCCAGGGACCTCTGGGCACAAAGCAGGGGACACTGTGGATGGGGTGCCCAGTCACGCACACACACTCCGGACAATTTGAAAATGACAATCAGTTTACAGCGCATATCTTTGGACCGGGAGAGGAAACCAGAGTACCCGAAGGAAACCCCCAAAGCAGGGGGAGAACATGCAAGCTCCATTCGCGTAGGGCGGAGGCGGATTCGAACCCCCAGAGGTGCGAGGCAACAGTGCTGACCACTAAGCCACCACGCCTCCCGCGTCTTTACATTGTCATGATGTTAGTGTTATACCTTGAAGGTCTCTTTTAGGTCATCTTCAGTAAAGGTTTTGGGAATCATGACAAAGATCCGAGTCAGTTCCTCATCCTCCACATCTCTGTGGCTCCCAGAAGATCTGGACTGGGCGATGAACACCTGTCCAAGGAGAGAGACCAGAGAGGCCGAGAACAACAACAAATGTGTGTGGGCCCAAGGCTACATCTGCAAACTAGTCATATTTCAAACGCACAATCAATTCAAATAAAGAAGTACATTTCCAGTCACAGTCTGGGTGATGCGCTTCACTGGTCTGCAAAGTCGTTTGGGGAAATTAAAAAAAAATGCAATAACACAGAAAATCACTGTAATGAACAAACACCTTAATGGGCTTGGTTCCTTCAGCCAGGCACTTGCCGTGCATTTCCTCCATGGCGGTACATGCCTGCGAGGATTTAGCAAATTTCACAAAAGAGACTCCTTTCGACTCTTTCGTCTGTTTGTCTTTTACCACCCAAATGTCTTGGACTTCACCGAAAGGCGAAAAACGCTCCCGAATAATGTCCTCGGTGATGGATTTGCTGGTGACCAGAAACAGCCGACTGTTCGGGGGATCATCGAGATAAGACGACGGCCTGTTGTAGTCCTCCATTTTCACTGCACTGTTTAGCCGCGAACCTTGTTAGCTAACTCGCTAGCTAACAGGCTAACTAACACGCCTGCAAAGTGCCTGGCAAGTTTATTCGCTTCTTTAACACGGCAAAATATAAATAAAACACTTAAAAACGGAAAGCTTTACCGAAATATTCGACGTCTAACTCACTTAGTGACTGCAAAACAAGAAAAATCGCAATGTACCGCCTACACTCCAAACACTGTTTTTGTCGTCACACTTCAAAATAAAGGTCTTTCTGCTTAACGCTGCAATGTTTGGTCTGAATTCAAACAGTCTTACTTTATAAATAAATAAACAAATAAAGACTTTATTACGAATAAATTAAGTTATCAGGCACAACAAGTAGTCCACTGCCTACAGTATTCTGCGTGCTAAAAGAGATCTAAAAGAGAACTACACTCACTGCTCACTTTATTAGGAACACCTGTACACCTGTTCATTTATGCAGTTATGAGTGTTTCTAATAAAGTGGACGGTGAGCGTAAATAAGATATACTGTATGGAATCCTACTTCTGACTCCACTACATTCAATCATTTTAGTGAGCTTATAAACTTTGTCCTATATATTTTACATTTTACAAGTAAGAAAGAGAAAGAAACTGGTGGCCACAAGGCATCATGCTTTGGGATTCTTTGGATAGCTGTCAAAGACTGAGATGTCACATAATACACTCATTAATCTTTATTGATGATGTAGCACATTATGGTAGCAGCAGAGTGAATTCGGAAGTGTACAGAAACATTCTGTCTGCCAATTTACAGAGAAATGCGTCCAATCTAATTGGGAGGATCTTCATCATGCAGCAAGACAATGACCCAAAACACCCTGCCAACACAACAAAGGACTTCCTCAGGGGGGAAAAAGTGGAAGGTTTTAGTCTGGCCAAGTCAAACACCACACCTTAACCCATCTGGGCATGCATTTCACCTCCTGAAGAGGAGACTGAATGGAGAAACCACCCAAAACAAACAACAACTGCAACAAGCTGCAGTACAAGCCTGGAAAAGCATTACACATTTCCCTAGGTCAGCGGCTTGATACAGTTATTGCAAGCAAGGGATATGCAACCAGATATTAAGTGTTATTTACTTCTGTTTACTTTAAGACTATCTGTTCCAATACTTTTGCTTACTGAAAATTTGGTGGGTCTGCCACCAAAGGTGCCATGATCTAAGTTGTTTGACAAGATGTAAATGTCAGGAAATGAAAGCTGAAATTCTGATCTATTGTCTCATATTCATCATTTGATCCCAAACCCAAATATCTTCAGTGTATAGCAAAAGAAGTGGTCTTGCCATTTTACAGAAATTTGCTGATATTCAGCCTTTGGGTCAATACCACTTTTGGCTGCAGGTCTTCTGGGATATGTCCCAGCTTCAGACACCTGGATCTTGATTTTTGCCTATTCTTTCTGACAAAATTGCTCAAGCTCTGTCAAATTGGATGGAGACAGGTGGTGACCAGCACTTTTCAAACCTTGCCACAAATTCTCAGATGTCTTTGCTGCAAACTGGCGTGTAGTCGTATAGACATGCAGTCGTGATACATCCACCCATTCGTTCATTTATAAACCGCAATACCTGCCACAACCACTGGAGGCCGCAATTTCTTAAAACTCTGGTATAACCATTATTTGTTTTCTAAGGTTTGTTAAAGATTTTAGTATAATAAAGGGGGCATATTATAACTCACAATAAAGGAGTGTCTTACAAGTGCCTGTAAACTATCCACCTAAGAGAAAATAATGCTCTCTAATGGATTTTTGTTGATTTTTGTAGGCAGAGGTTTCACCATCATGCATACGCCTTTATCTACATGAGCACTAGTTATTGAAAACACAGGGACACATGTTGGAAGGAAGTAAAATCTGATTTGAGAACATTGTGCTTTCAGTTGGTAGCCTGATAGGCCTATATTTGAAAGAAAACCTCCAGATGTTCTGTTCTGAGTCTGAAGTAGAGCGTCAAGAAACAAATCATTATGATTAACATTGCTGAGAGCATTTCTGACATGAAATACGTGGTTGTGACGTGGGTTGGACATAAAGGAGCGCATCATCTGACGTCACTGGCGGATCTACGACACGCTGCTGTGCTCTCCGCTCGCTCCACTGCGCTGCTGATGCTGCTGCTGATGCTGATGCTGATGCGGCGCGCCGGTTCACAATGAGGCAGAAGCTCAAGTTATTTGAGAGAATGTTCTCTCCGGTACGTCCGCTCACATACAACAGCATCGACCAGGACCCTCGGCGTGTCCCACACTGTGTGGAGATGTTGAGGATGCGAGAAGTGAACATGGACTTCGTGGCAGGTCAGAATCAACTGGATCAGAACGGATGCTGAAGTTGCATGGGTTTATATTAAACCGGGCTTGCATAAGTCTCTTGCATATTTATGCCTTTCTTACCTATAATATCGAATGCTTCCTCCAAACTGGCAATTTCTTTTGTAGACAGAAACCATAGTGATAAACATGGCAATGCCTAATATGGTGTTTTCGGATGTTGAAACTTTCCTGGATGACCACCCCGAATTGTTTGAGGACTATCTAAACAGAAAGGGTAAATACAGCATGGTAGAAAAATGGCTCAAAACCCACCAAGCGAATAAAACTCCCGCGAGTTCCGGCACGGAGCCGGAGAAATCGGCTGCGTGTAAGGACAGCTGGGCGAGTAAAGGCGATGGTCTGCAGCGGCGAGCATCGCAGAAAGAGCTGCGCAAAACTTTCGCCCGCTCCAAAGCCGTCAACGCGAACAGGACGTACGACGAGCACGTGAACTCCCGCGCGCAGGAGCCGCTGAGCAGCATGCGGAGACGCGCGTTACTGAGGAAAGCCAGCTCCTTACCCCCGACCACAGCACACATCCTGTCCGCGCTGCTCGAGTCGCGCGTCAACATCCCACAGTACCCGTCCACCGCCGTGGACTTCAAGTATTACCTCAAAGAGCACAACGAGCGCGAGTTCTTCCTGGAGCTGGTTAAAGACATCTCCAATGACCTGGATTTAACCAGCCTGAGCTACAAGATTTTGGTGTTTGTGTGCATCATGGTCGATGCGGATCGCTGCTCGCTGTTCCTGGTGGAGGGCACTGCGAATAAAAAGACTCTGGTTTCCAAATTCTTTGACGTTCACGCCGGGACCACTGTCCTGCCATCCCTCAGCAACTCAGATGAAGTCCAGGTTCCGTGGGGGAAAGGAATTATAGGTTATGTTGCTGAGCATGGAGAGACTGTTAATATCCCCGACGCGTATCAGGTGCGAAAGAGTGACAGCTCCTGAAAAATGGATCTTTATGTATTTATTTCTGCGATATTAAGCCATTACTTTGCTTGGCAATGCTGTGGAGGGGTATATTTTCAGTCACGTCGTATTACCAGAAGCTGATCATTAACTACCTTCATGAGATCTGTAAAATAATGAGCTGGCTGAAGCTATTGATTTGCTGAATTGATTAGCTTAACTAAAAAAATGCACTCTCTCCATTTCTCTCTTGTATGATCTTTCGTGCACTTCGACTCCAGTTAATTGGTCTGTCAATCTTCACTGACGTTCACTAACAAGGGAGGTTTCAAACATCTCAAATGAAATAAATTGTTAAAGAGTTCAGAGGTGATGACTACTGATGACTGGTTCTTATAGCTGTAAGTAAAACAAGACAAGCAAAAAAAAAATCTTGACTATGAAACAGGCAACAGATGGACATCTGTAACTCCAGCTGAAGTTGGGAAAGCCTTTAGATGTAGAGAGTCAGGATATTTATAAGACAGCTTCTAAGACAACTTTAATTTCATAACAAAGCAGCACTTTTAACAATCAACCATATCAGATGTGAATGAAATAACTTGAGAATTATAGTAGTCTATGCCTGCAATTATCATCATTCGGACTATCACAGAAACAAATTGCACAGAGGTCCTGAAAAGTAGCACGCTGTTAAATGAGTATTCCATGCACACCCAGTAATCCTTAACAAAGACTTTTTTAGTCAAAATTTGCTAGAATCTCTGTTTGTGGAAACTCACAAAAGTTTGGAGCTCACAAAATGAAAAGTATCACAATAGTGAGCGATAGGGTGAATTCAATTTTTGAATTTCCAAATTTCTAAGCTTTCTTGTCATTAACAAAGCAAACAATGAAGGAAACATGTTTATATCCTAATCTAAAGAAATACTGCTTTGTCACCACTGACTGGAAACCATTCCTTAATGACACGTTTGGTAATTTGGGACATCTTGAAATAAATTAAATTATAAATATAATTTATAATATCTGGACATGATGTGAACTAATTTTATGCTTTTACTAAATTTATCTGACTTTATGTACAGAGTATATGCATAATAAATATGTATAATATATTAGTCATGGCAATTAACCTTATGAAAAAAAAAAAAGTCAAAGCACATGTCATTTTTCCTACCTCAGGATTTTTGGGGTCAACTTCATGTTTGATGGCAGGCACACTTGCTTATGTTATGTCACATGATTTAAGTCATGTTAGTTTTATCAAACATTTCCACAAGGGCTTAGTAACATAAGTTGTGACTTTCAATTATCAGGCCAAAAAAAATCCTGCTAAGTTAAACTGTCCCACTTTACCTAATGTCTCAATATACCTGAATTCACCCTATAATCTGCAAAACCTCAAGTTGCCATATCATTTAACCCCTGAACCTCGTAGGATCTGTTTGGTGGGTCCAGACTCACTGAGGGGTTCATAGTAGCTACTAAATAATTCTTAATGATATAATTGAATAATAAGCCATAGATGAAATGCTTGTATCACAAAGTATTATGCTGTAATGTTTTCTCCCTCCACAGGACCATCGCTTCAGTGACGAGATTGATAAGTTGACAGGTTATAAGACCAAGTCACTGCTGTGCATGCCCATCCGGAACAGTGATGGAGAGATCATAGGAGTGGCACAGGCCATCAACAAGAGTCCTAGCGGCGCACTGTTCACTGAGGATGATGAGAAGGTAACCTATTTTCACCTGCTAATATTCTGACTTCTGGTCACCCGTATTGCTTAAGTAAACTAGACATATTTATGAAGTCACATTGCTGTGGAGAAGCAGCGGTTGAATCTAATAATATAACTGAAATTACTGGATGAGTTTATTAGGATTTATGTAAATTGTTTCAAAGGAGCTACAGGACTGTTTGCTAACCACACATAATCTATCAAGCAAGGGCACTGTCTCTAAGGGAGCTTGCTATGGTTGTGTTTGGTGGTAAACAGATGCCTGGAGCCCTGCACTGTTTCTGGATTTTGATTCAGATCCTCTGTGGTGATCCAGAAGTGGGATTTCATGGCATGGCCTGTGAAGGATTGGTGTTGGTACTGTTGACAGCTTGCTGTTCCTCTAGCTGCCGTTAGTGTCGAGCTCTGACTATGGAGCATGCAGTCTGGAGAGACTGTTTGCATTGAAGTCGAGGGGGCTAACCTTTGCCTGACCTGACATGTCCTGCAGGATAAGGAACCAGGTGCACACAGATTAGTGTCAATGGCCCTGGCCGTTGACTGAAGGGCTCCTGGTGTTCTTTGATGTTCATGAATTGCCATCCAGTTAGGCAATAATGAAAGTTCCCACATATTGCATAGGGCCTTGCTTTATATATCATATATGCATGGGTGCTGAAGTTGCACACAGTGACATTATCTCTGGCTTTGAATTGATGGCATTGTTCATTCTTCTTTAAGGCTTTGTCCACTGCAAACCCCCACTGAATTCACATTGGTTGTCTTTTTTGCCCAAGTGTGAAAGAAGGCTTTTGAAGAGAAGTGAGACACAAATTTGTCATAGATCAACAAGCATTTATCATATGAAAACAAATGGGTACTGTTAGGACTCAGCAGTGA
The DNA here is from genome assembly GCA_022985145.1 of Pangasius djambal. NCBI lineage: Eukaryota > Metazoa > Chordata > Actinopteri > Siluriformes > Pangasiidae > Pangasius > Pangasius djambal. The sequence goes on along the minus strand of CM040979.1, from coordinate 17,428,908 downwards.
AGCAGTAAAGGTTGACACTTTGAATTGCAGCACCACCAAGCTGCCTCTCTCTTCCAAGATTGATAGCCGAGCTGTGCTCTGACCTCAGCTTCCTTCCTTCAAAGAAAAAAAAATTGTACTGTACACATATACAGTATATGTATAATGCCAATACAGGATATTTTTTCTTACCATAAAAATACCTCAGTACTGATTGTTGAAGCAGTGTTATGAAAGCATAAGGTCGAGGTTGGAGCAGTGTTGGTTGAAAGGTTGTGAATTTACAAGGCTCTTGGATTGAATTCTAGCTCACTTTGGATAAAAGAATCTGCCAAGTGAATAATTATAAATGAACTAATTACACAGTCTTCAATACAGATCTAGTTCTTAAAGTATTTTGTTATAAGGATTTATACTTGTTACTCCTCCCCGTGTGTATCCCCACCCCAAGCTCCAGGATGCAGTGAGGGGTACCTGCTAACTTCCACAGCCAGAGTTTAACTCTTCAATCCCATGCCCTCCAAACTGCTTTCCAAGTCTTCTCTAAAGAAACACAATCTGGAATGTTGAATTAGCTAGATGTGCAGCTGGATCAAATGTCTGTATTCACAGCAGTACTTTTGTAAGCAACATTCCAGCAAATGACACTCACAGCTAGATATTGCAAACATCTAATGTCTTCTTTGTCTAGCATACAAAATAACTGACACTGACAGGGAGGACCACCTTCTTGTAGAGCTTTTTTCACATTAAATATATCATTAATATATACATTTTTTGCTTTTTTTGCTTGAGCATTTATTTTACTGATATCTACCAGGATACGAAGACAAGTAAACCAAGGTATTATTTACAAAACAAACATAAAATTAAAAGAAAGATGATGGTTTCTATCTGATTGCAGTTTTGAACTAGTTCGTAAGAACCTTTCCCTTACATTACTTAGGTGCTGAACTTGTTCATGTCAGTGGATCTGCGCATGTGTATATTTTCACATTCCCGTAGCCCCAGAGCACATATGGTTTTGCGGGTTGCCTTCCAAGGACAAACCAATTCAAAGTTCTTCCCATTGGAGTCGTTCTAATGCCATGGATGTTCTCGAGTATACAATCAGCCTTGTCACCTCTGATGGGCATTGGATACTGCCATTATTGGACGATTGGCTCCTATGTACCCCCACCATAAAGCAGGCCATTCAGGACATGTCCTGACCTCCTGACACACAGTACGGTGCTCTGTCTCAAGCTGAACACAGCAAGGGCTCCCTAGCACTGAAACAGACCACAAAATGAATCAGTGTGAAGCTAGATTAACTGAAAATGCTAGACATCCTGGTACCCCAATATATCAGCTTGCAGCTAGACTCCAAATACCACAGGCAGATGCACCCTTGTCTTAGTACGAAAAGCATGAGCTCTAGCTCACAGGAGACACTTTCTCATGAAAGGGGTTTTCTTGGGAGCAGTGCCCCATCGGAGAGGCAGCCTCCCTCATCAGCTGGAACTGAGGGTGGTCTAATTGGCCCTCAGGGTCCTCTTACCTGTTCTGAGACATTGCCATATGTTGGTCCGTTGGGGCAATGTTGTGACAGTCACATGCATTAATCACTAAGGTAGCACAAGCTCAGATGGTTCTCTCCACCTTGCATGAAAACTCCTCTGATAGGTAACCTCGCTGAGAGCAGCATTGTGCAGTGGACACACTATTGGGGCATGTTGGCAAGGTGCAAATGGATACTTTTGTTCCTGCCAAGTGAACCTTTTGTGGTTCTCCCTGGAGGATACAGGCTGCCTGGACAACGCGCTCTGGCCCATGACTGTCTACTGTACAGACAAGTCTCCATCTACACCAAATGTGTATGTGGTAGCCATTGCAGTATGGCACAATATGATGGATATTATCTGCTGGGGTCTGCATGACAACCTTTCTGAAAGGAACAAGGTGCTTTCATCTCCCATGATGCGCCAATAGCCCGGTGTGGGATCCCCCCTTTGTGCAGGAGTCCCTGAAGGCCTCTACTTATGAACACATGCAGGATGCTGAACTGACATAGGTCTTGGCAATAAGCTCACCTTGCATGCATTGTTTACTGGATGACTTGAGTGTGACCTTGTGGCTATACCCAATTTTCTAGTTAGTCAACTGATGTTGCAACAGTCCATTCAGATGAACCTACAGAGTGTTCCATGTGGTGTCCAGTATGGATACTATTTGGACTGAACAGTGGCTATTTGATCCTCAGAGCAACTGTCACAGAGAGAAGACACAGAAAAGTCCACTGTCTAAAACAGACCAGGCCAAAGGATGATGCATGTCATCATCATGGCTGAAAGGTGAGCAGAACACCCAAGCCCACTGTGACATGTATCTGAGGAGTCCCTATGGGCAACACTTAAAAGTGTGCTACTCCAGGAAGCCTGGGCTGCTGCTACCTGGATATCACTGTACACCTCCCCCAGGCTCTCAGCATTGGCACTCCTTGTGGTGTGAGTACAGTGGTCATTCTGAACACCCTTATAGTCAGCCTTAAGGTGTTTTAGTTCCACATGGAATAAAAAACAGAATGCTAGTTACATATTTAACTGGTTCTGTGAACACCAGATAGCCACCAGGGTTCTTGGTCATTCAGAACAAGCGCTAATCCAGCAGGAAGTCTGTGAGGAAAAAATAGCTCTGTGACAGTGTTATTTACATAAAATATTACATCATATGCTGTAGACACTTCATAACTTTGTTGGAAGGTCTTGGTATGTGTGTGCACACACATGAAGGTATCAAAGTTATTCTCAGTGTATCTAGTGGTAATCTGGTGTTCACAGGACCACAGTGTAACTAGTGTTTTACGCTTACGATGAGACCCTGTGCTAACCCTATACTTTCATAATAGTAAAGTTTATCCAAGGATTCACAGCAATGGTCTGGAATCCACATCAATACATAGTAATTTAAACAACATTATGGGTAGGAAGAATCATTATTTTATTGTCAAAGTTGTGATTATTTACATAATATTTATTTTATATTCATTTTACTTTGTTCACTAACTTATGCTTTTCTAACTAAAATAATGAGCTCAAACATTATAAGCCACATGCAGCTACTGTGATCATCTTTTCTGACCCTTTTTTGGTTAAATCGTCTCATACACTGCAGCATATTTTCAATGCAAAATCATGCCTGTCCATATAATAATATTCATAATATACTACATTATCAGTCCTTTATAATTAAAACATTTACCTCTTAGAGCCATGAAAGATAATCTGAGAGAACCCTGGGCAAATCCATGCAAATGTAATGATGAATTTCATGCATTCACATATCGAATTGCTCAACTGCATAAGTTAATAAAGTAGCAAAGTAATATAGATCAAGATAAAGGAATATAACAAATATAATGTTAATAATCATAATTTTGACAGTAAAACATAATCACTCTTCCTATGCTTAATGTCGTTTAAATGACTATGTACTGATGTGGATTCCAGAGCACTGCTGTGGATCCTTGGATAAACTGTACTATTATGAAACTGTAAGTGACTGACAGCCCATAGTAAGTGCAATAACAGTTTCAGTGTAGGGAACTATTGCTAGAATTGGACTTTTATGTAGCAAACATAGAGAAGCAGAGTGATACAAACAGTAAAATGTACCAATGCTGTTATACTAAATATCCGCACTCTTGGAACACCACTTGTCCACTCATATTACTGGACCAGAACTAACTGCTGTATAGAAATTCTATATTTTTATTCCTATATTCTATAATCTTTAACTCCTGCTTCAGTTGTTTTCCAAAGTCTAATCCCAGGTTAAACACATAGCAGTGACATTCCTGTAGTCATCACATGCATAATGCACCCATAACACTACATTTTAAATTCCGCAAACATCTTTAAAATTCAGAGTGTTTGTTTTAAATGATCATGAGGATAGACAAAGAGTTGATGTATGGTACTGAGAACTGATGAAAACAAAGCATGGTATCTGCAGTGTAGATAAGTACAGGGGTATAAGAATTTGGGAAAGATATCCAGTCATCTCTCCTACTAATCAATTTCAGTTTAGATTATGGTAAGATTATGGTAAATTATGTTACATGTATATATTTATTTATTTATGCTGTGAGATGTGTTGGGGGTGAGACTGGAAGACAGGTGGCCTTGACATAAACAGGGAACTAAATCTGAAAATGAAAGGTAACGAAATACCAAAACTTTTGATAAATCAAAAAAATACCAAGGTCAAGTTCATAAATGAAATTTAAGCATGCTGGCAAGTGTTTGCTTTGTGTCATTTATGTTGCTCATTTAGAAAATCTCTTACAAGACAACCTTTTGACAATTCAATTCAATTTTATTTGTATAGCGCTTTTAACAATGACCATTGTCTCAAAGCAGCTTTACAGAACATAAGAAGCAGAAAAACATGCAAACAAACAAAACAAAACAATCGAGAAAAAGTAATTAAAAGTAAGGAGTAAAATCAAAGTAATAAAAGTAAAAGCTCAAGCATGGTTCACTTATGGGAAAACTGAAGTACCCCAAATTCCTCATACTTGAAACAATTTACTAACATTAACATTAACAGTGTGAGTCTATTAGTGCTGGATGATTTGAGCTCTGTGCTGTATAACTCCAGAGAAGAAGGCCAGGGCTTCAGAGACATTATCGCATATATTAAAGTTTGGAGAAAGGCAGCCTGTTCATGCGGTATATAATTATCTGAGAGTTAATGACTAATTGCTTTCCATATGATTTATTTTTTAAATGATAGACCTGCAGAAACATGGCAGTCCACCTGCTATCCTTTCATTAAAATGAGGAAAGACAGTCTTTCATTAACTCTGACCCACACAGATGCAAGTCTTTGTAAACACAGGAGGGATATTTATACTGTGGAGAGATTTATCAGCTTTTAATTTAACTGGTGTTGAATCCCCTAAGACTGCTGTATTTAGACGAGCACAGTGCTATGTTTGTACACATATGACTCTGACAGGAGTGTGAGGGGGAAAGAGAGGATCTCTGTGTTCCACAAAGCACAAACACACAGCACAAAGGCCCTGGTTTTTATTGCCAATGAATAAATGCTCAGGACTGGTTTTCAGGACAAAGGTTAAGCCTAATCTGATTTTATATTAAATGATTAGTGGGGATTTCTTTTTGTTGAGAATGTTTTATACTGAATAGGTTTAATCTATGTTTAGAAAGGTGGGCCTGAGATTAATGAATAATTGAGTCATCTTTTTACAGTTACATTACAGCAAAAGTCTTCACAGGGAAGTTTGGGATCAGAGCGCAAGGTCAGCCACAATACGCTGGCCCTGGAGCAGATAGGGTTAAGGGCCTTGCTCAAGTGACCAACTCAACTATGGCAGCTTGGTAGTGCTGGGGTTTGAACCCCTGACCTTCTGATCAGTAACCCAGAGCCACTGAGCCACCACTGCTGCAATTGATGCAATATAAAGAGACCTGTGCTTATTTTATTCACAATATACTCATACCGAACATCCTTCTTCTACAACCGTATACTGTAATGATTTATAATCCCACAATCCGGGGACACACAGAAGAGGATAGGTTCCCTTTTTGAGTCTGGTTCCTGGTTCATACTCTTTCTTCCTCATGCTGTCTCAGTGTGTTTTTCCTTACCACTGTTTCTTCTGGTTTGTTCATTAGGCACAGCATTTGGTTAGTTTGTTCATTAGTTTGGCATTTGTATTTCCATAAAGCTGCTTTGTGTCTATTGTCATAAGTTCTATACAATTAAAAATTGAATGAACTGAAATGAGAAAAATAATTCTTTCACCATATAAAATAAGTCTAGACTTCAGTTGTGTTAACTGAAGGTATTTAAAGGGGCACTCTTGACAAGATTTCCCAGTTGGCTATACTAGGAGACTCTCTCCTGAGGAAGAAGAAGAAGATGAATATCTGATTGAAAATTCTGGCTATGATTTTTCATACTTTCTTCAGAAAGTCTTCCCAATTTAATTTGAGCAGCGTAAATATAGTACATGATTCGTGTCTCTCTCGGAAATGATGAAAAACACTGTATTCTGGTAAGATCTGCCTCTTGCCTTGCACTATGATTGGCTTGCAGTAATTACTAAATGCTATACTACTAATGATTGCTTGCTCACAGTGAAACTTCTCTAATGATTGAATTGTGTATTCGTGTAATGCCTGTTGGAGTAATGAAGCACTGATGAACGTAAATATGACAGTGATCCAAACTAGCTGCTAAATGCTAGTTTTTGTTTCCAGTAAATGTATATATGTTGCTTAATGCAAATACCATTCCTAATCATGCATATAGATCTAACATGGCCTATTTATTCCACTATTTGCACAATCATTTTCATATCTTAAAGAGATCAGATTATATAGTAATCGCACTGTTTTAAAGCCCCTAAAGCAGTGCAGCAGTACCAACACTGTTCAGTGATTTACTACAAGCATTTAAGTAAATATAACGTATATCAGAGAAAATAAAATAAGCAACAATGATTTTATGATTTAAAAAATATTTTTTATAATGAATTATTCAGACCTACATTGGATTAGTATTATTCATAACCCTCTCTTGCAGAACACTGTCTTGCTCTGTATTGGCCAATACTAGCTATTGAATGCATTAAATCAAATGGACACTTAAGGCAGTAGTAAGCAGAATCAGAGGGCCTATGCTGTTGTTGCTGCAATAAGACCTGTGAGGTAATTAGATATTAATTGTACTGTAGGCACTTTGAATGGACAACGACTGTATTTCTAACCAGCTCAAAGGTGCTTAGCCAGACAGATTCATCTTATTAAGTTACAGGGGAGAGAGATAGAGAGGAAGAAAGAAAGTCTGAGGTGGAGGGTAACTACAAAATTAAAATCTACTCTATGTGATGTTCATAACCTAAGTACATATAGTTTATATGATCTGACACGTGCAGAGTTCAAATAACTGGTCACACGTAAAAAAAAAAATCAGGTTACTATTCTGTTAAACCCCCCAGTTTCTGTCTGTCTTTCTCTCTCTCTCTATCTTTCTCACACACACACGCACACAGGTTAATCAATATCTACCCCCATCATTTTCGGAAACATCGTTGTCTTATCTCTAAATGCCTTATATA